>CM023481.1:270788338-270935838 GCA_013339685.2 Hyalomma asiaticum
CTTCCCTTTCGTTAGAGTAAGGGTATGTAAGAAAAGAAAGGGCCTATATAACTCAACATATTTATCAGCACCGACCTATCTGAACAAGATAAATACACTGAAGAGGAATTTAAAGAGGAAAGCAAATGTTGCACTTGCATCTCCATATTAGCTCCCCCAGATTTATTTGTAAATGTGGGCCTTGAAAGGTATCATGCTCATCGCAGTGTACATGTTGTTGAAATGAAATGATGTTAGCATGCCCTATCAGACAGCCCCTCACCAGGTCCCATGGGACGTATCGGCTGTATACAGGACATTTAGTGGACAATGCCGTGCACTGACATTGCATAGTACATGGGCCTCAACATTTTGCCTCCATCGAAATGCAACCACCGCAACCGGGATTCGATCCCGCAACATTGCATAGTACATGGGCCTCAACATTTTGCCTCCATCGAAATGCAACCACCGCAACCGGGATTCGATCCCGCAATGGACCAGCAGCCGAATGCCATAGCCACTCGACCATCATGGCCTGCCCCTTGGAGCGCCATGCCGGTGAGAAGAGTAAATAATGATCAGTTTTAAATATGAGCTCTTTCCACAACATATAGTGATGTAATTTCTGACGGACACAACAGTGAGTGCACAATGTGTGCACTGTGCTTGACATTTCAATATGGCTACTGGGGAAGGGCCCTTTAAGACAATCATTTATGCAGCGATGCTTTTACTACATATTCATGCAGTATAAATTACAGACAGCTAGTGTAACGTCCTGTACGCTTTATATTCTCCAGTGACCAACGCTCCACTGCACTTCATCATGCATGACAGTGAGTACACAATTTGTGCACTGTGCTTGACATTTCAATATGGCTACTGGGGAAGGGCCCTTTAAGACAATCATTTATGCAGCAATGCTTTTACTACATATTCATTCAGTATAAATTAGAGAGAGCTAGTGTAACGTCCTGTATGCTTTATATTCACCAGTGACCAACGCTCCACTGCACTTCATCATGCATGACACGGCAAGTTAAACTGCATGAACAGCATCGGCCTTATAACATGTTAATGGGACGAGAACTTCCCTAATATGGGATGTTAAAGCATCTAATATAGTGTTGTTTTTTTAGCATGCACCAATTTTGCACATTTATTATTCTTTTATTGGTGCTGTTCTTGGTTAAGATCTTACACGCAGCTACTTTAGAAAATATGACAGATATCAAGGGATATTACAAACAAGAATTGCCCATATTAAAATACAGGGTTCATAGCAGTCTTAAAGGAGTATTGACACGATTTTGCAGCAGCACAAAAGATACATTTTTTTTTCGTTTTCTAGCCATGCATTGTTAATGCTCTCTACACACCAAAGCCAGGAAACATGCACAAAGTGTCTTAGTTTGATTTTAAAGTTTTCATCACTTAGCATCTGCCAGCCAGCCCCAGCGCAATGGACACTACGATGACATACGAACACTATCTCTTAAAAATTGCCGAAATTGCTATAAGGGTCGCTGGAGATCCATGAAATCATTGTTACTTGCATGCCCCATGCCGGATTGACCACAGCTGACTGAGTTGCAGTGATGCTATCATGAACTGCTGCCCCATATGAGCCTGCAATACTTAGGTGCAGCAGGCACGGCATAGCAGTATTATTATTTTTTACACATAATTTATATCCACCCACCACCAAACTTTCTGTCCCCATATGACTCAGATGTACGTACGTCCGACTGTGTTGACACGTCACTAGAGAAGTGCCTCCCCGAAAGCAAAAGTGGACTTTTAAGGGAGCCAAATAAAAACATATTCATTGCATGGGAGGCACCACGATACCATTTGTGGGGTTCTCCGAACCAGTGCTTTTATTTACAGCAACAATACGAGAACGTCAAACATTCATGTCAGCACTCCTTTAAATGAAAAAAATTCAAGGTTTTCAAGGACTTTCAAGGACCTGAAATAGGACCTCAAGGACCTCATGCATGCGTTTGGCTAGTTTGGACAGACAGCAACTACTTCAACACACTGTTAGTTTTACTGAAAAAAAAAAGCATACACTGATTTGCAACATTTGAAATTTGCCTTCAATCACACATAACCAAAAGTGCACAGTACCTTAATGTGCACAAGCACCAATCAAATGCTTTACTTTCTACACACTCTTGCAGTTTTTATGACTCTTCAATTTCATAATGTGTTCATGTCGTCTGCTACTACAGCTT
The DNA here is from genome assembly GCA_013339685.2 of Hyalomma asiaticum. NCBI lineage: Eukaryota > Metazoa > Arthropoda > Arachnida > Ixodida > Ixodidae > Hyalomma > Hyalomma asiaticum. Next base: position 270,790,561 of record CM023481.1, read on the forward strand.
TTACAATGTCATTGTCCAGCTAGCCCATCTGAACACTTTTCTAACATGTGGGACTTACCTTGCACTAGCACTGAACATGAGGATCGACCTAGAAGGAATACAGGAAGCATTAAAGTGGTTGTAAACAAGACCAGAAGTGATGCACATTTGAGTTCAGCGGTGGAGCACTGTACACTTAGGGTCTTTGAATATTTGTTCATAACGAGGAAAACTGTTTCTAGATTAAACTTCCATTTGCTCATGTAATCTGAAGATATTGCACAGTAAAAATCACTGCAGAGGATGATTTCAAGCAAATTCTTAAGCTACTATCTTCATGTTGAGCAATGTATATAGTAAAAAGTTATGTTTGGTTCTCGTGCTCAAGAACATTTTCACAAAAAGGACATGAAATATATTTTAATCAATTTTGCTTCAACACAACAAGGTATTGAATGCCATGCAGTGAGCCATGCAGTGAGCAGTGAGCACACTTCAAGAAAGCACTCTATGACGAGCAAATTGGGCTGATCTTTGAAAAGTATGCTGTGCTCTTAATTAAATGTATGTTGGTGGGCTAACCACAATACCAATGCAAAAGACATATTTCCACAAGGGTGGTAATGTAAAAGCGTCATACCGATTAAAACCTGGGCTTCAGCAATCATAAGGAATGTATATTCTCAGCAGAGCGAAGAAGAAAGTGAGCGCAGCAGTCTAGAAAAGGAGGAAGCATGAAACAATGTGAGGCAGAAAGTTAGGATGGAGACAGCTGCATTTGTGTACAAAAGGTGTGTGTGAGTGTGTATGTAGGTATGTATGTATCATGAACATGTGCACATGTTTATATAAAGAAGGGTATGGTTAGAGTGCAGTGACTTTAGTAATGACAGCTGTGTTGTGTACATATTATGTTTAAGAGCTACAGACTAAATGCAGTTGCAGTGCAGTTATGACTGACCATGTAATGAAATGCTTGATAACAGTCACAGGACAGCAGTAGTACACTGCAATGTCTGATCCACAAATGGGAGGAAAGAACTAGTTAAGTTGGGTTGAATGGTGCAAAAGTAAGAGCAAGGAAAAGTTGCAAAGATATGATTTTTATTATTGCCCCTCCTGCTTGGGCCATGTACATATGGCCTGCAGTATTTCTGTAAATAAATAAAATAAATATCAGTTACCATAGAATGATAATGCCCCCCCTGTTGCATAAAAAACCACTCAAGATAAACACTCAAGGGCCTGTTTTTCACCAAGCTTCAATGGTTATTCTCTTTGGTGTCCTATTATTGAAAAATGGGCTTATATAAAAATAAGAGGAGGTCACAGTGAAGCCTCCATCCATAATGAAGGCGACGTCCGAGAAAGATGGATTTTGCATTCCAAATAAAAAATAAACCAAATAACGACACTAGGGGGGCTCTTCTCTCCCATTGCGCATAATTGTTGCACAGTATATTTACCAAAAGCCAGACTCACATTATGGTTACTTTACAACTAAAATTACTTTTACACTCTAACGCACACATTATAATTCTTTCAAGAGGATATGGAGTTCAGGGGATATGGAGGCTTGAAGAGATGAACATTTGGTGAACAAGGGCTTAAGCCAATATTTGATAAGCTTTCATCAGTGCAGCCACTGCTTTCTTTATCATTGTTTTATGTACAACCAAGACCCAGTAAAGGCGCAAATGACTTGTGCATGAGAAGAGAATTAAAGTGTGAGCCTTCGATATAAACAACCATGACAGTTCCACTAACGTGAAATTGGGGAGTGCAAGCATGCAGTTATGCGCTGGTGTTTCCCGCACGAACACGTCAATTGCTGCTAGTGGGATCACTTACCGTGGCCACCACCACCCCGACGTTAGACACTGACAGCCTGGGCTCATTAACAGATATTCGTTAAAATCACTTCTGAAACAACAACCCTACACATACAGTCCAACTGCACTGCCTCCAGGAGTGGCCCACACAATTTTTGCAAACCCCAAATCTAACAAATTTCTGTTAATCAATGCAATTATCCTGATTATTATATATTTTAAAGTACTTGTTTCTGACTATAATTTGACTGGTTGCTTTACCGTGATGGGCGACAGGAGACGCTGACAGTCCGAGCGCATAAGGCGCTTTGCACCTAGAAGGACCAGTTAAGGCAGAGGCAAAAAAAGGAGGTTTGGTGCTGTTATAGTAGGGGTGGACAGGCGGGGTACTGTGTTACATTATTTGAGAAAGTGGAGATATAAGTGTAAACGGCAGGGATTATGGGTAGGAGGTAATGTCAGCGCCTACTATACCAACAACACAGGAGCTGCATGCATAGTGGCTCATAATACAAAATAAAAATGAGATATAAAGAGAAGAAAAAAATGGGTGGGACTGAGGGTCAAGGCAAGAAGAATGGGGCATGTATTCTGCTACTGACTTGGCATGAGTAAAAATCATCAGAAGGTATCAGAACAGCTATGAAACCGTTGCCATCTCCTGAAGCTACAGTGTGATGGAATCCACATAGTACTGTCATATAAATAACTGCTCGAACATTGAACTTGAACGAGACTAACTTGGAATTTTCCTCTCAAACATACTTTAATTAAAAGCCACAGTCAAAATTTTGAGGGCAAGTAAAAGCCTTAGTGTATGGTAGTGTCAACGTGGAGTGGCCTCCACAGAAAATTTACGCATAAGATACAAATAGATGCAATAAAAAAAGGCCAGTAAAGGTAAGTGCTAAAAAAGCCAGGCCTGCACGGAAATCGCAGGACAGTGGCAGCGTAAGCTGGAGGAGCGACCTTCTTAGATGCCATTGTAAACGCTTGGGGAAACTAGCGCAAGTAGAGCTGTAGGTATCCCCTGCGCCATAACTATTATCATTTCACCAAGTAGGGAAGTACCCACTATGCCATAATTACTTGCGGTATTGTAACATGAAAATATGTATAACCTGCCCATCTTAGAGAGTCTCTTGGCATCGTTATTCCGAGAACGAACCCAACTCTCGGCCCTGCGTCGACGGCGAGCTGCGGTTTGGGCTTCTCTCTGCACAGTTGTCTGTTGTGCCCAACGTACGTCGTGCACGGCTGCAGCAAGGCAATGTTGCCTTGCTGCAGCCGCACACATAGTTCTGCGATTCGCTTCTTAAGCAGCGGGTCTGCACCTCGAGAGGAGGCGCCGTCATGTATTTCGAAGAGAGACAAGTCAGGTTGCTATCAGGGCTGCACATGTCGACTGCCGTGTGACGCATGGCACAATACGACAAAACTGCTTCACAAGGCAGCACTTCGTAATAATGATTACGGAAAAGTTGAAGAAGGTTCTTCCATAATTATGATGTTGATGATGAGAGCTACGAAGCATGCACCCCTGTGTTCTTTCAAATGATTCCTCGAACTCGTTATGCAATCCACCTTCCGCGACATGTAGTGGCGTATTACTATTTTGCCATGTAACAATACATCTGTTAATGCGATTCCTTGGCAGGCTTTATACCTGTTTAGGTGTTTTAGCGAAGATTTTGCAAACACAGGCATAGCTCAGTGGTAGAATGCTCGAGTGCCACGCAGAGGGACGTGGGTTTGAATCCACGCAGAGGACGTGGGTTCAAATCCTCCTTGGTCCTGGTTATTTTTTCTAAAATTTGCATGATAATAGTTATGGACAGCAGTGGTGGCTGTTACGGCGGACAACTACGGCACCAAAAACGGCCCTTGTTGTGATCTCATAACAGCTTATGCTGTAAAATGCCCATAACAATTCAGGACAATAACAATGAATGAACATCATTATTGTGATTTCCCAAAAGATGATACAGAATGCATGACTTTAAGATTAGCTTCCAGCTGCTTGTGGCACCCAAGTAATCTGACATGACATTTTAGGGCTTTTATCATATCTACCAACACCCAGGTGCTTTCATTGTCTGTCATCTAGGAGCTATCAATAGACAGTTTTAGTACAGCATAAAGCTACAAATGCATGGATTTAGCAATAATGTTGCTTGTGCCCCACACTGCACAAGGAAGGGGAACCAAAATTGACGGCGGTGTACTTTGAGTCTATGAAGTCGGCCTGCAATGCTCACCTTACTTATTCATCACTGATGCTTGTATTTGCTTTAGATTTGGGTAACGATGCTTCACCATTTGCACATTGTTGGCAATATAGCTAAGCCGAGGATCAAGGGTCACCTAGAAGTTTTTTTTCTCAACTTTTCCACAATGCCCACAATTCACAACCACTCATTACCCAAAGGAAAAACAAGCGTGTTAACCAGATTTATTTAGTTTTAAGGCTGGCAGCATTGTGTTACTCCTTTAAAAGTTGACCAATTCCTCTTTCTCTTAGCAAAAGTATTGGCGAAATTTTCTTTAATAAAGCCGCCATTTTTGTTTATTCAGGGCACTAGAACAAGTGCTACACCAATCACATTATTTACTATGTTTTTCACCTGTAGTTATGTTTACAACAAGAGCAGCCTACTTGCTGTCTTTTTTTTATTTCCAGAATTGGGATTTTTAAAACTCATTTATACTTTTTGTTACTGAAGTACCATCATCTATATAATGCAAATTACTTAGCTCCCCTCCACCAGTTTGCATTACCTTATCCCCTTTTTCCAAACCAAGTTTTTAAGTAGATAATTTGTACATAAAATGAATAAATACAAAAAAAAGAAGATAACCCTCCCTGGTAACCTTTTCAAATATTAAACTAGTCGGTGTTACAAACACTCACATTTGTAAATGCTTCTTGTCTGATGTCTATTATAAGTGTCTGCAGTGATGGAAGTGGCTTTTGGTGTTTCCGAGCAGCTTTTTCAGCAGCAAAAGATAGGAACTTGGAGCAGGAATTTGTGCTTTTGAAGCAGAAAATTTTTTGGCCTGTAGCAAGAAAACTATAACTTGGAGCAGTCGCAATGCGTTGCCGGAAGGCATAAATTTGTGCATGGTATGCGAGGAGCAGGGGATGGAAAAGTGGCAGCTGCCTTAGTAATTAAGATGAATAATGGCTCCCCTGCCACATGGCTCGCCCCTTCAATGCGAAAGGCAGCCAAGCGTAAGATATTTGTTTTCTTTAAAAAAAATGCAAGTGTTTTGCAGGCCCTTTTGGCTCATAACCATAACTGTCATCCATCTCAAACGTCTTTTGTTAGTGCAGCATTCCTGATATTTCTCAATCATTAGCTGCATGCGCAGTATCATGTGACATGGCATCCTTAACTGACTGCAAAGTTCTGAGCACCAAGTTTCCAAGAAAGGAAACGCAAGCAAGGCAGATGACAATTAGTGTTGATGGACAAAAATACTAGTGAAGCACACTTTTTTTTTTTAGAGTGACTGTGATAACGCACCATCTCAGATATATTCTGGTGGCCTGATGTTGTGCATGTAATGGTGCAATGTTGGCAGCGTATAAGGCAATAACGAAATGAGGTAACAGCAAGGTGTAACAGCATTACAAACTTCTTGGACCGTATAGGTGGCCAGAATAAGCAGATTTGGTTCCAAATAGCAAAACGTTGTCATGCATGCATGACAACTTTTTGCTATTTGGAATCAAATGCTATTTGGAACCACTACCACCTCATGTTCATTCACATCTCTGCTGAGATTTGAATGAACATGAAGTGGTGGTGTACACTGTACGGCGGACAAGCACACAGCGGTCATGTTTGCACAACCATTTTTCATAAGATCATAAAATTCAGTTTTAGAAAACTAAGAATTTGATTTTTAATGGGCAGATAAGTTTCGAATTACATATCAAATAAATAATGGCTTAGTAAATTTTAGGAAGAGAAGGTAGAAGGTGATCTGATGTGGCGAACTTGTACTCAGTTCACACCTTCTCCTTCCTTCCACTTCTTCACTTCCTCGTGGAGCCGAGCTCCCCCAGCTGACGTTGCTGCTGTGAAGAAGGATGGGTGGAAGTCGTTCCCTACTGCCTGTCTAAAGTTGCGTTGTCTCTACTTGAAGGATGGAGACCAGCCTTTTTCTCACACAAGCACAACTTGACTTCTGTTTTGCACACAAGATGGTATATACACACTGAAGACAGTAGCCTCGGTTGGTAGGACTTAGATGGAACCATCGGTTGGTAGGGCTTAGGTGGAACCATCCAGTAGCGCACCCAGGATCTCTGCCAGTGGGGGGGGGGGTGTTCAATTTTTCACGAAGGGCCGGGCAAGTGATTACAGTTGTTGCGTGTGTAAAAAAAAAAGCAAATAAAATGCCAAATAATAGTGACATCAATGATGATGACGATTTTTATTATTTTTTTCGGCGTTTTGCAGACATTAGTTCCACATTCTTCTAGGACATGGGAGCAGTTACGGAGTGGGAGGGGGACTAGGTCAGCTCCAGGTGGGGGGGAGGGGGGGGCTACAACCCCCCCCCCGTCGGTGCGCCACTGGAACCATCGCTTCCATTCGGCAGAGCCGACCAGTGCATAGCACTGCTCCTGCAACTGGAACCACCACCCTGACTTGTACTAGATGTCCTCTCTAGCACTATCCGCTCCCTAGCCTCGGTTGGTAGGACCTTGGTGGAACGATCGCTTCCATTCGGCAGAGCCGACCCCAGTGCATAGCACTGTGCCACTCATACCAAGCAAGCCACTCGTACCGGTCTCTGCACAATAAACCCGAAATACATTTGTTTGGCGCATAATGTATCAGTATTCCTCTCTTGGCACAATACAGTGCAACACTTTCATCACTGTGTCCGGAAATTCCCATTTTCTTAAGACAGCCAGAGCTTGGAGAGGTTGACCAAGAGGCATTGTTGCTGTTGACAAAACAGAGAGAGAGATTTTTTACAAGCCTCTATGAATGGTCGAACTTTTGCAATGTGATTGCTAACACCACGACCTTTTCTGAACTGTTTGCTTAATGCCACCTTTATTTATAGATAGATAGAAAACAGGCTAAATTGCCTGTTTCAGGGCAAAATTAACATTGCAAGTACAATTAAGATATATATTACTCCTTGACTACTCCTTACCATAAGTCACAAGCCGTACACTAAACCTGTACACGAATCTTCTAGGCAGCCGATGACAAATCAGGTGACGAACTAACACTCTCTACCCACTTCCTATAAAAATGAAAATGATTCTATGTCTTGACAGCAGCAGTACAAAGCTTGTGTGTTTGTGCTGTTGTGTATGTGTGTAGCTGTGTGTATGTTTGTGTGCCTGCCACATTCCTGTTTTTCTTTTTCACTTTTTTTCTTTGCACACCCAGCAATAGTGCCTCCCCCCCTCCCTCCTCGTGGTCAAGGCGCATGTGTGCTGTCACCTTTCATATTTACGTGCGATGCAAAAAATTCTGTGTGTGAGACCACGTGGAACGTTTTCAAGTAAATTTATTAGACCCTAGCTTCAAGAGCACAACTTTCGGGGAACACACCTTACTCAGCACGCGCAAACATACCTGCTTAGCAAGAATGGAGAAGTTAGAACTCGCGATAACAGATTTTTCCACACTCGCTGACCTAACTCAGCAAAACTGGATCATCCTGGACATTTTGAGGCCAAATACTGTACAAAATAGTAACATAGGGAGAGATAAACAGGCCTGAAAGGCTTCAAAAGAATGTACAGGGTCGTCCACTCTTAGGGTGAACACGGCGCAGCGTCGCTGCCTTCTTTAGAACGCCAGCACTCGCGATGGGACTGCGCATCGACGCTAATCCAGTGCAGGCATAGAGGGGCTTGGATCACTCTGTGCGCCTGCACATTATTAGCTTCGATGTGTGCCTACGTCGCAAGCATTCGCGTTCCAAAAAGGAAGCCACGTTGCGTCGTGTTCACCCTAAGAGTGGATGACCCTGTACATGTAATGGTAGGGGGTTGCTGAAACCAAGACCGCCAAGGGTCACAGGTTCGATGATAAACAACGTAATGTTATCAACAATTTAAACGGAATTTAAATGAAATAGTAAAGGTAGCAGATGATTTCTACTCTGAACAGTACAGCTCTCAGATGGAAGATGCAACCTAGTAAAAATCAAATCAGAGGAGCACACTGAAATTCCCTGTATAACCACTGAGGAAGTCAAAAATGCTGTCAAAGGCATGTACCGCGGTAAAGCAGCAGATGAAAACGGCTTAACAGCCGACTTGATCAAAGACGGAGGAGACATTATATTTGAAAAACTTGCATCGCTCTTCACGAAATGCATCAAGACATCTAGCGTACCGCTCAGTTGAGAAAATGCTAATGTAATCCTATTCCACAAGAAAGGTGACATAAAGAAGTTAAAGAATTACAGACTAATTAGCCTACTCCCAGTAATATACAAGCTATTTACGAAAGTAATTTCTGCTAGGATAAGAGAAACTCTCGACTTTAACCAACCAAGAGAACAAGCTGGTTTAGGAAAGGTTACTCAGCAATGGACCATAGCCATCCCACATGAAAATTTGAAGTGGCATTTCAAGCGGTACCACTTGCTCCCAAGTGGTTTCTAAAGTGGCCCACTTCCTTCCAAGTGGCTTCTGAAGTGGTCCTACTTGCTTTCAAGTGGTTTATATAGCGGTACCACTTGCTCCCAAGTGGTTTCTAAAGTGGCCCACTTGCTTCCAAGTGGTATCTGATGTGGCCCCACTTGTCCCTAGTGGTACCACTTGGACCACACCAGGTTCCACAAGTGCGCACTTGCATTCAAGTGGCCATTAGGTGGCACCATTACAGTCCTGTTCCTCCTGCTGCCTAGTGGTTTATAAAGTAAATCAATCTACTTCCACTAGACCATTACGATAGCATATTCAAGGATGGTTTGCAATTTCTTTAGTTATCTTTAGAATTTTGCTCTGGACTAGACAAGCTAATAACTGCTTATGTAATTAGGAGAATACAGCCATAGTATATAACCTCTCTCACGCAACAGAAAACAATATTACCTTTGTCCAGCCATGTAAAATGTAAAATATATGACGGCAATTGCCGTCATATATTTTACATTTTTTTCGCAGGTTATGGGAGACACTTTGTTTGTGTAGACTGACAGCGCTTGATTTATATCACCACTAAAGTAGTACATTCACACCAACACTTGCAGCATATGACTTTGGTATCTGGAGCTGTGATGGTTATGACTGAGCTTTATACGAGTTGAAGGTACTCAAGGTTTAATATATTGATCATAAACACATGCTGCATGCATTTGAATTAAGTGACGGAACCTTGCAGTACTTCAAATAATTTATTCAGCAACAGAAGGAACAAACACAACCATATACATATACATATTTACTATACACTTGTACATAAATATATGTGAAAACAACTTGTGACAATTGAGAATGTGTTTTGGGATTGTGCAATTTTTGCTCACAAATTTTCTATCGTGTCTCAAGAAAGATGTTTCTGAGAAATTGATTGATGGTCCCTTTGAGAAAAAGTACCACTTCAAACTAATGAACAGTCTAACACAACAAGATTTGCGCATGAGTAATCTACCTTTAGATTGAAATGATTTTGTATCATCATGATCAGCAACAGCAGCCTGTCTATCCCTACTGCAAAGCTAAGGCATCACCCATACTCTGCCAATTAACCCATTCCTCTGCTAACTGCGCACACACTACCCTTGCAAATTTCTTGATTTTGTCTGCTTGTAACTTTCAGCCCCTCGGAATGCATTCCTTCCCTAATCACTGTTAACCTTTATGACCACTGGCTTTCAGCTTTCTCATTACATGCCATACCAATGCCCATTTCTTCTTGATTTTCACTAAGATGTCGTCAATACGAATTTGTTCCGTGATCTGCTCTACTGTCTTCTAGTCCTTTAATGTGGCATCTGTAATTTTCCTTTCCACTGCTCGCAGCATTTTTCTCAATTTAAGCTGAACACTTTTTGCAAGTTTCTAAGTTGCTTATGTTATTACGCTCATATGCACTGGTAAAAATTCAGCCATTGTACATTTTATGATCTGGGAATGCCTGAGAAATGTACTCCATGCGTCTTATTGTTCTAGTTACTTCGATCAGCTCCAATGTTTGGGTCACTGCTTGTCTTTTTAAAATATTGTCACAGATTGTTTTGGTGGGCAATTATACCTAACAGGTAATGGACTGGGAAGGGATAAAGGGCTCGTTTCGTTTATTTGTTAGAAACAACTTAATGAACCAACAGACAGTGAAGCTCAGGGCTGCACTGTCTGTTGGTTCATCAGGTAAAGGACTGTAATATTTGATGTGTCTCTTTACAACTTCCAGTGAATCACTACCTATCACTTGCCACAGCAGTTGAATTCTAATGGATGTGAAATGATGCAGACAAATATACTGTGATGTCAGTGCACATAAAAGGACTCCAGGTAGTTGAAATTTCTGAAACCTTTCTACTGTGGTGCGCCTCATAATCATATTGTGGTTCTAGCATGTAAAACCCAAGCAATTACTCTTACCGGTACTACCTAGTACAAACTGCCCTTACCTTCCAAGACTAGTGAACTTTAGTTTTCTGCATATTAATTTTTAGGGCCATCATTATTCTTTGTCTAATTCAGTGACTGTAGTTTGCAATTACGCTGTTGCTCCATGCTTAAAATGATCCACAACAGCTATTCATTCTATTGAAAAGTCTGTTCATTTATGCATACATTTTGACATGAATGGAACAAGGTTTACAAAACTGTGCGACTGCTAAAATAGTCCGTAATGACTGCACAATTCTGCCAATAACTCTGTCCCATTCAAGTCGAGATATATGCATGGATGAAGAGATGTTGCAATGGGGTGAATAACTTTGGAATTGCACTTGTGTGCTATCTTTAGGTGCTCTCCTCCTTCAAAGCTTGTTACTTGGTAAATGTGGGATACAATATAAACATCAGAGCTTCCATCTACCTTTAATACATTCACTATGTTCTCTACTATCACATAGTCATCTCCTACTTTTGCTGCAGCCGAGTTTTTTTTTTTTTTTTTCAATGCAGGATTGTAACTCCTACTATGGGTGGTGGATCCATCCACACAGACGCGGCTGTACTCTTCTAGTCTTTGTACACCATTGATGTTGCTAGATACAAATTCAGCCAAGTCATGTGAAGGCACCTGGGGTCTTCCAAGAAGCTTTACTCCCATACGCTCTCTTTTTGTTTGCAAACAAACTTCTTTAACATCTTCCGATGCCATAGACAGAAGCTGGTTAAAATTGCTCACCAGAAGAATCCGTGACAATATTTGGAAAGGGATGCCACTTGATATTATTGGTTTGACAAGATTACCCATGTTGCTCTCAAATTCAAAGCATGATACTGCCCAAAGTGGTCCATGCAACAGCACACTCTTTGGTAAATGAAGCAGTGTGTGCACATTCGATGTCATCTGTGCTTCCCCATAGTTGCACTGAGTCATGACAACAAATTGTGCTATTTTCAGTGTACAGCTGTCAATGTCATCTGATGTCACATGACTAACAACTTATACAATGAAGATACCAGGAGAGCAAAGTGATCAAAAAACCTAGCTGGGAGGATGCCTTTAAGACAAGGAAGGCTGTAGTAGAGAAGCCACTGACTCCCATTCAGATGCCTTCCAGTATTTTCCAAGCTTAAAGGGGTCCTGAACCACCGCTCGGGCTTGGTTTTGAAAACGGCTGGGTGTGTATTGAATGCCTCTCAGAAATTCACAGCCGAAAGAATCTTTCAAAACGGTTTGTTAGGGGCGAATATATTGCGACCGGAAAACTTCCCTTTCCAGTCCTGTCTCAACTCTGCGGAATAGAGGGTACAGAGCTCCTTAGGACGGTGTCGAAGGAGGTGCCCCGCCCTCCGCTTTACGTCACCAGACTTCCGCGACGTGTCAGAGTGGCTCACGAAAAGCGCGCGACTACCGGGGGCTGTTTATTCGCAGCGCGCTTGTGGCCGCCTGCTCGCTTCGCGCCTGGGCTCGGTCGCATCCTCTCGCGATTACCGCATTCTTTTTTTTCGATCCTCCGAAGCTTTGTTTTCGTTCATCACATACGTTTAGGCTCGCAGGTGTGAGCGTTTACATTGTCCGTGCGCTGCTTGTCGTCAATATTGTGCATAACGCGGCGTCAGGACAAACAGCGCAACTACCAACGCTGCTCCACCTTGTCCTGTATAACCCCTAGTTAATTGTTGATTAGTGATTGTAGACGGGATAATCATGCTGTCGGGCTCGTACGTGACTACTATGACTCGAAAGGAAGACTTTCACAACTCGGACCCTTGCCGACAGGTTAATGTGGAATAAGGTGCGTTGACATGCGGTAAGATGGATGGATTGATTTAATGTGTGAATACACTAGTTCAATTTTAACAGTGCAGCTGTTTAAGCTATTGGTGAAACTGGGAAATCTGCCGAAAACTCCGCTAAGCTATGTAATGCTAGCATAACACTACCACGTTGTAGTAAAGACAAAGCTCCCTAGGACTAGTTAGGTAAGGCTAAGTCCCATTCAATGAAGCCTAATTAAGATTCCTAGGACTAGTTAGGTAAGGCTAAGTCTAATTCAAAGGAGCCTAATTAGGAATAATTATTTAAAGCTTAGTTCAGACAGGACTAATCCAACCAAGCGAAACCAAGCCAAACTGAACTAATTCAACCTGAATTGAGCTATGACAAGTCACACCTAATTAAGCGGATACTAACGATTTATAATTAATTAAGCCATTATACTATTAAACCATGTCTAATTAAGGTAAATCCAATTATGCAAAGCCTTATTTAGCTGATATGAACAAATCTAGTGTAAGCAAGCTTCTAATTAGACCGTGTGTAATTAAATAGTACTAATTAAATCACGCACAGCTAGGTTATTGATAGTTAAGTCAAACCTAAGCTAGCACTTATTAATCGAAGGTAAATTATGCTAAGACTTCAAGGTCAAGCCACATTAAGTTGAGACTTACCATTTCAGGACTAATTAGGCTAACACTTATTAAATCAAGCCTATTTCAGGTAGTATTCATCAAGCGATACCTAATCAAGATGATATGTCAAAGAACAGCGTAACTAGGCATGTACTAATTAGGCCATGTATAATTAAGATATGACTAATTACCCCACGCATAATTATATCATGACTAATGAAGACCAGCGTATTAAACAATGTATCACTAGGTATAAGTTAATTAGACCGCACCTAATTAGTGTAACACTAATTAGGCCCTGACTAATTAAGTTAATACTAAGTCAAGTCTCAATAAGCTCAGATTATTAAGTTACGCCAAATTAAGCCAGACATTACAGACGTAATGATTTCATTCGAAACTAATTTACCTTAGTCAACCCTAATCTGCTGTAATCCTTAATTCACTCAAAGTCTAGCAGTAATCCGCTCTATAATATGCCATAGTCCACCTTAATGCACCTTAGTCTGTCTTAATCCACCCTAATGCGCCTTAATGAGCTCTAATCCACCCAAGTACACCCTAATCAGACCTAGTCCTTTAATCTACCTTATAGAAGAAATATTTTGGGTTCGACTCCAGCCATGTTATTGAGTACTAGTACTAGAAGGTGGCGCATTGGAGTACCATAGGGAATAAGCCCATCTACAATCACTGATGAATTGTTAATTAAGGTTTGGGAATAATGTGTGATTTATTACAGGCTGCAGGCATGCATTTGTTGGCTTCTTGGAAAACTATATTTATGGTGACTCTTGCACCACACCGTTCGCGTCCACGCCGAGGTAGTTTACAAACGCCTTCCAATGGTATCTATAAGGCTTGCGCATTAACAAATATATTTCTACATATTTCCAGCAACTATTTTGCCTATATAGGTGCTCACAACGCAAGGAAGAGCGAGCGCACGGCACGCACGGCACGCACGCGTTTACGGTTTTAAAAAAGGCGCGCTGCGAAGGGCCCGCACATAGCCGAGGCGGGCGTGTCTGCCATCAGCCAATAGCAGCGACGCTCCTTGTAAATGCTCTATGACGAAATAGAGCATATTCAAGGAGCGTGAGGAGAAGCCGCTTTTTGAGTTGAGGGCTCCTGAAGAAGTGGAAGTTTTGTGCTCCGCTTGTGAACGCTACGCGTTCACAAGCGGAGCACAAAACGGATGACTACAGCATTTGGCTGAGATGTTCGTTACAGCGTAGGCAAGCCGTAGAATATGTTTTTTCACCAAGCCCGGAGGGTGGTTCAGGACCCCTTTAATAGACCTGGGTGTCCTACTAAAGCACAAGGGAGGTTTTTGGCTCAAGAGACGTTTGTCTATTTCCCTTGCTGTCTGTGGTGCCCCATTGTAGCATGATCTTCCAGTGCCTGAAAACCACAGCTCTTATTTGGCGTATAACACCAAGCAGCACAGCATCCATGTAGTCCAGGCAAAAACTCCATACAGTATCAAACCCAGGCACATTGACGAGGGGTGATGGTCCCTTGGCACCTCTGATGGTACGCTCTAGTGTTGCTGCCATTTTCTTGTCAGCCAACATGCCAACTGCAGTTCGGTCTTCGAAAGTTGCACTCACAGGGTACTTGATACAACCTGCAAAGTTAATGTGATTTATATAGCTTCTGCTGAATGCAGACATAAAAAGTGATGACAATAAACAAAAGTAACATGCAAAGAAGCAGGCTGTTTATGCACCCTCAATGAATTCTCCACGATGTAAGCACCAAGAACAGCCATGGTAACCATTGAATTGCACAACATTCTGTCTTGCAGCCCGAGCTGGTGCATCAGCGACAGCAGTTATGCAGTGGACCTAGAAAGTGCAAGAAGCCTGCCATTGTGATTCCCACACAAAGAGAAGCAAAACAAGAAATACACGGAGTCTACATAATCAAATAAAAGAACATTATTGAATAAGTGCAATTTTTTAAAGGTGACACAACGTACCTTTGAGTGCACTTGTTGACCATTCACAGTCCAAAAGATTCCTTCTGTAGACAGTTCTTTAATTTGTTCTGTGAATGCCTGGAGTAGTAATTTCATATTCTGGTGTCTCGTGCCATACCACAGGAGCGGACAAATGATGTTACTCTATTGTTTGTACGGTGGCAACTCATTTATAGTGAGATTTATGGGCCAAATGGAGTAGTTGGAAGATTTAAATGTAGGGCTACCATCAGCACTGACAGTTAAGGTGAAGTTATGCTTCTTACAGCCGAGCTTCTTTAGCTGTTCCCGGTAGGAGGCACCGTCAGTCACATCTGACACACCTGTGTGCTCTGTGTCTTCTCTGTCGCTCAAACGCTTGTACAGTTCTTCTCGCAAAGTGCCATCTGCGAGGATAGACATTACCTGCTTTTTTAATGGCAAGCCAACAAAAAAAGAGCCATTTGCTGTTAGCTTCCGGCCAGTGTAACTCTTTGCACAGCATGTGCCAGATAAACTGTTGCATTCATTTAGGCTACCACCTGTCTTTGCCAGCAGACGATTGCAAATTGGGCAGTAAAAATAAAATTTCATATCTTCTGGTAAGGTTTCAGCAAACTTTCTGAAAAGGTATCTGCTGTTTGGGAGCAAATGTGTACCTAAAATCTTGTTGCACAGCTTCAACAGATCTTTTATTGCTGTCCATGCAAGACTATGCTTTATGGTAAAGTCCATGATAAGCACAAGGGCATCACCAATGGACAAAGTGCTTTCGTTGCCAAGAGGGTGCGCAAACTCCAAGCGAAAGAGGCTGGAGCTTGGGTTACTCTCAGACAGCTCAGTTGCACTTGAAATGTGATCTTCGGCTGGTGCGAATTCATCATCAGTGTCACAATCAGTAGCCAGCTCAGCTTCTACAAAGGAAGGAAAACTCGAACTACTGCTGTTTTCTGGCGAGTGTCCCTCAGCTGGATCATCAGTTTTGCTCATGTCCGAGGATTCAGAATTATTTGTGGGCGCACTTCCATCTGCAGAACGCACTCAAGCGCTCTTTTTGAATTCGTGAAGCTTCCATTTCGGTAAACACTCATTCCACGCTTGTGGCTCAAGGTATCGCTTGTGGGTTTTCTTCCTATCCATCACGCCTGTCACGGAAACTGGGTATTCTTGTTGGTGAGCAAGCACTACAGTGATCGCAGTCGACACTGCCCTAGCCAACAAAAATGACAAACAGAAGCTGATAACGAAATATTCACGTGTGTATGGTAAAATCGTAACAATTATCCCTATGTGACTTGGCTTGGCACGGCTTGATAGAAGATGTTAAGGTACGTATGCAGTTGGCCTGACCATTACAACTAACGCTATATATCTTCCTTATGTTAATTTCAGAAATTTAAAAGCACTTTTTATTTTTGTAGGTTTGGAGACATTTTACAGCGTAGTCTGTTCTAGCTTTTATCCAAGCCAAATCCAAGCTATCGCTAAAACATCAAGCCATAGAGGAAGGCGAAAGGCCAGTAGGCCTAAAATGAATGTTTCGTCTCATTGTAAGTGTTCTGTGGTCTCGTCTCATTGTCTCGTTGCCTCGTGTGTGCATGTGCGTAGTGCGGTTGTGTTCGCGTACTGTATGTAGTACCAAGGTCCGCACGAACGATCGCTTGGTATAGCTGATTGTGCAAGTGACGGCGAGGGACATCTGCATATATGATGATGTTCGCGTTAGTACGCTTTTTGAATGGTTTTGACGCAAAGGAGTATGCTGTCCATGTGGAAAACATCAAAGACTTTCACCCAACGGATGAAGACGACTTCATCAGAAACAAGGACTACACAGCACACTGGATTGACGAAGACCCCATATCACGGGACCGTACTCGTGTCAAATTCTGCTGCTAGCAGGTAAGCATTCGAAATTGGCCGATTGTACACGTGTTGCGAGTCGAGTATGATCTACGATCATACGTTATCCTTTAGTGTCATGCCCCGCCGCGTAGCTAGGATTGAGTATTCTATTCTATTCGGCCATAACAGATACATGTTTTGCCCGCATCTGCTGGCTCTTTAGTGAAATATTGCCCAAAATTATTTTTGCGCATGCGGGACAGTGCCGACTCTGTTGACGGATTAACCTACAGAACTTGTGTTTGAATGGCTGGCCGGGATGTATTGTATGTCAAAATATTCCAGTGAAAAATTTTAGACATTCTTCTGTGTTACTGCAATTTAGGGACTGCATCTTGTGCTTTAAAAAATGATTAAAAATTAAACTACAGTGCACTTCAGTAAAACAGTTAAAGATATCGCATCTTCTGCGCAAGTTCGGCAGTCTTTTTCTAGACAAAAATTAACGCATTTGGACTTTATAATTTGGCATGACAGGATCCAAAGAAGAGCTGTTCGAGAAAAGAGGCAGCAAGCGGGTGCCACGAACAGTAATAAATACTTCGGATGTTGAAGTTGAAGAAGAGAACATTGACTTCCAGCTGCCAGCAGCACACAGCAGACAAACACTAAAGCAGGTATCTTAACTACACTACATTTCTGCCAGGTTTTTAGTTCAAAAGTGCCGATATTGGTTTTTATATCTTTTTACAGGCAATTAAGAAAAAACAAACATTTGCAGGCAGCATCAAAAAGTGCTGCTTATCAGGACATCCTAAAAGAGCATGTGTCAAATGCTTTTGAGAAAAACAAAGCCACCCGTGTGGATCAGGTAAGCAACACTACAGTACGTATTTCATTTTTACTTGCTTTCGTTCCTGTTTATTCCTTAGTCTATTTCATGTGCACAGGCTATCACAAATAAAGACAAGAAGATGAAACTGGTAAGACAAGAGGAGTGGCAGAGGCGGGAGCCCTATGACGAAGTGATCAAGGAAAGAAATGAACTGCGACAAATAGCTGCCACAATGACAGAAAAAATGAATGCAAAGCTTTCAGCGAGTAAGTATACTGCGATTCAATACACTGTTTGCAGGAATCGTTATGTCTTTGTAGTGAAACATTGCTTTGGTAAATTCTGGGGAATAGTTGAGAGGGGCCTGTGTCATCCGATTTTCCATTGAGTGCTATGAAATGCTGAGAGTCTGTCACTTGAATGACAAAGTATATGAGCTGGTACGGCACACTGCAAGTTATTGTGTGGTGTCCTTGTACAAGTATGTGGGAAAGGAACATCAAAGAAATTTAACCTCGTGTTGACAGGCCTCTGCATCAATCAGCAAGATTGTAAACTTGTGCTTCATTTTGGCCATCATGGGTCATAAGCACCAATTTATCCAAAACAATCTGATTAACATGAATGTATGCTGTAATACGAGCAACAAAATATTGTGGCTTGCACAGAGTGCAGCACACTTTATTAGAGCTGATGCACATATACACTGATTCATAGTATCTATAGTAGGAATATTTTTAATGATTGTTTTCTTTCTTCAGTCATGGAAATGCTGCAGTTGCAATCTTTGCAGCCCTGAAGACCACAAGAGCGTCACACAAGTAAGTGACACAGTGCTTGAAACAATGTTTCAGAATGTTTTTCCTCCTTCGAATTGCTGAACCTTCAGCCTTCCAACAAAATCTCGAGAATTACACAGTTGATCCTAATGTCTGTTTATCTTTATGAGATTCTTCTGTACTGCAGGCACCACCTCTGAATGGGAGGGCAGCGAGGTTGACGAGGGGCCGAGCCGAGATGTCAATGCACACACACTGCATAGCGAGCCTTCATCAACGCCACTGGAACCAATTGATAAGGAAATCATGGCCAGCAAAAACAGGCAGCTGGTTTCAGAGGCAGTGCACGGAGGTAGAAGTCAGAATATTTGCTTCACTGTTTCAGTGCGCCCTGATATAAGGTAAAAATAATTTTGCCTTTTATTTTTTCATCAGCAGCTGACCCAAAGGAGGCATATCACCCTTTCACAGACATTGGGGACTGCAAGGTAAGAGTAGTGTGGCAATCACTTGTCCGTCACCTTTCAGATCTCTCTCTCTCTCTCTTTGTTTTGCAGTAGCATGTTAAAGATGGGGTGATCATTGGCGTAACACAAGCGGACAAAATTCTTGCCCATAAAAAGCCTTCACTCGTCGCAAAAGCTATGGCCCAAGCGATATGGGGCCATGAGGGTCTGGCTGAGTGGAGCTACGGTGGAAAGTTGGCTCCGAAGGATTATAAAAATCCAACAGCTGTGCTGAGAAAGCAGCTGAGCCCACAAAAGTTGCTGTGGTCATCGGTAAGACTGGTCCATTCATGCTTTTATTATGTGTGCCTTCTGTCTTTTAATTTTTGCTTCATTTGCAGACACTGTCAAGCACTGGGGGGATATGAAGGGTGTCTCTGTGAAGCAGACCTATTGAGAATATACCCACAATTCTCTCCCAGAAAATCCAGGACATCAGAAGGCAGAAAAAAATAAGGAAAGCTCCATGAGCTTTTTATATGGCACTGTTTTAAACAATTCTCTGAATCATTTCCTTTTTTTATGACTATAAGCATGTAAATAAAATCATATCACAAATTTCTGTGTCCAGTTTCCATACTCAAGTGGATTTACTTCACTAGTGAATCCACTTCACTAGTAAACCACTTGAAGTAGATTACTGAACCGGCCCACAAGTGATCCCACTTGGCAGAAAACTTTCCCCTGGGAGGATATCAGCCTAGTAATTGAGAAGTGTGCTGACTATAACAAGCCTCTTCATATGGAGTTTACAGACTACGAGAAAGCATTTGACTCCACTAAATTACAAGCCGTTCTAGAAGCTTTAGGTTGACAAAGGCTACTTGACGTATATGTGCAAACCATAAATGACACCTACAAAGATTGCACAACCACACTACTCTTACATGTGAGACAAACATACAGATAAAGAACTGTTAATCCTACATGTGAGAGAAGCAGAAAAAGATCAAGAGAGGTAACTTAATGAACCAACAAGTCAGACAAGGAGATACGATCTCCATGATGTTATTCAATGCATGTTTAGAGGAAGTGTTTAAACTTCTAGCCTGGGAAGAAAAGGTAATTCCAATAGATGGAGAATATCTCAGCAATTTAAGGTTTGCAGATGACATTGTGCTCTTTAGCAATGATGGTGGCAAACTACAAAACATGACTGATGACCTAAACCAGGAAAGTATTAAAATTGGACTAAAAATGAATAGACAAAAGAATAAAATTATGCGCAATAGTCTGCCTAAAGAACAGGAATTTAAAATTACCAATGAACCCTTAGAATGCATGAATGAATACATATACCTGGGACAGTTACTAACAGGGACGCCTACCCAGGGAAAAGGAATTCTCCATAAAGTAAGGATGGGCTGGAGCACAATCGGAAGGCATTCCAAAATTATGACAAGAAACTTGGCACTCTCACTAAAGCAAAAAGTACTTAATCACTGCATTCTCCCGGTACTAGCGTACAGTGCAGAAATGTGGAGGATAATGAAAAAAAAGAACTAGAGATGAAATTAAGGAGCACGCAGCATGTACTAATTGAAAGAGAAATGATAGGTGCAACGCTAAGAGATAAAAAACGAGCGGAATGGATCAGGGAATGGAGAGGAGTAGCTGATATTATTATATCAATTAAAAGAAAGAAGTGGACCGGGGCAGGACATGTCATGAGGAGGAACAATAACAGATGGACAGTAAGAGCAACGGAATGGATACCAAGAGAGGGAAAACGCAACAGAGGCAGGCACAAGGTTAGATGGAGGGATGAAATTAAAAAGTTTGCGGGCATAAAGTGGAACTAGCTCTCGCAGGATAGGGTGGAATGGAAATCATTGGGAGAGGTCTTCGTCCTGCACTGGACCTAAATTGGCTGATGAGGATGATGAATATAGCATCAAAGGGACATGGTGAGACACCAAAGTGATTAATTAAACTGATAAATATTATTCAGGAACTGTACTACCAGTAATTTTGCCCTTTTCATTAATATCGCGGGAGGGGGAAATGAAGGTCAAACTTTCATTTTTGAACTTCGCGTAACAGCGCGTAACAACTCGTCTTTTTTCGCATTCTGGTCCCACAGGCTCCATAACCCCCCCCCCCCCCCCATCTCCTGAAACACAAAATTCAAAGGCCCTGGTGCCCTTAGTACATATATCATATAATATCCAGAGTCATCGCGAGCCATGCCTCATGGAATCATTAAGCAAAAAAAAAATTACAAAGGAACTAAAAAATGTGCATTTTTCGTTTGCATCTAGTGTTGCTGGATATAAGAAATGCACTCAACTTTTATCAAGAGATGTATCATGATAACATTCCATGGTAAAAGAATGCTGTTTCATTCTCCAGCCTGTTGTAGCAAACTGGCTACAGCACTAAAGGTGTAGCTTCATTTATAGACGCCAGTTGCTTGTTCAACTCGCTATCTTTCCGAGCTGTTGAAGGCAGTGGAGACACCATGCTGATTGAAAGACCAAGAGACAGTATTCCTCACAAATTGCAAAGCCCACGGTCTGCATTCTCCAGGGTTGGGCGATGACTTGATCACATTAACATAATCGACTTAAAGGGACGTAAGCATTGACTTTGGATACTCGATGCTGAAACACCCGAATGGTGTCACCCCCTTTATTTTATTTTTGTGCAGTTTCTGGCTTAGAAACAGTCTTATTTTTGCAACAGTGGTGCTCTTGACATTGGAAAATGAGACTTATTAATAGAAAAAAAAATCATCTTTCACTTCATTGCCCCTTTAAGACAATTGTTCTACAGGCTGCACACTCTTCTGCATTTTATTTACATGTACTGAGATAAAGAAAAATCTCTTTCAGTCTCAGTAGAAGAGTAGAGGTGGTCTGTAGACAGAGACAGAAAGACAGACAGACAGACATACAGAGACATACATGCATGTTTGTGAACACAAACATACATGCATGCACGCATGCACTGACAGAGGCTGTAATGACATTATTTTGGGTGAGAAGGAAAGGGTCGAAACCCTCCCCTTCTTAAAACACTTTCGCTATACCGGTGTGGTAGGGCCTGCATTACTTTTCAATCTGTTACTTCCTAGATGCACATCATATTGTCTCTGGGGACTGGCATGTGGTATTTCTATACTGACTACCTGAAGAGGTCCATGTGTATAAACAGCATGGGTGCTACTCTAAGAAAGTGTTACATATCTAGAGTTGGCAGTGCAAAAATTGAACATTTCATTGCCAGGTTCACTCTGGTGTCTCAAACCAACTTTGCCAGTGTTTCTTCATTACCAACAATGTAAGATATAGTGCAGCCCTTTCTTATTATTTCCCAGTGGTTAAGTGTCTCTTTATTTAAGGGGAGGACCAACTTTCTCAACCCACATGGCCTGCCTGTATATACGTAAGTGTGTGTGAGAGAAAGGATATATAATGCGCATGTAGTTCCGATCATCAGGTAAGGGGCAGGCTGTCTTTCAACTTTGATTGAAAGTTCCCCCCTCTCCTAGGCCCTTAATCAGCGACCTTAGGCCCAGATTTTTGCACTTTCAGCAGTGTATTCTTTCAGTGTATTACTAGTATAGCTTGGAAAGGGCACAGTATGGCCCCATGGCTGAGGTAAGCACGTTGTCAGTGCCGCCTAGAACTGGTTTCTCCCAGCGGTCACTACTGAGAATGAAGAGAAAGAGCAAGGGGCCTCAAGAAGGACTGACAATAAAAATAAATGCCAGTTGTCTAGTTCAAACTCACACCGAAACGTCTCTTTCTTCTTCCTTGGCATACCACCATCCCACAAGATGAAGCAAAGTTTTGTTGCAGATGCTTTTCCAATTAAATTCTGCAGATTTGCCATAGCAGGCAGTTCCAGATTAACTTCGTTTACCAGAGGTTCTTTACATGCACCTAAATAGAAGTACACAGGTCCTTTACTTTCTGCCCCCCCCCCCCCCCCCCTAAAATGCAACCACTGCGGCCAAGAACCAAACCTGTATCCTTAATGTTAGGACGCAACCCTTTGGCCACTAAACTATAACTGTCGGTTACAGATGGCTTTTATTTATTTATTTATTTATTTATTACAAATACTTTCAAAGCCTGAGGGCATTACAGAAAGGAGTGGTTATACATATACTAATGTGCAGAAATACATTTCTAAAAACACAAGTTAACAAAATACCATATCTTGAATGGCACTTTTAAAGCTTATATCAGTAATTGTTACAATGGAGGCAGGAAGGTGGTTCCATTCTCTGCTGGTCTGGGGGATAAAAGAATCGTTATATAGGTTTGTTCGGCAAAGTGGGATGCTAACACTGCGACTCCTCACAACTCCTTTATGAAGATGTTACATGTAGAATGCTAATGTTCTTTCGTAAACCTGCACTGCCAAAAAAACTTGATACTCAGTATGGTTCCAGATGACTCTTGGAACCAGTGCCATTTCAGAATTACCTCAATGCAGAAGAGCTCGAATTCTTCACAGGCATATGTACCATCTTGCTGATCTTCAAATATGGGCGGAGGTGGTGCAAACCATGTGCTGCACTCAAAGCAGCAAGATGCATAAGCAGTCTTATGGATGGGGCAATACTTGACTTGATTTAGATTGCCATCTTTCATTTGACGCCTCAGATGCTGTTTGCGTTTTATGGAATCCAACACTGCATAAAAACACACACATTTTGTCATGTCTTGCAGCCACAGAATGATTTGCGCCAGTGTATCACAACAATTTATCATATACTGTAGATCTTAACATGCAGTTCGTATCATAACAGACACATACGATGCACTGCATCCTCTCATGGAGAAATGGACAACATAACACATGCTACTTCATTAGCATCTAAAGGGTACTCTGATGCGGACCTGGCCTGCACGTTAAGATACCTTATATACACCAGCATACTCCTACTGCATGCAACAAGTTGTGACACCAAGTGGCTTTAAGCCATCTACACACACGGATTGGACAGCCTTGGCACCTATCGCAGATCACCTGCAAGAGAGGGTGAGTGGGCTGCCTCTATGCTCAGCTGTACACTTACTTAAGCAACCTCACCCATAAGGGGCATTGACCTCACCTCATCCCACCGTCCTCTCTTGTCCTTTCTGGGAGCATGTTAATATGGCACATATAAAACAACCATTATTTTCATAGCTCACCTTTGTACATTTTCTCTCATACTCAGTGTGTCTTATGGCTTGCGGTGCCTTTGCTTTTGATACAAAACAACAGTGAAGTCCATTCAAGTTCAGAGGTTTGGAAAGGAGGCAATAGATCAATGTGCCAGATTGGCAGTGCAGGGAATGATGAAAGAATGGTTTTCCTCCATAAATTCACACTGTGTATAACATGTCGATGGGTACAGTAGTCTGCATTAAAAAAAAAAATTCTAGCATTTCATATTTGTACTGTGTGGAGACACCTAGCAGTCACACCTAACTGTTATAATTGATAGCAGGACATGGGACTGACATGGGTATGAAGTGGCCTATTTTTTCCACAGGAGGCATACAGAAGTTCATAGTGCAGCAGTTGCTCAATGTTATCATGAAACACTTTAATAAGGCGCATCAACCAAGAGCAGTGTTCCAGCACACTTGGAGGCCTCCATAATTACGCTAAGGCCTGCGACAAACTAAAAGCCTTAAAGCGGTACATATTAAAGGGATGCTAAAGAGCAAAACGCTTTTTGTCCTATGAGTAAATATCTCTTTCAAAATACCAAAAGCACCACTCTTACAGCGGGAATGCACTTGGTAAGCGAGAAAATGTGCAAGAGAAAAATGCAGGTGGCGATGCCACCATGAGGTACCTGCACCCACTCAGTGTGATGTTACAGGTTTTGCACGTTGTCACAAAATAGTGCCTATTTCGACGAGAAACCCGGAGTCGAACTAGAAGGAAGGTGCAAAACAACAAGAAAAGCGGCACCCACGGAGGAGGCGCTCAAGGTCACGCCATGTCTCCAAAAGGGGAGAATATTGTAGAATCTTTCTTATCGCGGCGAGCGCGCACGCGGGACAGACGTAAGGAGAGAGAGGAGGTGGAGAGTACACACCGACGCTCCTCGCCCAGTGAGAGAGAGAAAGAGGCGCCGCCCCAACGAAGAAAGATCTAGAATGGGCGAGAAGGTTCCCAACTTTGTGTGTGCTTTGAGTCACGTCGGCCCCGCAGAACTTTCTAGCACAGCTTCTCAGGGCTATATAAGCAGTCGGACACGGACCGCGAGAGATGAGAGTAGAAGAGTTGCAAGTAAAAGAAGAAGCAAGAAGTCGTGCGTGGCTCAGACACCGTTCTACGAGCCAGCTGACAAGCCACCTGCAAGCTTTGAACTGAGAAGACGCCCGAGTGACTTGGTGAATAGGACTCTTTTGTGTTTTGTTCCTTGTTGCAGTGCATGAGCTTGTTCGAGTTTGTTGGCGTTGTGTAATGTTGTAACCCATCTGTGTTTGAGTTTGTAAAAGCCGTGTTTGTGTACGTTTTGTGTAACTGCCTATTTGATGAGAATATATTTGTTTTGTTTGATAACCCTTGGCTCTGACTCGGTCTTTGAACCACTGCTGGTGTTTTGCTAGTGTGCTGAAGGGGACCAAAATTTTATTGTCCAAGCTTTCGTGGGATATTTCTCGGGGAACCTAAGCATTGGTTCTTGGAATTATTTCCAGCGATTGCGTCCCGTACTTCATAGCACGGGTTTGGTGACACACGTGCCTGCTAGTGCCCACATAATAATTTGCTGATAAAGTTTAATTGCATTGTGCTCGTATGTAGCGAAAGAGTTAATGTAGCAAGCTTCATGACACTCCATGGAGCCAATGTGGACCTTGAAATCCGTGATGCACTGACATGCAGAGGTTTCAGCACAAAATTCACAAATGAAACATTGATCTTCATTTTCTCCTTTAATTTTGAACCGATTATGATGAAACAAACAATAGAATTCTCAAAGAAAAGTTTATCAGTAAAAACTGATGTACTTTTTCTCTTTAGCGTTCGTTGAAGTTCATGGGTCGACCTGTTCATGTGTGGCGATGTTGGTAATGACTCCAGGGCACAAAGAGATACTTGCTTTATAACATAAAACAAATATTCAGCTATGGACAGATGGGGCACAGACAAATATAAACGATAGGTTGAAAGGAACATGTGATACATAAAATATAACAACATAGGCAAGAAGTAGAAATACGAACAATGCAGGACGTTACGCGTCAGAGTAAATGAACACTACACCCCCTTAAGATGAATTTGAAGGGATTGCGAAAACTTGCTCGCTTTATCAGACGTTCATCTAATCAGAAGTCCTACCCCCCCCCCCCCCCAAAAAAAGTGATAAAATGACTTGTGTCCAAATATTTGTTATACCTAAACCAGTGACTGAACTAGGTTTATGATGGGAAGCTAGCTGTAAAAGGAGTACTTCTTGTTTTTTTCGTTATAGAAAATTGTGGCATTAAGTATCCTTGCATGGTTTTATCGAATCTGCAATTGTGTTTTACTGTTACACAAACTGGCATGCCATTATACCATTAAGATGTCAAAATTAGCATACAGTCTACCTTTCTTGTACGCAGATGACACAGCCATAGTCACTAAGGACAAGTCCATCGATGTGCTAACTAATAAATTGTCTGCTGACTTCCGCAACATTGACAACTGGTGCAAAGTTAATGGTTTAACGATTAATACCAGTAAAACACAGTTCATTGTCTTCCATTCTAGTTGTAACACTCTTTCATCTACACCTGTTATTAATATCAATGGCCATAGCCTTCTTAGTACCACAAAGCGCACATTTTTGGGAGTAGTCCTAGATGCTCATCTCAGGTACCCTCATCACATTTCACATATAAGGCAGAGGATAGCTCATGGTATCAGAATATTAATTAAACCATGATCAGTTTTTCACTTGCCGACTTTACTTAAACTATACTATGCCTTCATCCACAGTCATATTACGTACTGCATCATAAAATGGGCGAATACTTATCCATCTCATATCTTTCCATTTCAACGTCTCCAAAACCAAGCCATTCGCATCCTAACATTCAGTTCACCAATCACCAGTGCGTCCTCACTTCTTCAGCAGCACAGTATACTAACAGTCTGCGATTTATTCAAGTATAAACTGGGGATTCTTGTATTTAATAAGGGGGGACGTGGCAATGAAAACTATCTGTGTTATTTATGGGTATAAACTGATGAAATTTGGCACACTGATGTAGTTTGTTATGGTGATATCTTAAATGAAATCGGTTTTAAGCTATCTATCATAGTTTCTGAGTTACATCACTTTATAGACCCTTACTGTCACCCTCTAATTAATCGGTTAATTAGACAAAATTTCAGTACCATTTTTACATAAGCATATACACTAAGGCCCACTGTTTGCCGTAAAGCTGTTCGTTGATTTTTTTGATGTTCAAATGAGTACAGAAAAATTTTTGAAATATCCTCGACATATTTTCTTACTAACAACTTTTGCATAAATACAATTATAAAAGTTTGTGTGATGTGCAGGTGGAAATTAGCAGCTTTACGGCACTCACTAATGTTTCAGGATCTAAGTGAAAAAAACAGAATGAACTTTGTTTCATTAGTTATGAAATGGCACTGGGATGACTGACAACGACTGCTCAAAAAATGGAAGCTGAGAAAACGGAGCTCAAAGTTTTACTTCATGAAAACAGTCAAATGTTAACTTTGAGCAGCTAACTTCTTTCTCGCTTTTGCTGGTTGTATTTTTTGTTGGAGAAACACGACGGTGTGACTATCCTCAGGTTCGATCTCTCCTTTTTATGACGATTCCAAGATGGCGGCACTTTCAGAAGCCCGATTTTCTTGCGGTTTTGGATGACAACATATAGATAAAGTGGAATTTTCCCTACTACTACCGCGTATTTCAGTATAATATTCCACCACATGGTAAAAGAAGCTCCGAGGATCATGAAAAAAAATGAATTGAAGAATGAAAGATTTTGACCAAATATCTTAACGGTACACTAACTGCCAATATTTTTGAGAAAATACATTTCATAAACTCTAATCCCACTACGTTCACTTCAAATAACTTTTTACTACCACATGCACGTACTAACTATGGCAAACACACAACCAACTTTGCAGCTCTACAATTCTGGAATACAATACCACTCAGCACTAAACAATTGCCATTAGGAGCGTTTACAAAAGAGCTTGTTGATCTTATTTTACACTCCTAGGTAATATGTATTTCCATATCAGCGTTTACTTAAATTTAGGTTGATTACCGTGCGTGCTATTGTTAGATTTCATACTCATGTACGTTTGCGTTATATCTATAGCCATGTATATATTCACTTAACATTGTTTTGTTGCCATTTTTACTGCCATTCTTATTGTACGTTTGCTCTGTTTCTATAGCTGTCAACCACTACTCAACGCTGTTCAGTTGCTGTTTTTATGTCCTTAACAACATGTAATTCTCTGACAGGAGGTCCCCTTTCAGCCTTGTGCTATGGGACCTCCTTCTGTATATTCTTACCCAATGCGTTTATATTTTTGCTACGAATAAAGATTTGATTTTGATTTTGATGTATCATATTTATATTTATATCAAATGTATTTTAGAAAGCTGTTACCACTATAGATGTATACTATAAGATCAGCCTTTTTAGTCTTAATTTGTGCTGCAAATAACAAGGCTTTAATTTAACAATGATGTGTAGTTATTATTAAGATAAATTGTTTTTTAAGCCGCAAGTTGGAAATATCACTGAGAAGCAGAAGTACTGATACACCAGCAGCTTAACTGATGGCACCACTATTTAGTGCTGTGTTATGGGGCTGTAGAAATTACTACTCCCCTCAAGCAAGGTACGTGATAAGAGTGTACTAGAATATTGATCTCATGGCATGCCTACAGTGATTTTGCAAAGAACCAAGAAATACACCATGGGTTTAATGTATCCCTGCACACAACACAAAGCTGTAACATATACAATGTTAAAAATAGCCTTGGCCTTTGGCTTACATTGGTAGGCCAGTTCGCAAATGCAAAAATTTATTTTTTCAAATCATTGCTTCATGGTTTTGTGCAGCTAACATGCACAGGAGTTTTTTCTTATCAAAAATACACAAGATGTTGCTTTTCTCAGAGCACCCAGCATATCTGAAATGGTTCCAGAATCTCAGAAAAAAGCTTTTTGAATATGTGTAAGAATTTAGGGTACAGCATTGTCAAATCTTTCGCATCATAAGACTGCTGTTACCCTCCTTCTTAGCATTGCTTTTCTTTCTCAACTTTGCTAAGCAGGCGGACATCAGTGGCCGTGCAGGGACTAAGCTCTGGCTCCCGCAGTTGTTAATACCAGGTGTCAGAAACATACTGATCTATGATCGCTCACACTTTGTTCTCAAGTATGCATAAGAATAATCTGCTAAGTGTGCAGACAAACTAAAGCTCTTGAACAATAGACCTGTCCTGGGGTACGTCACGAAAGGGCAGTGACGTCAGCCATGTGACCCTAGCGCGCACGTGCGGATGGACTGGTTGGCAAAACATTGCAAAGTTCGGCGTGGTTCCATATGCTGCCGTACGGGTGGAGTTTGTACTCGTTTGTTTTGTGCGCGTGCACCTGGCCGATTTGACATGGCAGTTAGCTTTTGCGATGGAGGATGTGGCAAATGCGTGATAAAAGGCAGCGGCAGCGGCTCCTTCTTTTTTTTTTTTTTCCTCCTCGATTTCCAAAGTCCAAACGACACAGTGACGGAAAACGTGGGTGCAAGGTGTGTGCTGTGTAAAACAGCAGCCATCAGACAGCAACAGGATTTTTGGATAACATTTCATCGCTGCTAAGTGCTTGCCTGTTACCTCGAGCTTTTAGGCGTTTTGTTATTTGTGCTTCCGCAGCATTTGTGAGCACGTATATTTTATCAACTCGTGTGCCCCGTCTCGATTTTCTGAGCTCCCGGAGTGGGTAGCTAACGTGTTTGCTTCCGAGAGGACTAGCCCCGAAACACAGAAAAAAGTGTGAACGTTTTGAACGCACTTTGAAACGGAAGCATTCCTTCAGTAAGCGGTGGTTCTGAACGTTGTGCAGATTTTCTCATTTCACGCTCACTTCGCTGCAACTTGCATCGGGCTAGCACTCCAGAGGAAAATTTTGTTTGTGTTTTCGGACACGATAGGTAGTACCAGTCTCGTCTGTTTTCGACCGTATAAAAGTTTAGTTCCTGAGCAGAAAGAACAGAAGGAACTGCAAATGAGCGCTACAACTCAACCGGCCATGCAGGTACAGTGCGCAGTGTGGACGCTGCCTGCAGCTCAGAGGGTTGATTGATTTGATTGATTTGTGGGGTTTAACGTCCCAAAACCAGCTCTGATTATGAGACGCCGTAGTGGAGGGCTCTGGAAATTTCAACCATCTGGGGTTCTTTAACGTGCAGCTGACATCGCACAGCACACAGGTCTCAACATTTCGCCTCCATCGAAATGCAGCCGCCGCGGCCGGGAGTCGATCCCATGACCTTCGGATCAGCAGCCGAGTGCCATAACCACTAGACCACCGTGGCGGGGCCTGCTAGCTCGTAGGGAATGGTGGTGGTTCTCCGTGATGGTGATTGCTTTGAAAAACATGCATTCCATGCCTGGTTGGCAAAATATTGCAGTGTTTGGCGTGGTTCCGTGCTGTCGTACGGATGGACCGTGTACTGTACTGGTTTTTGTACGCGTTACCTGGCCGCTTTGACATGGTGGTTAGCTTTTCCACTGTAGGATGTGCCAAACGTGCGACAAAATTAAGGCAGCGGCATCGTTTATTTTTTTTAGATGCGAAGCAGCTCTTTGACTAGCCTGTGTAACGCTGTCCCTCCGTCCGTACAAACGCGCCGCAACGCGCTCCCCTTGCCACAGGTGTTGGAGCGGTGCCAAGTAGGTCACGCCGCAGCTGCGTGTTGACGTCACACTCCCCTCGCAGTGCGCGCTGACGTCACTCTCTCCCTCGCCTGCCGCGCGCTCGCCGCAGCGCCCGCAGCTGCCGCCTGACGGAAATCTTCGATGAGCGCTTTACCAGCTCGCAAGGAACGAGAACGCGCCCTCGCCCTCGAGAGACAACGCTGACACAGGCAGAGTCTGCTAGCGTCAAACCGATGCAAATGCGTTGTGCACCCCCCGTTCTGCTTCGCATCGCCTCATGGTCCCCTTTAGCGGGAGATGGTGCAATTTTTCCTCTGGATTTCCGAATGACAGCAGTCAACGGAAAGCGTTGGTGCCCGAGTTCGAGACAAGAGCTAGATGCACGTGGCCTTTCACTAAGCTGTATGCTTTGAGCGATGAGTAACGCTTCATGGCCTCTGCATTGTACGGGCCAGGCATGCTCGCGAGGTACACACACAGCCGAACGTTTGGTCAAGGTTTTAGGGTCATTCTGCCATTCCGAAATGGTGTAGGGGTATGGATACTGCATTCTACGAACTTGCAGCTTCTTTTCGACAAACCGCCGGCGCGCAACCTCTGGAAGGGACAGTACCACCACGTGCAAAGACCGAGCAAACTGCTGGAGCTGCCGGAGCTTTTTGCTAACCACTGCGAAACTGGTCCGCCGCGATGTCGATGGCGATGCTCTGCGTGACGTCACATTGTTGACAAAGAGAGACAGGTCCATTATCACAGGTGAGCATAATTGTATAAAGAGAGAGAAGTAACTTTTATTAGAAGGAAAAGGGAAGGGTGAACTTGGAGCTTCTATGGTTGGGACCCTAAATCCAGGGCTCCAGTGGCTTTTGCTGCCCGCTGGACTTGATCCAGGAGCGCTAGTTGGATCCCCGGGTCCAAGCTGGTGAGTTGTGCCTCCCACTGCTCCACACTAGACATTAAAGTGCTACCGAGATAATAGGCTAAGTCGCTTGTTTTCTTCGCGCACCTCCACGAGATGTGGTAGAGAGGCAGCCTACCGCCGCACCACGGACATGTGGCCGGGTATAGCATCGGATGTATTGTGTGTAGTTTCAATAGATGGGGGAAAACGTCTGTCCGAATTTTTCAAAGCTCGGCAGCATCTTCCCCACTAAGTGATTTATGAGGCACCCCATATTTTTGTTGCGTAAAGCGCTGGTGGACAAAGATCTCCCTAGCTAGAATTGGTACAGCCAATGAATTAGAGGGATCCTCCACTCGATGACTAAACGTGTGAGCTAGAGCGTCCGCCCTTTCATTGCCCTCAAGCCCTGTGTCGCCCGGGCACCAGATCAACCGATGATGGCAAGTGGGTTTGGGTCCTAGCAGCCCAAGCACCGTGGCAGGAAGGCGGCCGGTTAAAAAGAGCCGGTATGCCTCTTGGGAGTCAGATAGAATGACCGATGTCTGCTTTGTCTGGAATAGCCTCAGACACAAGGACAGGATGCAGATCCAGTTGTAGAGCACCAGCCAGAGAGACTGCTCCTCTTTCTTGGTCTCGCTTAAATAGGCAGTGGGGAAGAGTATCGTGCCCCCTAACGCCCTCTAAAGGCAGCTCTACAGTGGTACAAAACGAAACCAGTACACAGGCCTCAACATTTCGCCTCCATCGCAATGCAGCCGCCACGGCCGGGATTCGATCGCGCAACCCCCGGATCAGCAGCCGAGTACCACAGCCACTAGACCACCATGGCGGGGCAGTACTTGAGTTAAAGGAACAACAATGTCCATACCAAGCACATCGCAAGGCTTTTCAGGCTACGGAACGGGTTGTAGCGGATCGAAAACAGGTTTCGTAGATTTACCTGCAGCTTGACATATGTGACGATTTCAGACAGCATCTTCAACCTGTACATCCAAACAAGGCCACCAGTATTAGACCGCTTAATTATAACGTAAGTCACCGGAATCGCGAATACCCGCACTATAAGCGGTACCGCACTATAACCAAACAACATTTTTCAAGGCCTACACATGTGTAAAAAGCGTCGAGCAAGTGGCGGCGCGTGTTAGACAAATTCTAGGCACGCGACCGGGCTGGTTTCACCGGTCTAAAAGAAAAAAATGATGATGTTTCGAAGATTTAAGTCCGCGGGCACTATGTGCAAAAAAAAAAAAAAAAAGATAGAAAAGCGCTACAGTGACGCTCACGGAGTGATTCAAAGGCAGAGAGCTTGAAATGATAAAAAGAAAAAAAAGAACTGGACACAAACAGCGGTAATGCGGACATCACGCGATCGCGGGCGCGCGTTCCGTGGATCCGTACGGAGCGCACGTTCGGAGCTGCCAAACGGCCGCAGCAGCATTCTCCGTCGCCTTGGCAATCCTATCAATCCTCACTGGGCGCGCCCGCGACACGCTGCTGCCGCGTTTTTTTCTTTTTTCTTTCCCCCGCTCCTAGCTTAATTGTTCATTCGTTCTGCGCTTTTTCCTCCGTCACGGCGATTCGTTGCACTCTGTTCGGGCGGCGCACTTCCATTGTGAAACCTGCTCGCATCCTCGATTGTCTGCGGATTTCCCGGCACCGCATTATAGCCGGTCTTTCACCTCAGCTAGGGGGCAGCACAATAAGCGGTATGCGCATACATGAAGTTGATTGATTGATTGACTGATTTGTGGACGTTTAACATCCCAAAACCCGTTCTCATTATGAGAGACGCCGTAGTGGAGGGCTCCGGAAATTTCGACCACCCGGGGTTCTTTAACGTGCAGCTGACATCGCACAGCACACGAGCCTCAACATTTCGCCTCCATCAAAATGCAGCCGCCGCGGCCGGGAGTCGATCCCGCGACCTTTGGATCAGCAGCCGAGTGCCATAACCAGAAGACCACCGTGGCAGGATACATGCAGTTCTATGGGAAAGTAAATGGGTCAGAAAAAACCGCATTATAGCTGGTCCTGCACTGTATAAGCGGTTACGTTCTAAGTGGTCTCTGCTGTACTTCTCTCTAAGCTGCTGCTTAGTTCGAAACATGGTCGCCCGCACTTCAAGCCACTTCGAGCTGCGACATTTCACATCAGCACGGACGAGTCATTTCAGTGAGCATTGGCCGTGCTACACTACCTCTGACAAGAGGATTGCGCTGCGAGAGACTACAGCAAACATACGGCCGGGGTGTTCGTTCTATGGCACATCGTTCTGCTGCACAGTGAAGTGACAATGGAAATTTTCACAAGACTGCACCCATCGCTTGCATACATATATGTACGCAAGCGGCGGGTGCGTTTCATTTTCATCGTGATCGCGTGAAGAGCCAATGCCCGTTGAGAGAGCTCACAGCGAACATTGCTGGCACTGTGCCGTGTCTGAAAACAAGCTCACACTGCGTGATCCCACAGCAATGAAACATCCTGGGTATTTTTTTCCATGATCATTGTTTTGATCCCCAGTGAAGTTGCAACAACAGAAGTTTGCCTCTCGGAAGGTATGTTTGTGCATTGTATCGGTGCTGTTTTAGCCATGATGAGGTGGAGAGGCCTTGCAGCAAACTCCGTGGCACTGCACTGTGTTTAAGAACAAGTGCTCAGTGTGCGACACCGCTGCAAGGAAGTCCTGCATGATTGTTCCTTGGTGTTTTGTTTTGCCCCAAATTTAGTAAATTGCGACGAGGAATGTCCGTGTGTTTTTCATCGGACGTAGCGAAGTGGACCGAACCAGCCGTGTCAAAGAAGAAAAGCCCGAGAAGACCGCAAGGTGGCATGATCATTTTGTGCTACTGGAGTCTGCTGAGCTATCAGAGGTGGACCAAACTGAATCACACTGCCTCAAAAAGTATCTCGCTTTCATGGAATGCCACAATGAATCAGCATGGTGTCCTCAGTGAAAAGTGAAGACGCAGAAACCATCGGTCAGCCGTACACTCCGGGTATTGCGTTTCATTCACTGAGCACTAAACAAGACATGGCAAAGCAGGCAAAGTGCCGTGCTACTAAGCTTGAGGATGCCACCTCTATTCTCAGCCATGGGGGTCACATTTCGATGCAGGCGAAGTATAAAACCACCCGTGTACTTAATTTAGGTTCATGTTAAAAGAACACCACAGTCCACGGCCACCAATCTCGCACCGTAGCAGATGACGCGACACATTATAGAAGGTGCAAGGTCATTTTTCTCGCGCAGATGGTCATGTTGTATAGCATTCACATCTTGAAGGCTCTACTAAACCAGTTAGCAAGATATAAAGTAATAATATAACGAGAAATGCATGATTTAGAAGCATGACAACATTTTTTAAGCGGGACTATTTCCTTAGTTGCAAAGACGATGAGTTGCCACGCTTCGGTCACCTGAAACCTCTTCTGCCTCTTTAAATCCGACTATAGTGCTGATTTGCTTTAGGCTTGATGCCACTGACGTGCTCTGGCCTGCGACAGCTTGTGGACCCTTCCCAGTCTTACTACGTTTCAGTGCATGACACTGATGTACTGTGGCAAAGTTGGCTTCACCACAGCACGGTAGTGCCGTGCAGTGAAGTGTAAAAGAGTGGGAAGCGGCCAGAAGCTGTTATGGGACATAGCAAAATTTGCCCCTTAATTATACATGCACCGTATGAATACCAGGGTGAGTATTTGTATCTAAACACTTTACTGGCAGTCATTCAAAGCTATCTTAAGATACTGCGCCCCAGAGGGCCAGATAAAGTGTGAGAGCTTTCTTTTTCTTTTTTTGGTCAGGAGAGTCTAGTATTTCAAGTAGTAAATGCACCTTTCAAATTTAATATTGAACTATCTGAATCAAATATTCGAAATTTCAAATATTCGCTCACCACTAGTTAAATCAGTTTACAGCTTGAGCAATTGCATACAAAGTCAGCAGATTCTTTGCAATTACTGTGACTATGTTTAGCGGCATTTTATTCCCTGCATAATAGGATCACGGCTAGGCATCTAGACCCAAGTTAGAAGCACAATTTTGTATCCATGGCTTCCTATTGCAGTAAACTTTTCCATATCTGATTGCTAACTTCCTCAGCAAGGCCTCATCTCTGTACTTCATAACAGACCTTAGGTAGCTAAAACAGCTGCCTTACATGCTAAAGTTAACTGTATTAGATGATTACATTGAAGACTAGAGCACAGCAGCGATTTTTAAGACATGGTGTTGCACTACAGCCTTCACTCAATCTGGCCAAATTACTAAGAAAATTTTTATCCCAATGAGTCACTATACCAGCTTTTAATTACCTACAAACTACTAACAAACATGGCATATTTATCAACTTGTGCTGACATTATTTATACCTTCCTTTGGTGTCATGACATCGATTTTTGTCATACTTTTACACACATTGCAGTTTCTTGACAATAGCAATGCTTCATGGACTCACTCCTTCAGTGTCTCAGAGTGATGACCTTATGCTTAACATCACACACTTTCTTCTCCTTGGACACCCTCATCCTTCCTACAAATTAATTAAATAAAAAAACTTAC
This sequence comes from Hyalomma asiaticum, assembly GCA_013339685.2. Classification (NCBI taxonomy): domain Eukaryota; kingdom Metazoa; phylum Arthropoda; class Arachnida; order Ixodida; family Ixodidae; genus Hyalomma; species Hyalomma asiaticum. The sequence goes on from CM023481.1 coordinate 270,826,684, forward strand.
ATTGACGGCTCTCAATCTTAAAGCGCCGGTAGCTTGGGTCATCCTCTGTCAATGCTTGCACACATCCATGCCTCAATAAGGTAGCACGAATACGGCTTTTTGCCTTGCTGAGGTTTTTCGGGTCCTCTTCATTCCACTTTCCCAACCGGACAGTCCAGTCCTGGAATCAAGCAGCGCACACAAAAGATGTAGAGTGCACTTCCTCTGCACTTCATTGAAGCTGTAGTTGCAAAGTGAGATGCGCCTGCATAATAAATTAAGTGGTCACTGATTTCAAGATAGCAGTGGTCAAACCAGTGAATCAAAGATTAATATGACTGAGACTCTCTTCCAGTGTTTGTAGTTCATGCATAAAGAGTACAAATCTTCAAACTGTGTAACCATTACGTTTCAGCAAGCATACGCAAGTCATACACAAAGGTAAGAAAGCAAACAATCGAATCTTTATTGTGTGTCACAAGAGTGCACTAAATGACTAAACACCTAATCAGAGCACAAAAAGTGCCTTTCGGACACACGAAAACAGACTTCTGCAAGCTGTATCAGTGCGATAGTTTCAGTCGCATTTATTTTTACCTGTGCTGCAACCAAGAAGTTGAAACGCAGAAATTTTGAGCAATTTTGCACATAAACAAACCAGAAAATTTCCATACATAATTCTACAAGCTGCATCAGTGTGATGGCTTCTGCTGCATTTACTTTTACATTTCCTTTTATCTGTACTGCAACCAAGAAGTTGAAAGGCAGAAATGTTGAGCCCAATTTTGCCCATAAGCAAACCAAAAAATTCAGGCACATAAAACATACTCTTTCACTTATCATGTTTATTACAACTTTTCTTTGTACGACTGCACAAGAGAACAAAAAGGCTTCAAATTAACATTGTGAAAGGTGGTTTGCCAGCAAAGCTATGGTACGACCGAAACCAATAGGCCGAAGTGGCATAGGCTAGAACAAATGAGTGACGCACATGAAATGATCAACAGCAAGACAATATAATGCATTGTACCACTGTGTTTAAACTTGAAATGCCATGGCTGATTAGACAACACCAACAATACTAAGTTAAATTAAACACTTTCACTGGGATATGCAGTTATTTTATAACGAGCCAAGCATTTAAAACAACTGAGCAAAATCCTTAACTCTTGCAAGCGTGATGTCAGAAGAGATTCACAGTACACTAGAAGCATTCTTGAAGTACAGTTTCAAGCTACATTTAGCATATCAGTGGCATGAATTTGGGCAACATATAAGTCTCATAGTAACTTACTGGTTTTTCAATTAAGAATACTTCCAACTTGCCCACCTTTCCACCTTACTGCCCCTTAGGGCCAAACTATTTTCTTGTAAAATATTCAGCAACAGGTAGACAAAAGTGCAGCAAGCCTGTGTTCGGTTGCGGTGCTGTGCCACTTTCTAATAAACCATGACCATGGACAGTCGAGAGAATCCAGATAAGAATGAACAGGTTATCTTGGTCTCCCTTTATAATTTTTCTTAAGATTACTTCAGGCTCAGGTTTGTTTTGTGCCTAGAGGAATGATTATGACCTTAGCTTGGCAAAAAATATTTTGTTTGTCACCAAAAAGATTACAAATTTTGACCTCTGAAGTGATTTTTCTGCCAATTTTGGTGATTCCAAAAATTTGAGCAGACATAGCAAAAAAAAAAAAAGTGCCTTTGCTAGTCATATTACTTTTTCCCAATAAAGAACACATAAAATTCTACCTTAAGAGTATTATTTTAAAGCACGGCATGGTTTTACTTTGAAATCTCCCCTTCTCATGTTGCATACAGACTGAAGGAAAGGTTTCCTATGGCAACGTCCTATGGCTACAGCTGTCTTCCTTCACATTTATAAATGGGACTATTTCTGAAGGAAAACAAAGGCAGAAATGCTAAAATTAATGTCTTCCAAGAGAAACAGAAAAGACTGGGAAATGACAGTACAGTCAAACCTGCACATACTGAATTCAGAAAGAAGTGTCAATCAGCTTGATATGTCATATAATTTGATATATAATCTGGCAGGAATTCCTTTTCCCAGGCACACACAAAAAAAAAGGGAGAGAAAGCAACCTTTCATTTAGCTTATTAGGGCCTTAGTAATATCCTTGAAAGATTTGATTGCTGTTAACATTTGTATACATTGGCCGCCATACCCACACTCGTAATTATATTCTGTGTGTGTGTTATAAATGACATATGTGCGCATGGCAAGATGTGTGGTGTCCTGTGAAAGCTAGTGATCCCTTCCTATTAGAATTTCACAGCATGACACTATTGTATAGCGGCGAACACTTAACATGTAGACAGATCGAACAAATGAGAGATGACAGTGCACGGCAGGCACAACACAGAAATACCAGGAGAGATCATGTAATGGAAAAGAGTAGTTTAGTACTCGCTTCATGAGGCACCCACCTAATCCCACCGCTCACTACCCCACATATAGGCAGAAAAACCCACTTTCGTGAAGAAAATCCAACTTGTCAGGGAAAGCCAACTTTTTAGGTGTCTCACACTGCCTGATGTTCGATATACGGTGTTCCAGCTGTTTTTGTTCAATTTAGCAGTAGATATTCCTATACACTTGACATTAAAGCAATACTGTGTTCCAGAATGGTTTGATATAAAAAAAAATTGGATTTATGCAAGTTCGATACAGTCGGGTTTGACTGGAGAAGAAAAAGCCTGATTTTTGTAGCAGCGTTCAACTAACTCAAGGTATCTACCAAGTTGACATTTTTAATTTCCATGAGATTTCAAGGTTTTCCCCCAGTGCTTTTGCAAAATTCCCTGAGTGACACCAAATTAAGCTTCATATCTCTATGCGCTCATATTATGGCCACCCATCCTTTTACTCTCTAAGAACCTAGTAAAAAATTAATTGCACTTTAAATGTTTGTAGTATTCATCCCCTCAAAAAGAGAAGGTATAGGCTTGTAAAATGCACAGAAAATAAGATATGATTTAAAGAAATGACAATGCCCATAGAAAATCAAGTTGAAAATTTACAGTCACAAAAAAGAAGGTGCCTAGAAAAGCAAATATTTTTCAATACGACCACACAGTACATCCATATGTTATTTTCAATGCACCTAACCCAGGATGCAAACTCGCAGTGTTTCAGATTCATCCAGTCCTGGACGAAGGTGCACTTGAATGACATCAAACTTGTCGAATCAAATGAACTTAGCCTGCGGCTCCACTCCAACAATTAAAACGAACGGCTCAGAATGGTGTCACAAAACACAAGACAAGCAAGTCAGTACATTAAAGTTAGAACTTCTGCACCACTTAGCCAGCCCAGCTGTGTAGCATAGGCTGTGCACTTGGGCCCCCCGCACCCTTCGAAGTAGAAACAGACAGTGAAGAGTTCATTCGGATGGGTGGCATCAGGTAGTGTCAGCCGCGTCACGCCAGCCTACATTTCCTGTATGGTTTTCTGCCACCTTGCTGGAGCTGTCTAATGTTTGGAAATCACAAGGTGAAAAGAGGGATAAGGGCTCAGTTGTCAAAGTTCCCTCATGTGAGTCATAGGATGCAGCTCCTTTGCATTCCATGGTGTCAATGATGACAGTACCAGGAAGTGGCCACTTTCGATTCGCTTCGAAATTTGAAGCGCTGCAATGCCAGATATACTGTAGTGGTCTTTGCTGCTTTGCTGGTGCTCTTTCTGATAGCAAAGTGCGGGAAGACAGCAATGGCTGTGGTGAGGACAAACATCTTATGTAGAGCCATGTAAAAATATGGTCCTCTGTAGCCTCAAAACCTTTGCACAACTTTTGCTCCCAATTAATAACATTACAGCTGGTTTCCCTGGCTAATTTTCCCTGATGGTGGCACAAATACCCTGAAAATTCCTGGTTTTCCAAGTTGGTAGGCACCCTAGCTATAACTTGATCTACCTTGGCAAACCTCCTACAGTATTTCACATTACTTGAGCAGGTTGAGCTCATATAGGCAACAGCACCATTGGACTTTTGCCCATGTGTGTGAAGAAAAGTGGTGTGTCCATCTTCCTTAACCCCAGCCTGCAGCTTTCAATATGTTATTCAGTAGACATGCTGCTGTTCTGGTGGGCACTATATAAGGAGCACAGAAGGGAAAACTAACAGAATTGCTCAGAGAAAGTAAGGAGTGCTAAACTCAGTGACCCAGAGAAGAGAGATTCCATCAAAAGGTATATAACAGGGGAAATGTTCTAGAAAACTAAGGCACCGTACACAAACTGTTAACAACGGAGAATGCTGTATCTGAAGACAGGAGCATGAGAGGTGCTGGCACTCTGCTAGGCTCAATGATCTCACCCATGGGTGGACAGTTTTAATTTTCTCAACAGACTCCCCCCTTCCTCCCATGAGAAACTGAGAACTCTCTCACTCTCTCTATATATCATGTAAGATGAATTAAAGCATAAGAATGCATTATAAAAATTTTTACAGACATAACACGAAGACACAACGAAAAAGTACACAGGGACCAATGTAGACTAACAACTGACCTTTATTCAATAAGAAAACGCATATATATATACTGATGACACGCACCTCAAGATCACTGCGCATGAGCAGAATGGCATAGTGTAATCCTTTACATAAAAATAATAAAACCTTTAACAGAAACGTTGCACTATCACATCTTGTTTAGCAAGTCAATTTCGTTGTCATTCAGCGCTATGGATGGATGACTCACACATTAGCTTTGAAGTCTAGAGATATGCCAAGCTTCTACAATCTCTCTTGTTGTCCGATTAGGGTGAACATACAAAATATCAGTTTGGTTACACAAAGGACTACACGAATTCCATGAACAACGTGCACTATGTAATGCCAAATGTGTTTGCTGCCTTCACTTCAAATTTGCCAGGTGCTACTTTAACCTTACATTCACGCATCGGCCAGTCTGGCCTACATAACACTGGTCACATTTAAACAGGATCTTATAAACTGCATTTCTTTTGCACTCAACAACCCGGTGATCAGAATGCTAGGAATATTTTTTAGTGATACTATAAGGCCTGTCTTTGTATAATTTATTTACAGCAGGACACACACCTCCTACCTTGTTTTTTGCCGAGAACTACCTTGACACCATATTTAGTGGCCACCTTATTAAGTTTATGGGAAAAACCATGCATGTAGGGGATTACCAAAATTTTCTTAGCTTCCTGGCTTCCTTTACACCTCTTTCTCCACGAATTTCATTTTCTTCAGCAGCCTTTCGCTTGCAGTTAGAAGAATCGAGGTGGGTATCCAGCCTTGTCCAGCCAAAGCTTCTGCTCTAGGAAAAATTCATTTAAGTTGTTCGTGCACGTTTTTGTTACAGTTGAATGAAAACATCCCAATGCGATCCCGTTTTTTATTATTCTTGAATGGGCGGAAGCATACTGTAACAAGGGCTTCTCCATTCTTGGGGAATACTTCCAGCAAAAATGGTCTTTTTCAAAAATGAGCTTCACGTCTAGGAACTGTAAGCAGTTATCAGTGGACTCTTCAAATGTGAAATTTAGGCCTTTGCCATTTTTCCTGAATGTTTCCAACACACTTGAGGTGAACACATCCCATTCCATGTTCAGGCCCAAAATCAAATAATCATCAACATACCTGAATATTTTTAAAACTTCGCTATCCAATTCGGAATTCACAATTTTATCTATGTTGCTAAAAAAAATTGTGCTTAGTACAGGGGCTAATTTGAATCTTATGCACACTCCATACTCCACTTGCTCCCAACATTGTATAGAAAAGGTCTGTTGTTGGACTCCTGGATGTCACGTTGCTTTGGCCGAGTTTAGGCCACATGAGTAAGTTATTCGTGTTGAGTAATTGTTTTACATAGTTTGTAAATACTGTTTATTTTCCATAATATGCTTTCCATTTCATGGTCTCCTTTAGGCATTTAAGATGCTGTAAATTTCTTTTTAAAATGATTTTGATTAGGCCAAGCATAATTTGAACATTTTGCAAAATGCCCTATGAGTTAACTTAATTCAAGCAGTACTTCATCTAATAATAGTTGCTGTGGTTTTTTTCTTGCCAAAACCACAAGATGATTACGAGCAGGGCTGGGCAGTATCGCGATAGTATTTCAGAGATACTCTTCAGTATCTGTATTGCTGTATCGAGATACATTTGAAAAATGTATTTGTATCTCGGTAGTGAAATACTTTTCCAATGTATTGCCCGTACCAAGATACTATCAGGACACAGGTATCTCGTTACATTTTTTTTTTTTTCCAGGAATGAGCTGAAGCGTGTTTCCAATGGCTTGTTTCCACACGGAAATTTAGGGCCGTTCAGCTGCTGTTCCGCTCTTTCAGTCCCCGCTTGCAGGCGGCAGGTGTCCCACCACGTGCGGGATGGGTGTGCGGATAGCGTGTGGAACGGCCCTTAGTGCGAATTCTGCAGGAAAAGTTTTTCCAGTCACTCTAGCCACAATGAAATTAGGCAGTTCGGCGTCACGTGGCCGAGCCGAGCGAACTATATTTAAGCGGCGTCCCGTTGTATAGTAGGCATGGTTCGGCACTCCTGTCGCATGCTCTGCAGTCTTGGTTGAGGCTGAACCAACGATGTCTAGACGACGGCCTATTTGAGAAGCTCCTGCTGCTGAAGTGTAATTAACACGTCAAACTTTTCAACAAAACATCCTTTTCAAGTAAATGTATACTTTTTCTCAATTCGTTCATTAGTGATTCTAGCGCTTCGCTTGATCTATGCTATTTCTAGCATAGCTAATACTGTTGCCGCCAAGTATGTCGATTTTGGTGTATAATGTGTGTTACTCTTGCTGTGATGCAGTATAATTTTTATTGTAACTGATATCTGTACATATGCCGTTATTAACAACTATGTACAGTGTAAGCTTCCCTTGTGATGCCTTAATGGTACTCAGAGCACTGTGATAAAATAACAAATAAATTGCAAGTTTCAATGTGCTGCAACATTTTAAATATTATGCTGCACTTAATAAATGTATTTACGGAGTATGAACATCCCCAACATAGAAAAAAGTATTTCGGTATCAGTATTGCTGTATCTGTATTCCGGAATACTTTTTTCATCTTTTTGCAAAAGTATCTCTGAAATATCCCACTATGTCAATAACAAATGTATCTCAGTATCTGTATTTTAGGCTTCCAAACCATGTATTTCAATATCTGTATTCTGGAATACTTTTTCGGGTATCTCTGCCCAGCCCTGATTATGAGGCATGCCGTATTGGAGGGCTGCTGAAATTTTGACCACCATGGTGCCATGGTGCATCAAGTGCCATTGAACTTACATGGCTACAGCCATTAACTGCTGAATGATAAAAAAAAAGTAAGCTAAATAGGAGGCTCCAGAGTTGTGTGTGGGTGGATAAGATTACTGAAGTTGATTGATTCTTGGCAGCAGTGACAGTAGTGCTTGTGCACTGTCTTACGTTCTCGTCTTGCTTATACAGAATTTGGATCATCTGCTGGATCATCTTCTGGAACTCGCACGTGCCGACCATCAGGCTCTCTTGTCAAGCCAAGAAAGATCTTCATCGTAGCCTACCAGACGGCGCTGGCTTGTCCCGGCATCGCTACATAAAGGGGGCCTTCACCTATCATCGACCATTCTTGGCAGCAGCGAGAGTAGTGCTTGTGCACTGTCTTACGTTCTCGTCTTGCTTATACAGGTTGGTTTCTACGGCTGCTGTCGTTTTATTTATAATCTGTCTCTGTCGCTGCTGCCACGAACTGCTTTTAGCTATCTTTATCCGTGTTTTGTATCTACAGTGCCGTGTGTAGTTTTGTGTTGCTAAGATGCCCACCTGTGCTGAACTTTCTAAGAGAATTGATGAACTGGAGTCGAGGCTGCTCAACGAATCTGATCGTATGACCGATCGCATCGTTGACAAGATTGTTGTGAAAATGAAGACCTCTGGGGTCGATGTGCTAGAGCTAAAGAAGCACGTGGACAGCCTCAAGTCCAGTTTAAAATTCCTGAATGATCTGGTTGACAAACTGCATAGTGAAAAGGCCTCACTTGTAGCCGAAAACAAGGCCCTTAAAAGTGAAAATTATTACTTGTCTCGCAAGGTCTCAGAGCTCGAGCAGTACTCCCGCATGAATAACGTCGAGATAAGGGGTATCTCCTGCACTCAGGGTGAAGACTGCGTGGCGGTATTGGAAACAGTTGCCCACAAAATTGGATGCCCAGTCACTCCCTCAGATATCGACGTTGTTCATCGAGTTTCTACTAAAGAAAAGGGGAAGAAAAACTTGATCACGAGATTTTGTTCTCCGGCAAAAAAGAATGATTTCATCAGCAAAGAACACAAAGCAAGGCTCTGCCTAAGTGACAGCAACTCCCCCCTTTTCGTTAATGACCACTTGACACCTCAGAATAAGGCACTATTTTCCAGGGCACTGGCGTTAAAAAAAGCTAACAACTGATAATTGTCAGATTAAGGCCAGAAAAACAAATGAGAGCCACATTTGTCACATCGCTGATGAGTCTGATCTTTCTGTTTTCAACTAACAGCTTCTATCATGACGCATAAATTTCGTCTACATCAACCACGGCTTCTTATCTCACACCATCCGCGCTGAATAAGCTCACGTCACGCGACTATCATTCAGTCATTCACTTTAATGCTAGAAGTCTTCGCAAGCATTTCGACGACTTTCAGAACCTTTTTTCTACACTCAATAACACCTTTTCAGTGATATGCGTCTCCGAAACTTGGCTTAGTTATGATGACAAGGACCTATACTGCTTTAATTCCTACTGTTCTGAGTACTCCCACAGAGTGACGAGTACTCACGGTGGGGCGGCTATTTTTGTTTCATCTACTCTTCTGTACAAACGCCGCCATGATCACAAACTAAACATTCCCAACTGCCAATTGGTTTTTATCGAATTCGATTCTGCCGTCTTCAACATTGACAGCAAGAATTTATTGGTTGGTTGTATTTACCGCTCGCCCTCTTCATCAGTTTCTGATTTTTGCAGTGCTCTTGATCATGCCATGGAAAAAATATCCCATGCTAAATGTAACGTAATAATATTAGGGGATATCAACATTAACCTCTTGGATACAACTTCACCTAATTATGCCAATTATTCTAGTACTTTTCATAGCTATGGGTACGAATGTTTGATTGCTCTCCCTACGCGCTGTCCTACCAGTAATGATGGCACATTAATTGATCATGTATTATCAAACCTACTTGAGCAACTGCATGCTGAAATTGTTCTTACTAATATTACCGACCATTACCCCATCGTTTTATGCTTCCAAAATCAATTATCTTTAAGGAACACTACTTACTACAGATTTGTACTTGATAAACAGATGCTCATTGATAACATATCTAAAGCTGACTGGTCGAAAGTTATATCATGCAGTGATCCCCAGAAGGCTTTCTCACAATTTTTAGCTATGCTTTCGTCGTATTTCAACTCCCACACTCTTAAACAAAAATGCAAAAAAAAGATAGCATCGCCGCAAAACCCTTGGCTTACAGATGACCTTTTAAAAGCTATGCGGTCGAAAACTTGTATAAAAAAACAAAAAAACAACCTTTCAACACTAAATTACTTGCCCGTTATAAGAAATTCTCTAACTCGCTTTCCGCCCAGCTGAGGAGTGCGAAGAAAAATTATAACGAAGTAAAGATTGCTGAGTGTGGTAACAATGCTACGAAGAAATGGAAAATCGTTAACACACATCTTAACTGCAGCAACCAAAATCTTGCGAAAACTTGTATAAGAAAACAAAAAAACAACCTTTCAACACTAAATTACTTGCCCGTTATAAGAAATTCTCTAACTCGCTTTCCGCCCAGCTGAGGAGTGCGAAGAAAAATTATAACGAAGTAAAGATTGCTGAGTGTGGTAACAATGCTACGAAGAAATGGAAAATCGTTAACACACATCTTAACTGCAGCAACCAAAACACTATTTCGAGAATTGTTGATAACGACGTGATATACAGTAATCCGCTAGATATTGCTGATGCCTTTTGTGATGCCTTCTTTAAAGGGACCGTCTACCGTCCTTCATCGCTCTCCTGTTTTTTGGCTCAATAGAAAGCGTACCTTTCGAAGTGTCCCAGCGTGCAGTGGTTTCTCCAGAAACTGAATAGAAATTATTAAAACACAATTTTTTTTATCTACGAAGTCGCTCCTTTCCTAGTGTAGGCATGCCAGCAACACTGGGTACCGCGCATGATGCATCGTCGTCTCCCTGGAAACCCTTTCGGGCGCGGGACGCATCTCAACGCGAACCGGCTTCAAGTTCGACATTCCAGAGGCGACGACGAGGAGGAGAGGCGAGGGAAAGACGGCGCGCGGGGGTGCGTCTCGGACACGCAGCGGCGCATGCATGACAAGCGCAGTACTACGCGCCTCCGCAGGCAGACGAATTCGAAGGCAGCGCCACCTGCGCCACCCCGAAAGCAGCGAAAAAAAGAACAAATTGCTCTTGCACGCTATAACAAGGTGTCTCACAGGGTGAAGTACGCTTGTAAGACATACATACTAGTTTTTCAGCAGAGTATGCATACCTGCGTGGGCTGGTTCTCGTACACTTGGAAAATGACGAACACGCTGTTGGTTGTCGCTAGCGGCGTTTTTTGCACCACTTTCAGAGCGAAATTAAAAACATCATTTCTTTTTTGTGGGGTGAAAGCGTGCTTGTTCCCGTAAATGTGACGCACGATCTGCCCAATTTTACCACAATCTTAAAAAATTTTCTGAGCGGTAGACAGTCCCTTTAAAAATGCCCCTGCTTCCGCTTCATGTTGTAATATGTCTTTGAACCGCCTACCTCATTCATTCTTCCTTTTTCCGACTACTCCTGATGAAGTAATTTCAATAATTAGGTCACTTAAAGCCACGAGTGCTGGCCTTGATAATATTAAGGCTCACCATATTAAAATGATTGCAGAGTTCATTGCTCACGTCCTTTCTTCTATGATTATTCTTGTTTTTAAATCTGGTGTTTTTCCTCGTGAACTGAAACGTGGTCGCGTCGTACCCGTTTTCAAAAAGGTGATCGTACTCTACTTCACAATTATAGACCCATTTGCATTCTCCCATTTTTAAGGAAAACTGTCGAAAAAATAATCGAAAAGCGGATTACAAAATATTTAAATAAATTTAGTATTCTTTCCCCATCTCAGTTTGGTTTTCGCTCCGGCTTTTCAACAAATCTGGCTCTTATATCACTTACCGATTACCTGAAAAAGGCGATTGATCAAGGAGAATTTGCAGCATCCATATTTATAGACCTGTCTAAGGCCTTCGATACTATTAATCACCCCATTCTGCTTGCTAAACTCGAGGCTATTGGAATAACCGATCCGCCTTTGCTCCTTATCCACAGTTATTTACAGGATAGAAAACAAATCGATATAGCTGGATCATATTCCAAAGAAGCCACTACTAACATAGGTGTACCGCAGGGGTCCATATTAGGTCCCCTACTCTTTTTAATTTATATCAATGACTTGCCGGCTAACCTCTCCTCGTCTAAGTGTATTCTTTATGCAGATGACACGACAATATTCAACCCTAACCGCTGCATATCTACGCTTATTAGTAAACTAAATGAAGATCTTTTGAAAATCTGCACATGGTGTGAACTTAACAAATTGCAAATTAACCATAGTAAGACTAATTTCGTCATCTTTACCTCGCATCAGCGTTCCTCTGACTTTTATCCAGTCATTTCTGTCAACAATCACATTATCTCTCCAGTTGATCATTGTACGTTTTTAGGAGTGGAACTTGATTGCCATCTTCATCTTCATGTGTCTAATGTAAAAAAGAAAATGGCTTATGGTATACGTGTTCTTATCAAAGCTCGACTGCATTTCTCCTTTTCTACTCTCATATCTCTTTATTATGCTTTCGTTCATTCTCATCTTAACTACAACATCGAATCATGGGGTAATATATACAACAGTCACCTGACATCATTGCAGGCCATTCAAAACCGAGCCATTTGTCTAATAACGCTATCATCTCGATGTGTTAAAGCGAATCAGTTATTGCATTCTCATAATATTTTAAGTCTGTCGGACCTTAATAAATATACTCTTGCCATTATCGTTTATAGGGCACTGCACAATAATCTTCCTGTATTCATAATACCGAAGGCATCCTTGGTGAACACCAATAATACTATATTTGCTAGAAACAATAATTTCATTCTGCCGATAGTTCGCACCAACTACGACAAGCAATCATTACATTTTTTAGCACTTTCTTTTTGGAATTCACTGCCATCTCCTTTAAAACTACTAAATGCTCATAGGTTCCGATCCGAACTCAAGAGCTTTCTGCTAAATTTGTCTTATTCTGGTTCTTTATTGCTCTAGGTGTTGCTTTATATCTCTTTTTTTTTCTTTTCGTTACTTTTTTCCCTATCCTACTGTCCTCTCGCGTCTTTGAATCTCTTTTCAATGATCTACCTTATTTGCCTATTGTACTTTGTTTATTTGAGTTTTATTATCTCGTATACTGCATTACTGTTTATCCCGTTTTGTCTCCCACCCATCCGTGTTACTTTCATTGACTAAGGCACATTTCTTCACTTGTTCCATGCTTTTTGATAACGCTGTTTGCAGGTTAGTTTCTTGCTTGTATCTCATTAACTATCACAATTATTAAGTCCACGTACTGCCATTTTTGTATTATTCACCATGTTATCACACACAGGAGGTCCCATTTCAGTTTGTAACTACGGGACCTCCTTCTGTATATACTTACCATGTATTTTCTTCTTTCTTGACGTCAATAAAATAATTCTGAATTCTGAAGTGCCTTGGAACTTACATTGCTATAGCCATTAACTGTTGCATTGGAAAAAAAAAGAAAGAAAGAAAGCTAAATAGGAGGCTCCAGAGTTGTGTGTCTAAAAGGGCGTGTGTGTGTGTGGGGGGGGGGGGGGGGGTGTCCTTTCAGAGAAGCTTAAGGTTGGTTCAGAGAGTCATCTTAGGCCATTGTTGTGCTCATTGTCATGCTGTGAAGAATAAGTGTGTGGGACAAGTGCTCTTTTTATCCTACTAAATTAAGTTTAACTTTAAAGCAGGTTTGTTCATTGGAAACTTAGTAGCTGCCATGCCAACTTTTCCCAACTATGCTAGACGAACTAATTCACTCTGATAATTTAAAGCTTTCATCAAATAAAAAAAAATTGATGAAAGTTTGAATTAAGCAGACCAACAAAAAAATTTGTTAAAGCAGACCAACCAAAAAGTTTAATTCTTTAAAAAATTTGACGAATGTTTGAATAAAGACCAACCAAACATTTGAATTTTTTTTTATTTGATGAAACTCTGAATTACCAGAGTGAATTATTGCATCTAGTATAGTTGGGAATTGTTGGCATGGCAGCTGTTAAGTTTCCAGCAGATATACCTGCTTTAAAGTTAATTTATTAGGATACAAAGAGCACTTGCTCCACACACTTATACTTGACAGCATGACAATGAGCACAACAATGGCCAAAGATGACACTGTGAACCAACCTGAAGCTTCTCTAAAAGGACCCCACTCCCCTCCACTCACACACACACAAATCTGGAGCCCCCTATTCAGCTTTTTAAAAGTTGCTTAATTCAAACTGCACCATTTGATAAATTTTGTTAATTCCCACTTTTTACTTATCCTTACCAGAAATATCACCTGGTTTGGTTCCTTCTAGATAAGCATTTAGGACTATAATTTTTTTAACAGAAGGAAACGAAGCCTATCACCTGCCAGCATTTGTCGAAACATTCAAACCCACTGGCAGAAAAAGGATGTAACCACGACAGGCTATCACTACTGTCGACAGTGCCACTGCATATGCTGCCTGTGCCAATAATTTAGGTGGGTCTATATGCTTCTACGTGTCCGTGTGTAATAAAAAATAGGTCTAAGTTAAAAACTACAGGTTAGCCAAGCCTGCAGCCTTCTGTTATTCGGATTTGCAGAAATACAGTTGAGATATGAGTTATCCACAAAGCAGTCCCATGCCATGAGTCCTATGACAAGCTCTCAGCAAAAATGCTTTTATGAAATAATTTATAAAAAGAATTTCAACATTTCTATAAAATGCGATAACTTGATTAGGACAGAATGAGGACAATGTCATTATAACATTGCTTTAACCAATCTTAGCCAACATTAGTAATGACTTCGCAACGATGCAGTGGCCAACATTAGTCAGCATAAACAGGTGCTGCTGTATGCGAGTAAATGTGATAGTTGAATCAGTCAAAAATGATCGCACATTGCAACTCATAAGAAAATATGTGTAACAAAAACCAAGGAAGACACTTTCATAATTTCATACGAGAAACATGAAATGTAGGTGACAATAGCATTTCTATGATAAAATGATAAAGAAAGGTAGTGGGCAAGTGGGAAAAGGGTAGACATTGCGGGGTAGGGGCTTTGCCCTATCCGGGAAAGTTAGGAAGGAAGAGACCCCTCCCCCCTCTGTAGCCAGTGCCTATGGGTCAGTTCACGTGGTATACATGGCAAAAACGCTGAGCTAGTGGAACAAGTGGTGATAGCCCTAGCCATCATTAACATGCACTGGTTGTAGATACATACATACTCAGTGACTCACAGAAAGTGGTCAGGAACTGTGCACAAAGCAGAATTTCGCCAGAGGCCAAGGCTATACTCGAACCCAACGCAAACTACATCATCTCCTCAAAGACATAGGACTGATGCATTACATGTTCCCAGCTCATCCGTCTCCACTGACACCCCTGTACCCAACCTCAATGAGCAGATCCACTGCGCGTAACAGAGGTCTGCCATTCTGTGTCTGCGTAGGTCTCTGGAGGATGGAAATTTAACATAGAGGGACAGAATGACCAACTACAGTGATATTACAAAATTTTATCCTAAATTCCATGCACTTACCCACCCTTAACCCTACACTCAACAAGGCCTAAGCGGTAGCTTGGAGGCAATTATAAACCGAGGCTTTTTCCAACCACACAAAGTATGCTCCCTTTGACAAACTCGAAGGGACCATGAAAATATGTTGGTCTTATCAGAAGTTCATCTTATCAAAAGTGCCCTCCAAGAAGGGATTGGCCACACACCCAGGTGGATCTAAATATCTTACTTCAAAAGGTCACTGAAGTAGGCTGGCAACTGGGGAAAAGTTCTAAATGAAACCATTCATTTGACCCAACTTGAAAACTCTTCGAGTGCAGGCGGTTGGCTCAAGCTATCTGTGATGGATCCTTGTCACTGCTCTGCAAATCGGCAAGCAGCCATGAATAACACCGCACCAAATAATTTTAAAGATCTCCCAATGCCTTCATGCTGCTGGGAAAAGGTTAGGGAACTTTAGCAGGCATGTTATACATCCCATATTCTCCAAAGGCACCTCAGCCTGGAAACTAGGCCTGTCTTTCTTCAGGGCAATTTTCTTTTCCTGTATTTGCCTCAGTAGGTGGAGAGCAGCCAAAAGGTCCACTGTATGCTCTTTGTTGTTATAGATACAAAGCAGCATTCACTTTATATCTACCCAGCACTGGTTTCATACCCAGCACTGGTTTGTTCCTTATGAACATTTACTGGCAGCCAACACCGACACTTAACTTGTACAAGCTATATCTTCTTGAAAAATAATTGCAGCTTTCAGGAATTTTGACTAATGCAAATAAACTCATTTTTTTTACAGGAAATATGTATGTTCATCTTAAAACATATCACCTACCTTGTAACATACATGGCCTGACCTACTGGAGTCTTTGGTGACGCCGTAGTGAAAACTTTAGGCTGGCACAATCAATTTGCGGCCGCTGTTCAGGATTTAGCCATCGAAATATCGAAATACATATAGCTCAGATTAATGGACTGTCAAACACAATGTTCTTTTACGATTACCTTCCTCCTGAACAAAAAGAGTTAAGAGGAGAAAACCAGCTGCGAGAAGGTATCACATAAAAAAAGAAGAGTGACTGTGGGTAGGGTGTGTGTGTGTGTGTGTGTGTGTGTGTGTGTGTGTGTGTCAAGGAGGGGGGGGGGGGGGGCTTTGGCAGGAGCTGCACGGGGGGCTGAGTCAGGTACAGCCAGGACTGCATGCACGTTCTTACCTTAAACAGTCCTACAGGAGCGTCTCGCCGAGAAATCCATGGATGGCATGACCAACGCACGCGGAAAATGCCTGCCTCTTCATCGACCCACTCCAGATCCTTGCCGTAACGACGACTGTACAGGCTGCTCAGCAGGAAGCAAAGAAAAGTCTTCTGTTTTTCTCGGGGGTGAATCGGTGGCGGAACTGGCTTTTCAGTGACAGTTACCCTATTCCTGCAAGGCAAGCCGTACCAACAAATTAAACCAATTCCCAGGCGCGCAAATGTCGCCAGCGCAACCCTCTGGAGCAGGGATCCCAAACTCATCGAAATGCCAGGCCGCAGTCACGAGTCCCTCAAGGGCAGTGCCAGTGCCCTTGAAAACAAAATGTCAGCTGGTGTTGCAATTTAAAAGGATCACCATTCCTGAAGGCTATTTGTATTTGGCGCCAGGCTTCGAAAAAACATCTATATCGATCCCCACAATGATTGCAATCTGGAGGACAATTATGGCAGACGAAGACAGTCATGCGCGGGCCTCTTTCGATCCGCGGCGTGTTGGACACCCCTGCTCCAGAGCAACGCTAGCGAGCTACGACTCATCGCGGCCACTCGTGGATTAGCGCGGTTGACGACAGAAAAGGGCAGTAGGCCATAACACGAGAATGAACACCGCGGCTGTATGACCGCGGTCATCGGAGGCCTTGCAAAAAAAAAAAAAAAAAAAAAAAAACACGCA
This sequence comes from Hyalomma asiaticum, assembly GCA_013339685.2. Lineage (NCBI taxonomy): Eukaryota > Metazoa > Arthropoda > Arachnida > Ixodida > Ixodidae > Hyalomma > Hyalomma asiaticum. The sequence goes on from CM023481.1 coordinate 270,843,494, forward strand.
CGCACGCGCGCACACACACACACACACACACACACACACGCACATCAATTTTGTCGATTGATCTGGCTTCGTGACAGCTAACAAATCAATTAATAGGTGAACGTTCGCATTACTTTGTGCTATACACGTGTTTCCGATTGAAAACTGGCTGCTTCAAAGAAATTATCAAATTAGCGCCATTTCGGGATCCGCGCCCAAATATCCACAGATGTATATGAACAGCTGCTCCGATCACCCCTATACTTGCTAGGATACTTCGTGAATCAGGGGTTTATTCAGATTTTATTTACTGGGGGGCGGGGGAGGGGGGCGTATAACTGCCGCTCGCAAAGCTACGCAAAAAAAAAAAAAGAAAAAGCCAACAAAAACCAAGGAAAACCACTGCATGCCGTCAGATTCCACCTATCATGCGCAATTCATGCAGAGGCGTCGCCAGATACGTACAGGAATGAAGTCTGGGAGTTTGCACTCTCATGTGCCGCGTCTTGTATATGCGTCGATTATTTGCGCAATGAATAGTTTCATGGAGAGTGCAACACATTACATGGCTGGAACGTGGGTCGTCAAACCTGCACGCAGACGGGGCTAGATGTTGCAAATCCCGCGCACGTACATACTGAGGAAACTCTTTATGTCCAGGCACTGATGGACGACATATCGCATATTCTCTATACAGTTTGGCGGCAGAGACAGCGCGCAGACACGCGATTAATCAGAAGCGACGCCATATTTGAACTACCACCTATCTTGGACAAAGGGAACCATTTGACCACCTCTTCATTAGTCATTCCTCGTCTAGTGGAAGTGTAGTTCAGGCCGGCTAGTATTCGCTAGTCACCGCATCGAGGGACCAGTTTTAGCTTGACATACTAAAGGACTACTGTTTTAAATGCGATGCGCCGAGGCAACGACTCCATGACGACCAAGGAAGACATCCATGTTCCATTTGTACTCTATGCTCACTTTCAATCGCGAACAAGCTCCGGTAAGGATATAATTTTTCGACTGATTAACTGCTTCCCGCGACTTGCGCAAGTAAGACCGCGGTCATGACACTCAATCCAGATCGGGCTCGATCGCGAATCGAAATAGCACCGTGCGAAACAGTCACAGTCACGCGGTGTAGCCTCGGTTGGAAGCCGCGCTATTGTGCCTCTTCATGCTGCACGGAAGAGCACAGAACATTCAACGGTTACTTACAGCTCCGACTCATTAGTCCGCATTGTTGACAGGGCAGACTGCATCTGTATACACACGTAAACCGTCAGCCCAGGTCCACAAGGCAACGCACGTGTTCGCAGCGCTGCGCACAAACCAACTCCAACCGCGAACAACGCCGCCTCACTGACGCCGGTTGTAACCTCGCGCGAGCGAAGTACCAAGCGGAGTTCATCGGTGGACGCTCATTGGTCGAAGCGTTCGTGTCTCCCCGCTTTTTTTTTCTCTTTGGCGTCTGTCGTCTCCTGCCCTCTCCTCTCTTTCGGCGTAGCTCTTCATTAGGAAAGAAAGGTGGATGTGACCTTGGAGGGCGCCTCCGCCCATCCGCAACAAGAAATCAGTCGAACCGAATTTTGTGCCATCGTTGCGCGTGGAAACTGTTGCTAATATACCATGCTAATACTCTTGTTGGAATCGGATTGCAGACGTCGCCATGGCGACGATTCATTTGGGCTGGCCAGTCAGAGTTGTGATGGTTCCTGAAAGAGGCAGGCACACTTGGTCGTTAGTACATGTTTGGCCGCACGCTGCGAGTTCACTAGGCGTTCTCCTTACTGTATCTGGAGGCGTCAGTTTTACCACAGGGCTCACTCGCCTGAAGGTACGCACTTCGCCTCAACTCTGTACGTGCCGAGGGAAAAGGCCGTAGAGCGAGCGATGACACGAGATCACGTGTGACAATGACAAGTATTGCATCGTCTGACGGCATGCGACGGTGGCAGTGGCACAGAACTGCGAATATCTGTAGTTCGATGCGCTCGCAGCTTGCTACTACGTAGCCATGTTTGAAGCTGGGCTAATTGGGAATGTAGTGAAACTTGAAAAGGAACAGCAAACGACAGACTAAACAAGGGTGCCAGAGACAAGCTTATCCATAAACGGCTATGTAGGCGTTTAAGGTAGACGTCTACGCAGACGGCGTATTGTGGAGATCAGCGAGAGTGGTCTCGAGATAGAGGCATACACTTGATGCACATGCTGGCGAGAGCGGCGGGCCAGTGAGATTGAAACCCATTGAGAGGTGACCTTCACAAACGCGGTGAGTCACACGAATGAAGCAAAGAACTTCCAGGGCGTAATTAATGTCCACTTAGTGTCTTAAATGGCGCTAGCCCCTAGTGCATCGAGCACATTTGGTTGACTAGGGTAGATTTTAGCGTAAAAATAGCTTCTGGTGGGCTGGCTCGTGCCCAAATATTCAATTCGGTACGAGACGCACGTGATTTCTTTTTTTTCCTTTCTTCCTTATTTCTTTCTTTCTCACGCATGGCTATCCCTGCACATTCCTGCATATCCAATGCAGTGTGACCTACCTCCATTCAGTTATATTCATTAGTTACCCTGATTTTTAAATGAACGAGTGTTTCCTATAAAATCTAGTTAATTCGAACTTCGCGGGGATAGAAAATTTGTTCGAATTAACCGGAGTTCGAACTAGTGGGGGTCCCGTTAATGAGCGACACAGCGTGCATTTTCAATATTAGAAACGCATGCGCGATAAAGTAGGCTCTGCCGTACTTCCTTCGGAGAGCAGTTTCAGTAACTATACGCGCTGTGGGAGATACGGCATATGCAAAGACCCGTGCACACTAGCGGCAAAACGCGCGCGCCGCACCGCCAGCGGCAAAACGCGACCCTCTGAGGCTGCCGCGCGGCAGGATTCTCGTGCTGCGAGACGATCGCTCCGTGCGCTATTTCTCGCGGCGCGCCGCGTGCTGCCGTAAAGGAGACCAATCAGAGCGTCCCCGCGCGTGACGTACACGCTCCATCGCGGAGTCATGCCAGTGCCTTCTCTATAACTTTATAGAGAAGGCACTGGTCACACGGTCCGGCTCGTTTCGTACCCGTGCGGTGGCTCGCTTGCCTCTCGCGCTCGTTCGCCCGAATGAGGCGGGATTTCGTGGGACTGCCGCTGCGGTTTGCCGCGAGCAGTGTGGCTGTGTCGCCGCCTAAGCGTTGCGCCGCCGGCGGCGTGCCGCGCACGTTTTTCCGCTAGTGTGCACGGGCCTTTAATAAAGGTCAGGATGCGCGAACTTAAAAAGCAGGCGCGCGAAGGTAGCACCGCCCGCATTATGACACCCATGCCCTACGTACTGCACGAATAGCCATACGTGCGCATGAAAACACCGGGCCCCCATCAACACCTTGGCGATATGCATTGGGCCCGAATAGAGCACCGCCCACAGCGCCAGTCGTTTCCATGCTTCGCGGCAGTGAGCATATAGGAACACAAAGGCTATATATCGCCGCAGCGCGCATGCAAAAACACAAGAGGACGTTACGTATGAAAACGCGTTTGTTTACGTAGATCGAGCATTAATCAGCCATCCGCGATTGTGTGCACCTTTTTCAACGCGACTCCAACAGCACGGACTGGGAGCGGCCCCAAGAGGAAGTGAGGGAGGGGGGGGATGGGCTGAGTCCGCGTCAAGTTCTCGCAGGCACCGGCGCCCGGCCGCCCGGCGGCGTTGCGTCGCTGTAGAACGGAGGAGTCGAACTGTGAGGAAGGAGGGGTGGCTGGTTGGCTAGTTACCTGCTTCACACGCGCCGCATCTATGCGCGCCATTCGCGAGCGCGCCCCCACAGTTCCCTTTGGCGAAACGGTAGGCCGGTCCGAACCACCGATGTCGTATTTCTCTCTTCTGTAGGGGGGAAAGAAATAAAGAAAAACAAAATTGCGCTCACGGGAGACGAAAATGACCGCGCGTCCACAAGCTAACGGGGCAATGCCCGCACAGTCGCCTAGCGCGTGGCGGTATTGTAAAGCGAGGCTGCGTGACTTCCGCTAGACGCTTTAAAAATGTACGCGGTTCGAGCACGTGGCTGCGGGTTTGGGAAGATGCGGCGGCCAGTGGCGCGTTTAACTTTGCCTTTTGGCTTGGAGTTACATGAAAATTAGTCTGTGCGGCCGTGCAATTTTGTTCGAATTAACCGTGGGGCGTGTTTGAGCTTCGAATTAGCGTGAGTTTTCCCCCCATTCAAATACATGTCACTTTGCCGGGACCAATGGGCCAGTTAGAATTATCTGACGGTTCGAATTATGCGAGTTTGAATTAACGAGCTTCGACTACTAAACTTGTGCCACGATATCGCATGTACTTCATACAACTGCAAACTTGATTTTTATGATTTTTAATTTTGTAGATCTTTTTTTTATATATTTCCGTCAGAGCCCCCATACGGGGATGATTCGGGGTGCTGAGCAAAAAAGAAAAGTAGTTCTCGCTAGGTGCTGGCGCCATTGAACCCTATGGAAATGCATGTACTTCACCTGCTAGACGTTAGTTCATACCAGGTCGCGGCGGTCGCATTTTCGATGCAGGCGAAGTGCTTGAGGCCCGTGTACTGTGCGTTGTCAGCGCACGTTAAAGGACTCGAGGTGGTCAAAATTTCTGGAGCCTTCCACTAAGGCTTCTCTCTCTCTCTCATTTCTTTTCTCCCTCCACCGTGTACGCTGAGCCGTGCTCCAGACCAGGACGGCAGAAGATGGCACCCTTTCATTAACCAAACGAAATATTACGTGTGGCGCATACGCGTACGGGGCGGTTACATTTTAGAGATTCCGTATGGAGCTGGTGCACAAGGCCAGGCGACTCCACCGTCGCCCCTAAAGTTACTGTATATGTTCCCCTTGGAGAACTTAAAGGGTCCCTGAAGCGTCTTTTTGACATTGCGTCACTGATTAGGCAACACAAATATGAAATCATTCACGCCATAAATAAAGCGAAGCACCATGCGCTAAGGCACCTATAAGCGTATTTCTGTCGCCTTCCTCCTTGCCACTGCTGTTCCTCCTCAGCTCGATCAGCTGCGGAGTGCGCGCTAGCGACGACTGCGCCTCCCGCGTCAGCCGCCCTGCGGAGCCCTCCGCAGCGACACAGCGCCCCGATATCTTTACTGAGGTCCGCGGCCTTGGCAGTGCTAGCCAACGTTGGTGCTAGCCTCTGTAATAGAGAGCCGGCGACTCATGTGTACGCCGCCAGATGCCGCGACGATACCGTTGGCTGAAACGAAGGAGCACCGTTGTAGGAGTACGTTTTTCGCAGTTAGATTGGGAAAATTACGTGCACGTCACTTGTTAGGGGGCCAATCAGCGGCCTCCCATTTCATCGTTCGATAGGCGGGGGCGTTTGAAAACGCATTTCGACGAGCCGCTGCGATCTTTTGCGATGCGCGTGTTCAAAGCCTCATTGTAAATTACACACTTTATGCAGAGTGCTGAAATCTGTCCTCTAATGATCCTAATGACTCGCTCTACCGGATCACCATGTTTTCACAAAATCGTCAAAACCGTTTCAGGGTCCCTTTAAGGAGAATATGCAGTAACGCTAGTGGATGGAGGGATGGATATAAAGAGCGTCCGCGGTAGCCCGCAGGCCACCAAGCTCTGGCTTTATTTTTTTTCCTCTACAAACATTTCTTTTCCCGAATCACGCAAATTTTCACAACTAATTTTTCTCCTCGCCTACCTATTTTATCTATTATCGTTCCGCTGTGATGTAACAATCTTACCCGAACTACCTTGCGCTTCTGTTTGCTCCATACCTTTGCGCCACCAATACTCTAAGCGCCTTTTACTTATCTCTATCGCCGCCATGTTCAGCTTTCCCGTGCTACCCCTGAAACCCATGGCCTCCTGCAGGGTAGTCAGTGTCCACAGCTACACCTGGGTGGACATCACCCCTAAAGCCCCTTCCTGGAAAGTAGCGCCAACCACTTCTTTCCTCCTCCTAATTTCCCCGCCTCCCTCTCCCGTCCGGCGCGGTCTCGATGGTGGCGCCGCCTATGTGGGACCTGCCACAGCACGACGGCTGACGCGCTATCGGTGGAAATACGCGGAAAAGTTCGTGGAAACCCTGCGGATCAGTTCTTGGGCCCAGAATTTGCTTCGTCAGTCAGTAAATAGCGTTAATAATGTTGTGTTTAAATCGCTCAAAAAAAGAAGAAGAAAAGTACAATTATTTAAGACGTAAAAGGCCCGCTCGTACGGGGCTTGTGTCGGTAAAGCACGGCGCATGCACGCAGTGTAAACAAGCGCGACTTGGCGGGTGATTACGGGGGTTTCAGGTTTCCAGTGCATGGATTTATGTGAACGTGCTAATTCGTAGGTTCGATTACGCACATGGCTATTCCAGCCGTCTTGGCTGAACAATGTTTCTCAACTAGGTCGCTTCTTCGCGCTGTTTGGATGATGCACGAGTGCTGGAGCGTTCAAAGTGCACATTAGACGCTCCCCAGGTGACCTGTGTTACCCACAAACATCTACTACAACCTCTCTAATAGTGAGATCCCTTCATGACGTCAAAAAGGTTAAACACAACACAGTAAATCAACACATGCGGGAGTATACGTTGACGCTAAACGACTGAATTCGGTGCTAACTTCTGATGGACCTGAACACATGACCTTAATAAAGTTGCTCCGAAGTTACAGGCCAGCGCAAGATGCGCGCACTGTCGACGCAAAACAGAGCCATAAAACAAAGTGAGCCCATTCTAAGAAAAGTCAACATGAGCGTGGTAAAACTCCACACACAGCATCGCCAGGTCAGAGTCGTACACACCTTCGGCGCAGCACTATACTTATGAAGCAAAGAGAGAGTGCATCAATTGAAGCGTACTAAAGAACCACGCACAGCATAGGGTCATGAAACGTACGTTGGGGTCATGAAATGTGAGACTTACTTTACAAAGCCTTGCGCTTTTTGCGACCTCCTTGAAGACTGTATGGCCTGTCGATTTATACATTTCTTCTTTGTACGTCGCGTTTGTCGGAATGCAAACAAACAAACAAGCAAAAAAAGAACTTAAAAATTGACAGATCCCACGTGCAGTGGGAATGAAGGCAATGCGAAGCACGCATCAGGAACGTAAAATGGATTTACATTGTCTCGCTATACCGAGTTTGGTACATATGAAGTTAACGAAACGGCCGCAAGGGCATCAAGACTGTGGCATGCAAACCATGCCGCTCATACACGCATGTCATGATTCTGCTGTTATGGCCAGTCATTTACGTTCCTTATGCAGTCGTGCTGTGCCATAGCAATCTTGGTATACATCCCATTAACGAAACGCGTGGCATGTAAGTCATGCCGCTCATGACAAGCATGTCACGATTTTCACGTTATGACCTGTCGTTTATGATCGTCATGCAGTCTTGTTGTGCAATACCAGTTTTCGTATGCATCCCATTAACGAAACGGCAGTATAGCGCCAGGACCGTGGCATGTAAATCATGCCGCTCATGACATGAATGTCATGATTTTCATGTTATCACGTGTCATTTATGAGTCATGCAGTCATGTTGTGCCATAACAATATTGGTATACATCCCATTAACGAAACGCGTGGCATGTAAATCATGCCGCTCATGACAAGCATGTCATGCTTTTCGTGTTATAACCTGTCATTTATGTTCGTCATGCAGTCATGTCGTGGCATACCGGTTTTCTTATACATCCGATCAATGAAACGGCCAGGAGGGCACCAAGTCCGTGGCATCTAAATAATGTCGCTCATGACATGCATCTCATGATTTTCATGTTATGACCTGTCATTTATGTTCGTCATACAGTCATGTTGTGGCATGCTAATTTTCGTGTACATCCCGTTAACGAAACGCGAGGCATGTAAATCATGTCGATCATGACGTGCATGTCATGATTTTCATGTTGTGACCTGTCATTTATGTTTGTCATGCAGTCATGTTGTGGCATAGCAATTTTCGTATACATCCCATTAACGGAACGGCCAGGAGAGCACCAAGACCGTGACATGTAAATCATGTCTCTCATGACAGTGTCGCGAGGACCGCGTCGCGTAGAATGTTTAATTGTTATTTTCTTCTTTTCCGACTGCTTTTGTACAAGGGTGCTCTAGTAAACGAGCCCGCACACCGCAGGGAGCCTTCGGGGGAGACGGGGCACCAAAAATGAAGAGCGTGTGTGCACGTCGCGGCCAGTTTCTGGAATTTGTTGTTTGTATTGGTTTTGTGGCGAGGCCGGATGCACGCGATGACAAAAGCTCGTATAACATCGTTACCGTCGACCTGCCTGACTTGTCTGGGTAAGCCGGTGCTCGGAGACGTTCCTGTTGCCGTGGGCGCTGAAAAAGCGTTATTTAAGCGGCGACACTGGCCTTTTTTTGGAGAGAGCGGACTCGGGGACCATGACGCTCGTCACCACCGGGGGACAGTCCGGCAGGCCGACGGGGTATGATACCATTTTCTCTGTTGTATAATTTTTGCCCTGTGTGTTTTACAACTTCAAGATGTCTTAGCTAAATAAACCCCCCAATGAGTGCTCTCCCAATTCACCGTGTCGACTCCTCATCCCTTGCCTGCGCGGAGTGGCTCCCACGCCTCTTCGTCTTTCTGACCTTCCGATGCGTCTAACATGAACGGCCCCGACGTTTCGCTACAAAGTGGTGGAGGTTGCTCGGTAGCGATATTCCCGCTCTAAAATTATGCCCCGAGTCAATAAGCATCAGGAAACTACTTCGGACTGCTCCACTATGACGGAACCCCCTTCCTTTCTCTCTGCTATGGCTACCCCCCAAGCAAAACCTTTCGTCGGACCGCCAGTCTTTATAAAGGCGCGCCAGATGAATCCGTTTCCGAGTGGCTTCTTTGCTACGAACATGTCGCGTCGCTGAACAACTGGGACCAAGCCACGAAAGTTAAATTTTTATATTTGGCTTTAGACGGCGATGCAAAGAAGTGGCACACTACTCAGCTTCTCACGGGTGCCCCTAATTCATGGGAACAATGGGCGACGTTATTGAAAACGTCATTTACAAGCCGTCACTCAGTCGAGATCGCCCATTTACGACTGCAAAACCGGACACAGCTGCCGTCCGAAACTCCAGAGCAGTACTACCATGACGTCGTACAACTTTGTGCAAGAGCCAACCCGTCTATGTCAGAAGATGACCGGTTGCGGCACCTTATGCGCGGTCTGCGTCCGGATGTGCAAGAAAAAATGATCATCGCAAACCCGGAAACCTGCGCCGCATTCCTCCAAATTTTACAGCGCATAAATTACGCAGCTTTGATGAGCCCTGCTTCTTGGTCACGTCCGATCGACACCCACTATCCTACCGGATTGCAGTCGTGGATGCAAAACATCGCGCATCCGGTAGGGATAGCATCCGCCGCCGCGGCAGTACAGCCTACTCCTACGTGTGTCGCCACCTGCGCCGCAGCAGAACTGCGTTGCCCGCGGCAGGCTGCCGACCGCGAGGGAGACTTAAAGGTGATTGCAGACTCCATCGCCTTGTTATCGGACCGGCTAAGAAACATTGAAGACGAGATGCGTCGCCCCCCAGTGCCTTGGCCACCGAGAACATCCCGTGCCAACGACGGGCGTCCCCGATGCCAGATTTGCAGCCGCATCGGCCACGAAGCACGGCAGTGCTGGCAACGGTTCCGGAATGGCAGAGGCAGAAATGATCATGCGGAACCCCTTAGCAATCAGGACGGGCAGAATAACCCTTCGGGAAACGAGAACGGCCGGGCCTAAGGGGCCAGCCCGGCCGCCCCATCGGCACATTGTCCGAAAGTCAGCTTCTCGTGGTCCCCACGCGAGCCAATGGTAGAGAGACAAAACTCGTAATTGATACCGGTTCATCCGTAAATGTCATCTCAGAAGAATTAGCCAACAAAATATGCGCTGCATCCAAATCGAGAAAAGACATTTTCATCAGAGGAATTGGCGGAGGCTTGCTCACCCCTCATGGTGAAGTTGAAATAAATATTGAATTTGGCACCACCGAAGTTCAAGAAAGTTTTTAGTGGTCAAGAATTGCCCGTACGAGCTGCTCGGTGGTCTCCCTTTTTGTCGAACAGTGCGACTTCTTATTGATTTTGACAAGAAAGAGCTCCAACTCAATGGCGAGGTTTTTCGACTACGGGTAGACTCAAGTGCCCCCGAACACAATGATGTGCTTACAGTGCGGTGTCACGAGCACATTCGCATTGAACCTCGCACAGAGGTCGCCATTGAAGTAAAAGTTGCAAGGGACGGAGTACACCTCGTCGAGCCGAACAGCACGCTGAGAAGTGGACTCCAAGTTGCGCGCACAGTGACGAGGATCGAGCATGGGAGAGGCCTGCTTCGTATTGCTAATCCCACCATGTCGCCAGTAAATCTGCTCAGCGGAACAAAGCTTGGATGGGCTTCATCTATTCACGACGCACAGCTGGCAATAGCGGCTCCCGAAAACGATCGAGTGCCTCATGAGCTTGACATACAGACTGGGGATAACCTGCAGCAATCTGAACGGGATGAGCTGCTGTCGCTCATTGAGAAATACCGTCATCTATTTACAAGCAATGATAACCCCATCCGGCAAACTCACGTCGCTGAACACGTGATCGACACAGGTGATTCTCGACCAGTTCATCAGCACCCATATCGCCATTCCCCGTTTGAAAGGCAAAAGATTGAGCAACAGGTCGAAGAGATGCTGCGCGATGGGATAATTAGAGAATCTCACAGTCCTTGGTCATCACCTGTCGTCCTCGTTAAAAAGCCAAATGGGACTTGGCGTTTCTGCGTCGACTTCCGAAGAGTCAATGAAGTGACTAAGATGTGCACCCATTGCCGCGAATTGATGACATTCTCGACGTGCTTCAGGGGTCAAAATATTTCACCACACTCGATCTAACATCAGGCTACTGGCAAGTGGGCATCAAAGAGGAAGATAAGCCAAAGACCGCGTTTGCCTGTGGACCCGGCCTGTACGAATTCAACGTTGTCCCTTTTGGCCTGTACAACGCCCCCGCCACATTCCAGAGAATGATTAACAAAGTCCTCAGCGGTCTCCTCTGGAGGGTTTGTTTGGCCTACTTGGACAACATCGTAATTTTCTCCAAGACCATGGCAACCCATTTGCAAGATTTGGAAAGTGTGTTTTCGGCATTGGACGCGGCAAATTTGCGACTGAAGCCCGAGAAATGCAGCTTCGCCCGCCAGGAAATAAAATATTTAGGACACATTCTCACAGGTGAAAGCATCCGGCCAGACCCAGACAAAGTAGCAGCGATCGAGAGATTCTCCCAGCCGCGAAACAAAAAAGGTGTACAGAGTTTTCTCGGAATCTGTAACTACTATCGGCGATTCATCAAAGACTTCTCTCACATTTCTCGGCCTCTAACCAACTTAACTAAAAAGGATGTTCCTTTCGTGTGGGATGCAGCCTGCGAAGCGGCGATGCAGTCCCTCAAAGAAAAGCTGATCACAGCCCCAGTTCTAGGTCAGTTTGAGCCGGGAAAGCCGATAGCGGTGCACACCGATGCCTGCGATTACTGCATTGGCGCCGTGTTGGTCCAGAAAACTGAAGGTCAAGAAAGAGTCATTGCCTATGCGAGCCGCCACCTCAACAAGGCTGAGATGAACTACAGCACAACTGAAAAGGAATGCCTCGCAGTCGTGTACGCCTGCGGACAGTTTCGGCCATACCTCTTTGGCGCTAATTTCACGGTCGTGACTGACCAAGCTAGCCTAGCTTGGCTTACGAGAGTGAGAAATCCGAACGGTCGCCTTATGCGATGGTCGCTGTTACTTCAGGAGTTCGACATAACGTTGCGACACCGCCCTGGCCTCAAGAATGGAAATGCCGACACGCTTTCCCGCCTTCCTCACGATCCCGCACCAGTAAGCGAAGAAAACCCCTTACCGTTGCTGGTTTTGGATCAGGTGGATGTTGGAAAGAAGCAGAGGGCAGAACCATGGATTAGAGACATTGTACAGCACCTCGAGCACCCGAATGCGCCCGTTGTCAGGAAGACCAAACGAACGGCACGGAGTTTTCGGTTGATCGACGGTGTACTGTATCGGAGGGCGAAAGGCTTTGAGGAGGATCGCGCGGCCCTCGTTGTCCCCAAGTGCTTGAGGTCTGAGATATTAAGGCACTGCCATGACGACTGCACGGCAGGCCACTTGGGTGTCAAGCGTACATGGGAGAGGGTTCGTTGCCGATATTTCTGGCCGAAGATGTTCTCATACGTCAGCAAGTACGTTCTCTCCTGCCCTGACTGCCAGACGCGAAAGCAACCGCCAGGGAAGCCGGCCGGTTACCTCCAACCAACCCCACCTGTGGGTCGACCGTTTCAACAAGTGGGCATGGACTTTCTTGGACCTTTCACCAAATCCAAAGCAGGAAACCGCTATATCGTCGTGATTACCGACTACCATACAAAATGGGTCGAAGCTGTCGCGTGTCCGGCAGCCACGGCCGCAGAGGCGGCAAGGGCTTTCGTCGAGCAAATCGTCCTGCGTCATGGTGCTCCGGAAAGAGTGATAAGCGATCGAGGACAGCATTTTGTTGCCAACTTGACCGAGGAAATATTCCGGCTCGTGGGTAGCGAACATGCCACCACAACAGCATACCACCCACAGGCCAACGGGCTGTGCGAGCGTTTTAACCGCACGTTGGCTGACATGCTCAGCATGTACGTTTCCTCGCACCACCGCGACTGGGATGAATTTCTGCCGTACGTTCTTTTTGCGTACACTTCTTCCACCCACGAGACGACCGGATTCACTCCCTTCTTTCTTCTTCACGGGCACGAGCCCACGCTGCCGGTAGATGTCGGGTCGGGCGCACAACGTGGATTCGACTACACCCTGGATGCGATGAAAGTGGCTCACCGGCTGCGGCAGGCTCGAAAATTAGTGAATGAACGGGAAAGGCACCAGCAAGAAAAGAACAAGCGCAGCTACGATGCTAAACGACGCAGTGCTGTTTATCGTCAGGGGGACTTGGTGTACGTATGGACTCCCTCGCGAGCAAAAGGAAAGACAACGAAGCTTCTTCACAGATACCACGGACCATTCCGTCTAGTGCGCCGGGTAGCCGAAAATGACTGGGAGGTGGTAGACCAAACTGGAAAAAAACGTGACGTTGTGAATGTTGCGCGATTAAAGCCCTGCCACGTTCGATCATGTTCCGATGCCGACGACGCAGACGATGAGTCCGGTGCCGATCACGAGGTGCGAGATCCAAGTGGTGATGTGCGCGAGTGCAGTGATGACCGCGAATTCCATCAAAGTGAAGTGCGCGAGCGCAGTGCCGGGAGTGATGTCCACGAATTACACCCCAGTGTTGTGCGCGAGTGCGACGTCAATGGTGATGTGCGCGAGTGTGGTTCGCGAGCGGACCGAGAACTTCGTTTGCGTCATGGTGTGTGCGAATCAGGGACCAGTGATGTAGTGCAGCAGCGCGAGAGCTCTGACTCTGAAACTGAACCTTACAGTGATTGGAAGACATTGTCAAACGGCAACAACGGACAACAAAATGTCGCTGCTTACGATACTGATACTGACTTGTATTACAGTGCCAGCGAGTGAACATTAGTGATTTTTGAGTCTCGCGATTTTCCATTTGTTGTTTTAAGTTATTCACCCTTTAGAGAGATGTATAACCTTTTCTGAAAAGAGCACTTCACATAATTGTTGTATGTATAATTGTTTTTTGTACTTCTTTTCGTGTCTTGCAAGTAAAACGAGTGGGTCACTCTTTTTCGTAGGGGGGAGGTGTCGCGAGGACCGCGTCGCGTAGAATGTTTTCTTGTTATTTTCTTCTTTTCCGACTGCTTTTGTACAAGGGTGCTCTAGTAAACGAGCCCGCACACCGCAGGGAGCCTTCCGGGAGACGGGGCACCAAAAATGAAGAGCGTGTGTGCACGTCGCGGCCAGTTTCTGGAATTTGTGGTTTGTATTGGTTTTGTGGCGAGGCCGGATGCACGCGATGACAAAAGCTCGTATAACATCGTTACCGTCGACCTGCCTGACTTGTCTGGGTAAGCCGGTGCTCGGAGACGTTCCTGTTGCCGTGGGCGCTGAAAAAGCGTTATTTAAGCGGCGACACTGGCCTTTTTTGGAGAGAGCGGACTCGGGGACCATGACGCTCGTCACCACCGGGGGACAGTCCGGCAGGCCGACGGGGTATGATACCATTTTCTCTGTTGTATAATTTTTGCCCTGTGTGTTTTACAACTTCAAGATGTCTTAGCTAAATAAACCCCCCAATGAGTGCTCTCCCAATTTACCGTGTCGACTCCTCATCCCTTGCCTGCGCGGAGTGGCTCCCAAGCCTCTTCGTCTTTCTGACCTTCCGATGCGTCTAACATGAACGGCCCCGACGTTTCGCTACAACATGCATGTCATGATTTTCATGTTATGACCTGCCATTTATGTTCGTCATGCAGTCACGTTGTGGCATGCCAATTTTCGTGTACATCCCATTAACGAAACGCGTGGCATGTCAATCATGTCGGTCATTACATGCGTGTCACGATTTTCATGTTGTGACCTGTCATTTGTGTTCGTCATGCAGTCATGTTGTGGCACACCAATTTTCGTATACATCCCATTAACGAAACGGCCAGGAGAGCACTAAGACCGTGGCATGTAAATCATGCCGCTCATGACATGCGCATCATGATTTTCACGTTATGACCTGCCATTTATGTTCGTCAGGCAGTGATGTTGTGCCATACCAATTTTCGCACACATCCCATTAGCGAAACGGCCAGGAGAGCACCAAGACTGTGGCATGTAAACCATGCCGCTCACGACATGCATGTCACGATTTTCATGTTATGGCCTGTCATTTATGCTCTTCATGCAGCCATGTTGTGGCATACCAATTTTCGTAAACATCCCATTAGCGAAACGGCCAGGAGCACAAAATCGTAGGCGGCTAGATAGATAGATAGATAGATAGATAGATAGATAGATAGATAGATACGCTCAAAGTCGCCGAAGTCTGCTAAGAAATGCTTCGCATTTAAAAGCCCTTCCCGTAACCTTGTCGCTTGCGACAAGCGAATGCGCAGCAGCATGGCCATAGAACACAGTTGACCTCCTTAACACGTACATTCCTCCTAACATTGTAACCCAATAACACACGTACTCAATCAATCTGTTCGCGAGCACAGCACTGTCGTCTCGCAGGTCCGAAAATGGAAACCGGATCGCCGTGGAAAGAAAATTTAGAGAAGAAAAACACGAGGAAGGGCTCGTCTTCTTCCACGTGACCCGAATCGGCCAATGGCGGAGCGGTGGAGGTTGGGGCGCAGCAGGTGGCGGGGAGCAAGCGCCGGGGAGAGTGCGGTGGCGAAAAGGCCAATGAACGGTGCTACTTTTAAAAAGAGAGGGGCTTTAATCGCCCCCTGTGTACAGCGCCGCTGCGAGCGGTTCCACGTCATTGGGGTGATAACGCGCCCTCCCGCATACACGCGCAGCTGCTTGTGCGGGGATAGCATTGCCTGCTTGCTTTCCGCTGCAGCTTCTTACTGGTTTTAAGACCGTAGAAGGTTTGGAAAATTTCTTCCGTGGGGCTAATATTGCCAAAGCAACAAATCTTGTTGCTGGAGCGACGTGCCGTAAAGCGATCACCAAGCGACAGACGTTTCCGAAATCTACGAAAAAAAAAAAAAAACGCGCGGAACTTGGCACAAAAGCTTGCGTCGTAGAGGGTTTCATGTGAATCGACAAGGTAAAAGTAGGATCCCGAGTCCTTTCTTCTCCCCCCCCCCCCCCCATATAAGTTTGCTTGGTTGTTTTATTAAAAGAAATATATACAAAAGGTGGGAGCAAAGACGAAGGTGATTACTGGAGGCCGCGGTAACTGTCTGTTCCAGAAGTCCCGTGCAGCACTGTGGAAGCTACAGCCCTCTTCGGCCAATCCGGAAGGCGAACACATGTTAAACGTATCCCTCCGCGGCTTGTCATCTGCCAATGGCGGGCGCTGCAGTGGCAGGTGCAGCCCTGCAAGGAGGAAGATGAAGCGAGGTGTGCCTGTCCGAACAATGGCATTTCGTCTCGCTTCGGAAGAATTCTGAGCTTGATGGCCTCGTAGCCTTGGCTCTGCTGCACGGAACTCCTGAAACAGACTCTAGCTCGTCAACAGACACCTGAACCGCGGACTTCTGTAAGTGGAGTGGGTAGGGGGTTTAAAGGATGAGACGAGAGGGAGAGCGGGATAGGAAAGAGGAACTATTCGCATATTTACACGAAAGTTTCAGTTCGCTTCCGATGCGGCCTCCTCGAGCGATTTGTCACCCGGCAACGCACACCTACATTACTACAACACAGAGAGCAGCCGGCTGGCGAGGCCGCACTGCTCGAGGAAGTCGCAGACGCCTCTCTTGCGCGGGTAGGACGGCGGGGCCAAATGCATTTCAGGAGAAAGACCAAACCATTTGAACGCGCTAAGTTGGGGAGTACCTTTCAACAAGTTAACAAAACGCAAAAGAAAGAAAGAGGGAAAGGCAGCATATTATGCCATGAACGAAGTGTACAGAATGCTATGTTATCCTCCTGTGCGGAACCATACGGTTGTTACTACCCGATAGCGTTCTTTTTTCTTTATCTTTGCTGGAAACAGCCCGCAACATTGCAAACTAGCACCACATGCCGTCTGCAAGAAGAGAGCGTCGACGGAACGCGCGTGCAAGCGACCGCGCTTTAAATCTTTGCCCCTGGTGATCTGCTGTGAGTATTGTTGCGGCCGGCCCCGCCACGGTGGTCTAGTGGCTATGGTACTCGGCTGCTGATCCGAGGGTCGCGGGATCGAATCCTGGCTGCGGCGGCTGCATTTCGATGGAGGCGAAATGTTGAGGCCCGTGTGCTGTGCGATGTCAGTGCACGTAAAAGGACCCCAGGTGGTCAAAAATTTCCGGAGCCCTCCACTACGGCGTCTCTCATAATCAGAACTGGTTTTGGGACGTTAAACCCCACATAACAACAACAATTGTTGCGGCCGAGAACACAACAAATCTTGTTGCTGAACACCAGGCCGTAGTACGACGACGTTTGGAAATAAAAAAAAAAATGACACCATCTTCCCGAGGGGAACCCTGAGGTGATGCGAAGAATCGCGGAGTTCCCTTTCTTTTCACTTGCATTTACCAACATCGCGTGAACGTTGTTGACGAACGGAATCCGGATCCGCTTGGCGACGTTGGCGTGTCGAAGCGGCTTCGCGTTTTCGAAGCGCGGGATCCGCTTCTCGACGCTGGCGTTTCGCAGCTGCTTCTCGTTCTCGAAGCGAGGAATCCGCTGCTCGGCGTTGACGCTCTGCGTCGCATGTTTTCCGCCTCGCAGCAGAGTCTTCAACGGTGCTAACGGCTCTGTTAACTGGTTGGCAGATGCTGGCTGAACTTGTGTCAGCCAATCCGCTAGCAGGAGTGTCGGTACTCATCAGACGCCGGAGCGAGACTCATCCGAGGAAGCAACACGCAGCGGCGCGTGCACGCGGTTATATATAGCGCTGGCGTGGAGATGAGGACGGAGGGAGAGATAGAGATAGAGATTCTGTTTATTTAAGGAAGTGAAGAAAATAGGGTGTATAGATAGCACGGTAACTGCCTCTCAGTGAGGACACCTCAAAGGATAGGAGGACGGAGGGAGTAGCGCGCTATCGCGCAGCTGGCGGGGAGAGGAGGACGGAGTGAGAAGCGCATTATCGCACAGCTGGCGTGGGGAGGGGGATGAAAAGGAGAGGTGCGGACGCCAATGGACAACGGACATAGCCCCGAGCAAAAGATGCTTCGCATCTAAAAAAATGCGGGAAAACGTGAACAACTTGGCTCTATACCGCCAGCCCTGCGATCGGAGCTTTTATTACCGCGAGAGGCGCTTCCGTGAGCGGAGAGTTCAGAGGTACAATCAAGGCTGGACGTGAATCAGAGGACGGTCGGACGTCTTGCGTTGGGCGGCCATGGCAAGACCACAAATAAGGCTGTCAAGGGGGATATGGGATGGTCTGACTTTGAGGGAAGGGAAACTCAGAGTAAAATTAGGTACGAAGAGAGATTAAGGAATATGAAAGAAAGTAGATGGGCAGCGAAAGTAGGCGAGGAGAAAAAATTGTTGTGAATATATATGTATGAATTGGGGAAGCAAACGTTTGTAGGGAATAAAATGAAGGTAGAGCTTGGTGGCCCGCGGGCTACCACCCCGTTATAAAGGGGACATCCATCCATCCATCCGCAGTTACAAGTGCACCATCCCCATGGCGCATACCCCCACAAGCCCGGGATGTGCCACGCTGGATTTTACATGAAGTGAAAGCCTGCTGCACATTAGTGATGCACTGAAAGCATAATTTGTGACTTAATGTATCACTCAGTACATTGCCAAATTTGCACCAGGGTTTCGCCTTCAAGAGTTACAAAGAGCGTAAAACACCGAGCCTAACTTTTGTTGCCTAACTCAAGGAGGTTCTTATCAAGGTGTTGTGTCTTGTCTTATAGCAGGCTCAGGCAAGAAAATTCTGGAGTCTCGGTTGAGCGCGGACCTGGCTTTGGCTGTCATGTTATTATTGAAACATTACGGGCTATAGGGCGTCTTCAGTGGAGTGCAAAAGGGGCACTTAGCGAGCGGCCATACTGGTGCGTTTTTAGGTGAGTATGCGCATCTGCTCCATGGCCAAAATAAAATAGCAGCATGCGACGCATTTATCCTGCTTTCCTCGCCTTGCGGTTGCTGCGTGTTGTGACTGCTCGGGCGTGTAGCCATGACGTCGTGGTTCTGGCGAGGTGCACGATTGGCTCTTCGTTTTCGGGTATATCGTGGCCTTGCTTACCAATGCTGGTTGTCTGTATAAATTTTTCGTGTTGCTCCAGTTCTCGTCCCCGCTTCTATATCGCCCCAAGTTTTCCGTTTCTAAAAAGTAATATTAAATGTCACAAAGGGCATGTCCTGCGGTCATTCAACGTGCACTTAAGCTAAGAGCACGCTCGACCATTTCTCTTTTGCGGAAATGCGCGACTGCATGGACGATTGCTCACGAGATTTCGAACGTGCATGCATACGCACGACATTTCTGTTTTGCCTGGTTTTACTTTTGATATGCCACGACGGACTGCCCGGAGCCGGAAATTTTACATCCGAAGACCGCTCCCGCCGCGTCCAAAAACTATTTACATGCAGGTGGCGGCGCGGGCGACCTGATAGCGTAGTACCGCAATATTTCCCGATTTCACACCCGAATTCAAAGCAAACTACAAAAGTGGTATCGAAAACTTTTTCCCTGTCCTACGTTTGACTGTAATGTACGTTTGACTGTAATGTACTTCCACGCATATATTTGGGTGGCACATAAAATTAAAGAAAAAATACTTTTATTGCAGAGAGAACCTTGAAATAAATGCCGAATACAGAATGCTTATTGGCAACATCCGCGCAAAATATCGACTTCCTACGGCGAACAGTAAGAGAAGAAAGAAGTAGTCAAAGGGCTAACCCACTCAGAGGTCGAAATTTAGTTGTGGTGCTGTGGTTGAACACGAATCGGCAACGAACACAGCCGCAAAAATCTTTCGATGAGGTTAAGTGGTAGCGGAGTTACGCGTGTTTGAGGATGAAAAACTGGACCCCGCTCATTTGGCTCTTTCCTTCGCAATGCGCCGCCTGGCCGGTGCCGTCATTTCCTCGCCGAGTACTCCGAACGTCACGTGACAGCTTATGGCCAATGAGCTCTGTTGTTTCGTGCGGGCCCGTCGTCCTGCGAAGGATGCCGCCAATGGCCTCGCTAATGCTGCGCACCCATATGGTGACCCGCTGTGCTGAAGAACGTGATAGGGAAACACTTCCGTTGGCGTTTCTCTTCTTTGTCCCCACTGGCTGCCCGTAGTGACACGGAGAGCAAAGCGACCAGGAAGAGCGAGCGTCCGTAATTTCTTGCCGTCCTTGCCGGCAGTCGTTCGACCCAGTGACAGCATCAGAAATTGACAAAATCAGAGACAGCCTGGTGACGTCAGTACGGGCTGGGGTGCACAGGAAATGTCCGTAGAGGCGAACGGGGCTGTTTTCGTCGTTTTCTGGCACTCCCGCGGCGCATATAGCACTGCCGCGTTTGGCGTCGGTGATGATGGTGACGGCGTTCCGATTTCGATGCGCGTGTTGACTTGAAATGTTTAAAAAGATATCGAGCGGTTGGTCTAGGGGCCCTTTAAGTCAGCAAGATTTTTCGAAAAATCCCAATCTCAAATAAAAGAAAAATAAAACAGGCCCGGTTCTCGCTTTTTTTTTTTTTATGGATATCACCTTATGTCAGGCAAACCACTGACGCGATATATTGAGCGTGCTGACACCAGTACAGTGGCTAGCCACTGTAACACCAGGGTCTGCTGGTTGTGTCTCAGTTTGCATTGTACGTAAATCGACAGTTCTAATTCATGACAGCAAAATAACTTCGCTCTGGCGGCTTCTTTTCAACAATAATCTATTCTTAGATTTTATTTGCGTTTAGCGTTGGTGGGAGAAGGGGCGGGAGGAAGGCGGTGGGTTGAGGTTGCCGCTGCCTGGAGAGCTAGCGCTATAATCCTTCTGTGCGCCCACTTCTGTGGACATCGCACTAACGCTACTCGCTTTAATACAGCACACGAGACACCGCGAGCAACGTTACTAGAAACGGTGACCGCGAGTACGTCCGCCGTACGCATTGACTAGTACTTCGAAAACTCGCCGACAGTACACAGCAAAGCTCATGTAAGCTGCACGAGAGTGTCAAGGGAAGCTAATTCCACGGACACGACACGGCCGCACGCCTGCATGGATCGCTGCATGACTATTTGGCATATGACTATGTGATTGACGCAAGAACGCGTACTGGGCACGGAGTGCTCTGGGAATACACGAGGGAGCCTATATAGCACTATTTAGTGCGAACGTTTCGTGGAGTATAGCATTTCAGTGTACGCGATGAACACGTACGGCTCATAATGGGTCCGACACTGAAGCCAACGCGCTCAAATTAAACAATTTTGGCCCCTTATATTTTGCGAAAGATAAAAATGCTGACGTATATGTCGCCCGATATAAGGGGGCTTGCGCAAGAGCTTTGGAAAATTGAGAACGGTGCATTTTTCTTATTTGTTATTTTTTGAAGATCACAATTTTTCGAAGAAAACTCGCTGAATTAACCTCTTTTTTTTTTTCAGGCCACGATGGAAAGTCATCGTTTTGTAGGGAAATTGACAATATGATTATCTCTATCGGGGATTCATTCAAACTTTGTGTAATAGCAGCCTGACGCATCAAATTTACAAAGTTTTTTTCTAATCTGGTCCATATTTCGGATATTTTGAACCCTTATATTTTGTGAGCGAAACATATGGTGACACGCAATATCGCGTCCGTACTTGGCCTGACATAAGAGGACTCCCATAAATAAAAATCGTGAAAATTGAGACTGGGACTTCTCTTACTTTTTTGAATTCGAGATTTTTTCGAAAATCCTCGCTAATTTAACTATTTTTTCTCCCTCCTCTTCACTGTAGAAAGTCGATATTTGCACGGATGCCACCAATATAACGTTCTGCACTCGGTATACAGTATATTGTGGGAGATGGCTGCGTCTCCGCCCGCAGCAGTCAGTCCCGGCCGGCCAGCTCAGGGCCGCCGCGCCCCGCCGCGCTTCTAGAGAAGTCCCGACCCAGGCTAACACTAGCGCGCGCCACGCACTACACGATCACATAGTATTATCACCACCACCCACCTTCATGTTCATCATCATCATCATCTTCTTAGTCATCATCACCAAATATCATGCTCTTTTATAATGTTTGCTCATCTTCATCTTCGTCATCTTCCTCTTCTTCCGATCACGTGTCGTTGTGACGTCATGTTACGTGATATAGCGTGATGTCGAGGCCATACAAGGTTATGCCGGTAGGTCTAGGGTCGCTTGGTTGCTAGGGAACGTAGCTTCAAGGTCATATTTCGTGACACGACAAACTACGAAAAACTTAAACAGAGACAGATCCGCTTTTAAAACAGACGAACAAAGAAAAAACAATACAGATAAAACAAAAATGTCGAGCACACATGAATACTCTATTTCTCGTGGAATAGCCCTGTTTAGTTGTATCAGTCGTAAATTGAAGTCTTCCTAGCAGAAGGAACCATTCATATCTTTTATTTATTTATTTTATTTATTTATTTTCACATACTGCAGCACAGTTAGAGGGCTATCGCAGGAGTGGGTGCAGAGCAGTTAAATAATAATAAAAAAGAGAAAAAAACCGAAAACAGGTGAGATAAACATGAACAGACAGGTCAGAGAAATACGAAAATACCATAAACAAAATTGTATAAACATTGTAAAGCAAGAAGCAAGGATTAGGGTATAACGTCTTTTAGTGCCACAAAAAATTTATCTTTCGGTAACGAACGAATGTGACCTGGTATGGTATTCCACATTTGAGTACATCGGGGAAAAAAGTGTATTTGATGAAACACAGATACGTTGAGTGCATGGCTGTTTCTGGTGGATGTTGTTTTGGCAGGTGTTATGTAGTTGTTGTGCGATGAACACTGCGGCGAATTGAAAAAAAAAAAAAACAGTGGAAAAGTTTCAAAGACTCGATGTCGCGTCTTTTAGAAAGTGAAGTTAAACCAAGGTGCGTTAGATAGGATGATGGCGAAAAATTACAATCATAGCGTTTTTAAATGAAGCGAATGGCTTTTTTCTGGATGGATTCAATGCGTTTTATGTCACCAATTTTATAGGGGTACCATGCAGTGGCGCCGTACTCAAGGATTGGTCTTACGATAGCTTTGTGTGTTAGGAGTTTTGTTTCCATTGGGGCTAAACGTAATGAACGGTTAAAATGTCCGAGTTTTTTCATGGCTTTGTTGCAAGTTATGTCGATGTGATGAGACCATGATAAGTTTGTGGTGAAAAGGAGGCCGAGGTACTTATATTGTGGGACCCGGTGTACTATATATTTGTTGACCGAATAATTAAACGTTGATTGGGTTTTCTGCCTGCTAAAACACATGGCAGCTGTCTTTTGAAAATTATTGTTCATCTGCCATTTATGACAACACCTGCAAAAGTTTAAGAATGAAGCATTGAGTGTATGATGATTATCAGGTGAAGTGATTACGTGATAAAGAACGCAATCATCAGCGTAAAGACGAATTTTAGTGGGAACAACGTCTGGTAGGTCGTTAATATATCATAAAAAAAGTAAGGGCACTAACACGGATCCCTGGGGCACTCCGGAATATACGTGTGTTTCAGACTAATGGGAGGTGTTAAAAACTACTAATCCAATCAACAAGCTGAGGGTTATTTAGTAAAATATTGAGCTTATGTAGTAGTTTTAAATGGATGACAGTGTCAAAGGCTTTGGAAAAGTCTATGAATAGTGCGTCCACCTGAAGACCTGAGTCAAGAGCTAAAGATATGTCATGAGTGAATTATGTCAGCTGAGTGATGGTACTGAATCCACGCCGGAAACCATGTTGTGGATGTTGTTAGATTCAAGAAAACTGACGATGTGTTTAAAGACAATATGTTCTAGTAGCTTGCATGAGTGAGAGGTTAATGATATAGGCCTGTATTTTAAGAGAGATTGCTTACTACCTGATTTGTGTAGAGGAAGCACTCGCGCATTTTTCCAAGATAATGGCACAGTTGATGTTGACAAGGATTTTTCGAAAATGACTGACAGGTATTGACTTGTCCATAAAGAATAACGATGGGGAAAAATGTTGTTCACATTGTCTAGGCTAGATTACTTTTTTGGATCAACTTTTAAAATCAAATTTAAAACACTTTCTATAGACACAGACACACCATCATTAGAAACAAGCGAGGCATCATTGCACTGCGAGAAGGAATTTCATGATTATCTAGAGCAAATACAGACGTGAAATATTCATTATATGCGTTGGCAATGACCTGCGGCTCGCTAGTGGGAGTTTCGCTAAGGACGAATGTATTAGTGTTAGACTAATGCGGCGAAATTGAGCTCCAAAGTTTTCGAAGGTTATTTTTAACCATATTTGGTAAAGTGATCGCGAAAAAGAAGTCCTTAGCAGCAATTGTTTTTCTGCGAAGCTCCTCCTTAACTGCCTTAAAATCAGCTCTCCGCAGAGCATTGCCATTACGACTTGCACGCCTTAGTCTTGCCAGTCGACGCTTTGAATGCAGCATTTCTCTCGTTATCCACGGAAGTTCAACATTTTTCTTTTTAGTTTTTAGTGGTACCACATGTTTCCACACATTTCTTAACAAGGTTTTCAAAATAGCACACCAAACTATTCACGTCACCAGTATAGCTAATATCATTAAATATATCAAACTCGCTACTTAAAGTGTCGACTATAGACACATCATCAGCCATGCTATAGTCGCAGTAACCTGTGTATTCGTACCGACGTTTTGGAACAGTGTGGTTAAAAGAGATTAATACGCCTTTGTGATCATAAATAACATTAATGACTTGAGATGTAAAGCCCCTTGTGTAAAGCAAGGCACTCAGAAAAACGCAGTCTAATATAACACTGTCTCTTGTGGCATCAGTGACAACTTGTTTTAGTCCTAAGTTTAATGAAAAATTAACCAACTTCCTACAAAGCGATGAATCGGTACCCAGAATGGAGAGTGACTGCCATGAGATGCCAGGTACATTGAAGTCACCCATGTAAATTAGGTTACCTGAAGAAAAGCCTTTTTGGTTTATAAAACTACTGAGTACCGTGAACTGATGTGGTGATGAACAGGGGGGACAATAAAATACACCGACAATTATAGGAGTGTTTGCGATATGAACCTTACACCAGACAGTTTCTATATCTGCAGGTGAAGTCAGTACAGAAAATCTCAAATCAGACCTCAAGAAGATGGCAACACCACCACCTCGGCCGTGTTGTCTATCAGTCCGAACGACATTGAACCCTGGTGGAGTAACTTCCGAATCATAAATGTCACTGTGAAGTTAACTTTCTGTGACACCAATACTGTGAGGACAATAAGTAGCAAGCAAGTGCATAAAATCAGGAAGTTTATTAATGAGACTCCTGGCATTAATATTCAGTATGCAGATGTTATCTTGTGCATCATGATGCGGTCATTTCGCACTGCTAGATGAAAGAGTAGAGCGTTTATTAGACTGTTTAGAGGATTTAACTAATGAATTGAAAATACAATTCCAGTCATACCGTTCATTATCTACATATGCATGATCATACCTTAATAAGTGTACAGTGGAACCGTTGTTCCGAAAGGATGCAGTGGCGTCCCATAATTTTTGACGAATAATCCGTACATGTTCAGAGAAGTCCTCAGTTATTCGCAATTTGGAACCCTTTAGCTTAAGGCCATTCTTTAGAACCTTGATCTTTTCGCGGAACTCAACGGGGCGGGGTTTACCACCGTGATATCTACCAATACTGTGGAAACGTTCGATCTGCGGAAATTCAACCTTAAGTGTGTCTGAAAAAATGTTCTTCAAGCTAGCCTGTAAAGAATTGTCATTTCCTTCTTCGAATTCCTCCAGCCCGTATATAATAATGTTTTTTCTGCGTGATCGATTCTCTAAATCATCATTTCTAGAAGAGAGCTTGTTGACTCTAGAGGTTCTCAGTTTGCAGGTTGTCGTGCACTGTAGCATTATCCAAAGGTGTGGTTTGCTCGAGAACAGCCAAACGCGATTCGATAGCCTCGATCCGGGAGTTGACACAGTTACGCAAATCCGCGATATCTTGTTCTATTTTCTTCTGACCAGATAGAATTTGCGCAAACATTCCTGAGACAGAGCACTGATTATCCGGATCGGTGTTCGATGTATGACTAGGTTCCGTTTGATTGGGATCAGGAGAAATTGTTCTCGATGGAAGGCCTGAGTTGGTCAAATTAGCACGAGTTGACCTGTGAGGAGGCCCCGGGTTTAACTCAACATCGCCACTTAACAAGGGGCTACACAGACAATGCACAATATCAGCATATGAAGAACTAAACATAAATGAGCAAAAGTGGGGGCAAGGCACCAGCAGCAAACATCGATCGTCAGAACGGAAGCAATATAGGCGTTATTGAGATAACGTACCTGCACAAGGATCACTCGTCCCTGCCTTCTCTTTCTTTTGCCCCTCTCTCTGTACTACATCGTAGATCTCACTATGAGACGGCAAACTCCCCAGACAACGTGTGGACGCGCCTTGAGCAGAAAAGAAATCTGTGTACAAGAGTTTTTGATTGGAATGCGTCCTTGCGCGAAAACCAACTTGAGATATTCGCAAAAGGTCGATGAGCTCCCGCATTAAATGATACGAGTCACCTGATGCCGTGGTAGTTGTTGATAGAAAGTGAAGATAAAAGGAAAAGAAAGCGAGGGGTGAATTACGAGATAAGCTAATGGTTACTTAGCAGCGATTAGTGTTAAAAAAGAAAGTCTCGTAGAGCAAGTGCACAAGCGCAATCACAAGTCAGAAACAGGGACTTCCCGTAAAAGGTAAATAAGGCGACAACAATACTTATGCTCGAAGCACTCCTAATGCAACGGTCACTTGAGCCGCTAAATTACGCCACTCGCTATACGCATGTTGTAGTGATTGCGACACGCTGTCAAGTGCACTGCGTAAAGGGAATGTCATATAATATACAGTTCCACGTTTCAAGTGACTTTAAATGTATCTCGTAACGCGCTACCTCACCAGAGAGGAGCCTTCTTTGAAGTCTCGTCTATTAAAGAAAAATTAATAACAGTATAAAATGAGCTTACCGGGAGGGTCCCTTTGTCGTTGCCGTGCAGTGATGACCGCCTTTTCGTTCAGCCCCATAGGCCCTTGATGTTGCGCGCCACAGCACTTGTGCCAGTGGCGGCTTGTTGTCCGTACAGCGTGCAGCCGTCTTGCGCATACAGAATGGAGCCTCGTGCGATGCCGAAGTCGACCGTGAGAACGGGCTCTGCATCGGTCACTGCTTCGGCGTCGTGGGCATATGCGGCTCCTTCGAAAGGCGCATCTGCAAACGCGCCGAGTTTGGTGTAACCCGAGAGAACGCATAAGCTCCTGCTCCACGTGCAGCGCGCCGCTTTATCCGATACGTGTGCGGAAGCATCTCCGACGAGGTGGCGGAGGGCCCATTTCTGGCGCCGGTCGCGTCATATTGGCCGCCAGCATAGGGCGCAGATCGAATAACGAACGCAGGGACACTGGTAAGGCGAGGTGCTTATTGCTGTCCTCCCTGCCTCGCCGCCACCGTTGTCTAATGGTGTACGGCACTCAGCTACGACGGTCGCGGGATCGAATCCCGGCCGTGGAAGCTGCATTTCGATGGAGGCGAAAAGTCGAGGCCCGTGTACTGTGCGATGTCAGTGCACGTTAAAGAATCCCGGGTGGTATAAATTTCCGGAGCCCTCCACAACGGCGTCTATCACAATCAAATGGGGATTTTTGGACGTGAAATGCCAGAAATCATCAACACCGCCACCGAGGTAACTTATAACTGATGAACAAACAACTAAAAGTCCATTCAAGGTGGGAGGCGCGCGCTTCATTAACAATAATCCTCAAACCACTCTACAGTCAGCCAAGTTTCTCAGAATAATGATTAAACTAACGAGTACTGTATGAAACAGTAGAGCGATTACGGTAGATATGTGGACCCCCTTGAACAGAACGCGTATTTATAGGCGTCCGCCCCCCCCCCCCCCTCCCCCCAGAGAAATTCTTGCGCGTAAGCACCTGCAAAATAAAGGGTAAAGCGAAAGACCTCCGCGTGAGCCCAGAAGGAAGCCTTCCTCCCACGTTGTCTTCCACCATGGTTCCTGCTGACATTTCGGGTTGTTGGAAGGCGAGCAACGCGGCCTCCACTGCCACCGAGGTTCTGGGTATAGCCAGGGACCCTGGTATCGCTCTTCTGCCAACAGGTTGACGGACAAATGAAGGAGGGCCGCAACCTTCGCTACGTTCGAGCTCGAGCGCACTGGCAAGGAGTGCGTGCTGTTCCGCAGAACAGGTAGATGGCAGTGTCATGAGGAAGGAGGAAGGGGCTTGTTTCTGTCTGCCATACTGGGACAGAGCCTTGGGGGGGAAGCAAGCCGGCTGCTCTCTGTGACACAGCAATACCGGTGAGCGGGGCCGGGTGATATAACTACCTCGAGGAGGCCGCATCGAAAGCGAACGCGAACTTCGAGACTTTTTTTGTACATACGTAATTAGTTCCTCTCTTTGTTGTCTCGCTTCCCGGTCCTTGCCTTTGAAATGGAGACCCTTTCCGTCCTATATATATATATATATATATATATATATATATATATATATATATATATATATATATATATATATATATATATATATATATATATATATATTATCATGGGCGTAGCCGGGGGGGGGGAGCTTATGGGGCTTCAGCCCCCACGAAATTTTTTCTTTTTTTTTGTTCTATTATACACCGCTGTCCGAAGTAACCACATTCACCAAAAATCACCCAGGATGTCGTCTAAAATTTTTTTTTAGAGCATGACAATGCCGTGGACAGTTGAAAGGTTCTGGAAGGTGGCTTTTCGGCAAGATTCTTTTTTCAACCATGCAGTTTGTGAAACAGGGCAGCACTATTTTTCATTTTTGAACAATAAAAAGAAAATTGACTCTGGTCAGATTATTCCTATTTTTACCTTACTTTCACGGAGGTGATATTTATTTGGCTTCAGCCTCCTCGCCATCCTCCCCCCCCCCCCCCCCCCCCCACGAAAATTCTTTTCTTTTTTTTTTTTGGTTCTATTATACACCGCTGTCCGAAATAACCACTTTCACCAAAAACCACCCAGGATGTCGTCTAAAATGTTTTTTTTTCTTTTTTTCGAGCACGACAATCCCATAGACAGTTGAAAGGTTCTGAAAGATTTTTGTCAACCATGCAGTTTGTGAAACAGGGTATCACTATTTTTCATTTTTGAACAATAAAAAGAAAATTGACCCTGGTCAGATTATTCCTATTTTTACCTTACTTTCACGCAGCCGGCGTCTACCATTGTGTTCTTCCTAACCTAGAAGGTGTACAAGGCGATGCACGTTTAAGTACATTAATTTTTTAAGGACTTAACGTCCCCGGATCTAACAGTTACTCTCCATGCAATTACTTCTACAAGGCAACTTTTAGTCTTCACAGGTCAGCTCACCAGATGAATAGTCGGTCCGCTCACACACTCTATGCGAATGAACTTTTTATCCCTAGTTCAAATCAGCTGTTAATCCCCAGGGATTATTTTTCACATTTATTTAGCGCAAAGCGCGAATACCTTATTTCGCATGTTGTTTTCCGTGGTTACAAAAAATCGCGCTAAAAATAACACGACAAAAAATATTTAGCATTCCGTGCCTCACTTTCGCTGTCAATGCGACAACTAAACACAAAAGTGAGACAATGAAATGTTTCATTGTTATGTATATATATAAAATTTCTTCTTTCCTTCAGTAGGTTCACTGTCAAATGTCTAATAAATGTCAAATGTCGCGTCGGGACCATGCTCCCGACGTGGTAGCACTGACTTTGCCACTGTAAAAGAAGCTGCAGACGAGGAGTATCGACATGAGCGCTGCCATTGACGACATAGAGGCGGTACAGCAGACAACTGAAAATGACCGCAAGAACACGAATGCTTCTTTCTCAAAATATTTGCACAAGTGCAGGCATTGGCAGAAAAATTGAATGTGGAGATCATCAGCCGTCGAGCCGGTGTCCGGAAGCAAAACCTTGGGAGCAATGCATTCCAAAGCGCGGAAGAATATTTTCGCAGAACCCTGTTCATTCCGTACATGGACCACGTACTAGCCCAGTTAAACCAACGGTCCGAAAAGCACAGGGCACTTCTAAAAGACCTTTTTGTAATTGTGCCCTCCGCAATACCACCAATGCAAGATGATCGGGAGAAAGGAGCAGAAAATCTCCTGACCGTTTTTGCGCATGACGTCGAAACGAGGGCTGCTTTGAGAGAACTGCGACTATGGTGGACAAAGTGGGCGAACAAAGCAGCAAATCAGCGTCCCAGTACAGGAACCGATGCCCTCTGTCATTGCGACGGCAGGTTCTACCCGAACGTGTACAAGCTACTCCAGATTCTAGTCACCCTTCCAGTGACCACTGCCAGCGCAGAGAGAACGTTTTAAAACATGAGGTTACTTAAGAATTACTTACGCTCCACGATATCTGAGGAACGAATCGTTGGCCTGACACTTCTGTACGCCCACAGAAAGGTCGACAACAGCGTGTCAGAAGTCATTGTCCGCTTCGCTAAGCTTCCTCGCCGGGTCAACTTTGTCCTATGATACCGAGCACGACAAAAATAAGCGCAAACGAAGAAAAGACACTGCTGTTCCAGAGTTCAGGTCAATGATCCCGTAATTCTGACGCAGTATTATTGTTCACCACCTTTTAAAGCCGTGAGGATTTTGTACCTTTTAGCAGTTAACACCGTGGCCTAATATAAACATACGAATGCGGGCATCAAGTGGACATTACAGCCAATCGACAGCTTCGTCTTGTTCTCTGAGAGGTCGGCATACGCGGTGCTATGAAAAATTCAGCTTTTGGGAAACCGTACTAGCGGCATTGTCTGTTACTTTCATTTGCCATTTTTATTATTCATTGCTTTTGGAACTACAGAAGTGACAACCATCCTTTTATATTGAGTGCACAATAGTGGTTCGCACTTTTAAAACAGTTTTGAAATAGTTTGTTTTGTTATTTCTGCGCTCTTTCTTCATAGTTCTGTCCACATGGTGCGTACGAGACAGCAGCTTGGCCCAAGGACATATCAGTGTCTGCGATTGTGCAGCATGTTGTTTTGCCTTATTTTGGGCATTATGTATAGTGATCATTGCTTAGTTCCATATATTGATTGCATATTTAAATGTACTGCGCACTGTTTCCCGTGACTTATGTTTTGCCCGTATTCGAGGTGTACTTTACCATTCTTGTTTTTCACTGGCCGCGTCATTTGTGCAAAAAGCTGAACATGTTGCGTAAACAATCTACATTAAAATACTTGGTCTCGTCCTGGTTATCTTGTGGACTTCATTTTTTTGTTATCAGGCGCTTCTTCAGTTTAAAAGTGATGCAGTTCCAAAGTTTACGTGATATTTGGCGTACCTCTTACACACAAAAAAAAAAAAAGTTTGAAAGGTTGAAGACAGTTATTCCTGGAAAGATTTTGCGGGCATGCCAACATAATATTTTTATGAAAAAATAAATTTCTTACTCGTCCTTGACAGTGCGCAGCATTCAAGAAGTGACTTGCAACATCTAATACAAATTGTCACTGGTAATACATGTTAGTCATTTTTATTTTTTATTTACGCAATACTCACAGCGCCATCAGAGGCATTACCGTGAGGGGGAACACAATATAAGAGGGTTTACACATCAAATATAAACAGTAGAGATCAAAAAGTAGGCAAAATAATAAATAAATTACATACACAGCCAGTATTCAAAGAAACACACAACGAGAAGTCATAAAGCACTAAGTTAACGAGGCATAAAACGTGTCATTTGATCATTTCATTAACTACAGCAGCAGGTAATCTATTCCACTCCCGCATTGTTCCTTGAAAGAACGGCATTCTGAAGGATTCTGTGTTGGAAAACATCTTACGTACCTTATGTGAATGATCGCCCCGTGTGGATACATAATAATGTTCTATTATATACTGTTGCCGATCAATGCCAACTTTTGAGTGTATAATGTTATGAAAAAGATTTAAACGAAGTTTCTTCCCTGCGATTTTCTAGTGACTCCCATTTCGGATCCGCCTTCGCTTGGGTAGCGCTAAAAGTACGTGTGTAGTTTTCAGTCACGAACCTTGCAGCTAAATTTTGTATTTTTTCTATGCGTTCCTTATCACCTACCACTGGTGGGTCCCAAACCTCGCAGGCATATTCTAAAATCGATCTAACAAACGTCTTGAAGAGCAGTTCTTTTGTAGCCATATTGAAAGATTTTGCATTACGCCGTAAAAACCCCAATGACTTGCCTGCGCTGGCGACTATGTGATCAACATGACGATGCCATTCTAAGTCATGAGTAAAATATACTCCGAGATTCTTGTATTCATACACTTGGGATAAGGAAACGTTATGTAAAGTATACCGACATAAACGTGCATTCTTTTTCTTGGTAAATGACATGAAAACAGTCTTATCTAGATTTAAAGTCATATTCCACTTGCGGCATGGAAGGGCGGAAACTGTTTTACTAAGTTTCCGCCCTTCCATGCCTATACTATATAAACGAACAGGAGAAAAAGAAATATTGTCTTGAGAAAGGTCAGGCTCTGATCGAAACGTCGACAAATAAATGAAATATTATCGAAGTGCTACGTCTCATACATTCATGCCGCAGCCGTGTATATATATATATATATATATATATATATATATATATATATATATATATATATATATATATATATATATATATATATATATATATATATCGTAATGAACACAATCCACACAAAAGTAACATATGGATGGAACATTTAGTTATATGAGTGAGAGTCAATGCTAGCGACTCCACGATTCTACCTCAACCTTGTTGCCTCCCATCTTCCATCGACCGTTTTGAGCCCCTGGCCCATAACGGTTCCTTTTGCCACGTTACATCTTTCCACCGGGAGGAAGGGGAGGGACCGAGAAGCAGGAGCTTAGTGGGAAACGGAGGTCGTCTTATAACTTTACGGAACCATGAGGCGTCGTCGATTTCAAATGTTTCGGAATTAGCACGCAAGTTCATCCTGCACATCTTTCACAGTGCTGGCGTCGCCGACCACTATCGTTCCCATGGGATGGTCACTTTTCAGACTGTATACATGAACAGTCCTGATTTCTAAAAAGGACTGCAGTTATTCACTAGTAACAGAGCAGAACGTCGTCAGGCTTCCGACGTCCGTGTCGCAGCAAGAGCATGCATCGCATCGTCTCTGGGCACTTCTTGCGCCTAACGGTCAGCAGGAACACCTCTGTGCGATGGCGCGGCATCTTTAGCGTAAGAAGGACATCTTGAATTACACATTTCTGTGTTGCTCGCAAAAATACGCTACTTCTTCTGGAGGTCTGCCGTGACCGTCGCTGCTCCTGGTGTTTGGCAGAGAATGCCATTGGCTGTGTCCATGGCATACTTTGCATCTGCGCTCATCTTCATTGAACTTCTGTTCCTGTGCTCCGTTTGTGAATGCGGCCTATAGTTGACGCTTTAAAAGCGTTCGTACCAGGAGCAGCTCACCGAGATGCTCCCGTTCCTGCAAAATATATTTGCCTCGCCAAGTCGTTTGGACGGTGACGCCCTGGAGTTTGGGTTTTCTGAAGCTCCGTAGGAAGAGATGCACCACTCGCGCTTCGGTCCCCATGAAACCATGTTCCCAGGCGCTGGAGTTACAGATGCTCATTCTGTCGAGCATTTCTACTTTCCTCTTCTTACATTTATTTCTTCGTCGCTTTCTTCGTCTCCGTCGACAGTGCAGGCATCTGTGCTGGAGTTGCCTTTGGCTTAGTTCTCAACAGTGCGTTGGGGTAATTCCTTGAGCATGCCTGACTTGTTCCTGACGCCAAGGTGACTCTCATCAGGGTGCACCACGCATTCCTCGCACATGTCCTGCACAACAGCGTCTGCTACACCGGAGTGTGTGGCCAGAGTGCCACGTTCGAGTATTTCGACAGGGTGTTCGAGCTCCTCCTTATGTACGTGGGGGTTCCCGGTACAAGGTTGGTTCACTTCCGAGGGCACCGCGCGTTACTCGTAGACGCCTTGAACTACTGCAGTGTCAAGGGCAGCGTCTCCACATCTCTTCGTCAAACCACCGAGAATCCGTTCCATCTATGCCTCCCACGTGAGATCGCATCGCTACAGAACCTCTTCAAGCGCCGCTGTCACCAGTTCGTCATTCGAGCGTTCCATAGTACCGTAACCCACCGCTGCCACCAAATGTAACCAACACAATCCACATAAAAGTAACATACGGACGCAACACTTCTTTATGAGCCATTGCTAGCGACTATGCCATTATACCTCAACCTCGCCGTCTCCTATCTTCCCTCGACCATTCTGAGCCCCTGCCCCACAAAGGTTCCTTTTGCCACATTAATATATATATATATATATATATATATATATATATATATATATATATATATATATATATATATATATATATATATATATATGTGTGCTCTCCTAGGCTTCAATATCGAAGAGAGCGGCACGGTTAAAAGTAATGAGAAGTAGGTGTTCGTTAAGGTGAAAAATGGTCGAACCTCCATCCTACCTGCCATGTCCCCTGCAATAGCCGGTGTGTTGGTCTGAGGCGTTAAAGGTTTGGTTAACTTCTTATAGAAAACCTCATAGAGTTAAGGCCGAACCACACGTGCGCTTCTATAGACGCGTACGATGCGCGTGCGCTTACTTGAGCACTCTAGTTCGCATAATTGCGCATGCGTACACGGCACAGGCGCTTCTGGGCGCGTCTAGGCGCGGAGAACAGGCTCGGCTTGATATCTGCGCTCGATTTCAAGCTTGTCAAACGCGTCTGGAGCCCTCTGCACACGACATGGCTTTACTATCTACTGCACCACTTCGGTCGACGTGTAGTATAGCCAATTCAGACTTCTGTTCTTTCCTTTTCGCGCTTATTTAATAAATATCCATACGCAATACAATTACACTTGTGCACATATATTCATTTTCAAGCATATTTTAAACGCATTTAGGCACACTAAAGCGCTATATGAACTCGGGCGCCTCCCGTTGCTTTGGACATGACGCACTCCGTCGTGCGCGACCTGTCGTGCGCCTCGCTGCAGCGTGCACGGCGCCCTCGACTACGCCAGAGTGTTCGTCTGGCGGTGCTTCGTGGTGTGGAGTGGCGTTGTCAATCACAACCTCTACATGGTATTGTAGCGACTCGAGGCCCATATATCGCGCAGCTTGAAGCATGGCATCCGAGCTGCCTTGTCCGCGGAGTCATTTCTAATGATACCGCAATGGCCTGCAGGCATCCATTGAAAATAAATCTCATGTCCTTTTTCTTTCAAGTTATGGACAAGTGCCGCGATTTCGTAAGTAAGATAATCGTGCCCTTCATGTCGAAGAAAGGCTTGTATACACTGTAGGACTGATCTTTAAACGCAGAACATTGCCCACTTTCTGGGATTTCAGCGTGTACAACATGAAGCGCATCGCGGAGAGCCGCGAGCTCTGCAGCTGGATAGACGTGGTGACGTGGGAAGTTTTCAAGCGTTGGGTGACTCCCATTCTTGGTACAAGCCAGACAAGCTTCGCATGCAAGTGCCGATCACTGTGGGAATAGCCGTTTCATTTTCGAGGTCTTGATTTTCTAATGTTTTTTTTTTACTTGCGAAACACTTAAAAACGCTCGCGTCTAGACCCGTGATGATGGTCTTGCTCATGAGATATGTGGCTATAGGCGTACATTAGCAGAAAAACAAAACAAGCTTGGTGAGTAGTGCCCGCTTAGCAGAAATCCCAAGACTAACACTACTTCGACGATGATCTTCTCCTCAAGACAAGCTAAAAAATGCCTCAAAGCTTCAGTTCAAACTGCCGAAAGCTGTTGGAAGAACCTTTCGGGAATATGCCAAGTGGAATCCCCCTCTAAGTTCATCGCACACATCAAAGCCCTGTATCTAGAAAGTGGTGGTAGGCCTTCGGATATCCACTGAAGACATGGCTTAACACTATTCTACTCAGCATGATTTTGGCAATTACAACACTCGAGCTGATTATTAAATAAAAGTTAGCTAACATATTGCAGTAGATTATGAAACCGTCGCTGTGACATTTGCTGCTAATGTCCAACCATAACTGCGTAGTCTATCAGAAAAAAAAAAAAAGAAGAGCACGATTCCAGATGCGGCAGTTTCTTTGTTTAAGCGTTTCGCATTAAAAGGGTACTTGTTATAGCAAGAGAACAGATTCTGTTCGTTGATTATAGTGTTCTTTTTCTGTCTGTGAAAATGATGGTAATCACGAAAAGTTGTTAGACAGGGAATGCCCTTATTCAATGACTTTTTCATCGCTACATTTAGCCTCCATAGTCCCCTTGACTTCTGATTGATGGTTGATTGATTGATTTCTGGGGGTTTTACGTCCCACAACCATGATATGATTATGAGAGACGCACTAGTAGAGGGCTCCGGAAATTTCGACCACCTGGGGTTCTTTAACGTGCACTCACATGACACAGTACACGGGCCTCAACACTTCCCCTCCATCGAAATGCAGCCGCTGCGGACGGGATGGCGCGAATAAATCTTGGTCACTGGTATACTAAAAAAAAGTGCACGGACGTTTTTTCAGCTCGTCCCTACAGAAATACGGCCATCGTTGTCGGGAATCGAACCCACGATCTCACGCTTAGCAGCAGAACGCCATGAGCTTTACCACGGCGAATTTGCCTTATAAACAGGTTTAGTTCGTTTTCTTTGTCCGCCGCTAATTTCAAGCATACCACTTGTGAGGCATGAAAGAGTGAACCAACAGTGTTGCCCATTATGTTTGTAACCACTCGGCGAGCGAAGGCGAGCTCAAGTGCCCTCCCATTAAGAAGGGCACGCTGTCTCTCTCCCTTTTTGCCAAAGTGGCATAGATAGTGCGATAGCTACAGCTTTCACGGTATCGTGGTGTCCGTACGCGCCGCTGTCTCTTTGGCCGTCAATGTCCGCATTGTTTTTCCTTCTATGCGACACAGCGCGTTCAGACGAACCGACCCCACGGAGCAACCATGAACGAGAGCGAGAAGTGCGCCGCTGCAGGCGTCGAGGGCGGTCGACTGTGGACTGAGGTAGGGAACTGCGACAACGAGCGCGACGCATTGAATGTCACCGATTTCTGCCGTTCGACGAGACGAGAGATAATTCGCACACACCTTTCTGCATAGACAGTTATGCACGTACACGCACAGTTAATAATGGCGAATTAAATGGGCGCGGAAATTGTGGGACAGCACTGCATGCATGGTGTCAGCCTTCGTTTCCTTGGTCTCTTCGCGCGCACTGTTTTCGTCCCGTTCAGCGACGGCGTACTGGGACATTCACGATGATTGTTCGCGAATATATTTTGCTCGGGCACTGCCAAACACTGCGGCCCACCCTTATAAGGGTGTGCAGCAGTGTTTGGCGGTACCCAGAGCTACAGAGTTCCTTAGTGTATATCTACAGGCCGCTAACGAAGTGGTGCTCTTCTTGAAGCCGAACGACCAGACGAGCACGTACGGCTTCACATTACGCCGGTGAGCGTTCACCTGTTGCTGATGAATGATGAACGTTCATGTGCTGAGCGCGCGCACGATATTTTCTTTATTTCTGACGTTTTTTAACTTCACCGCGTGCGTGTAGTAAAGCGATCCTGGAGCGGCCTCGTTACACAATACGCATTAATTCCTTATTTCTCTCTGCCTCTTCCTTAACTTTTTTCCCCCATATAACACTGAGCGACGCTTCAACAAGTAGCGCTTACGAAAGTCTATGAGGTGGATTACATGGCAGAACCACGATACAGTTGTGAGACACCCCGTACTGGGGGACACTGGATTAATGTGGCCACCCAGTGTTCTTGAATATGTGCCTATACGGATGTGGTCGCACTTCACTCCTACGGAAATGCGGCCGCCTTAATTGGCCGGAAATGCACCACGGTTATGGCACTCGGCTCCTGATACGAAGGTCGCGGGATCGGTCGCGGGATCGAATCCCGGCCCCGGCGGCTGCATTTCGATGGAGGCGATATGCTGAGGCCCGTGTGCTGTGCGACGTCAGAGCACGTTAAAGAACCCCAGGTGGTCGAAATTTCCGGAGACCTCCACTACAGCGTCTCTCATAATGATATTGTGGTTTTGGGACGTTAAACCCTACAAATTAATCAGTCAACTCAATTGGCCGGAAACGTGCACCTTTAGCTTAGCAATGTAACACCACAGCCGTTAAGCGGCCACGGCGGCTATATGTCATTATTGTTCGTGGAAATAACTTCTAAACAGCTCTTCGCAAATAGGCAACACAAAGAAAATTTTGAGAGCGGTTGGACGTTGAGACACCATAGATGACGTGGAGAACATGGCCACAAGAACACAGCATAAGGAAGGTGAAGTGCCCATAGGTCCTAGCAGGTCCTTCTGTGACAACTGTGCAGGACGTATAGTCCAGTGGCAGAGCCGAGGCCGCTGTCTAACAGGGGCGCACGCGCGCGCGCACACACACACACACACACACACACACACACACACACACACACACACACACACACACACACACACACACACACACACACACACACACACACACACACACACACACACACACACACACACACACACACACACACACACACACACACACACACACACACACACACACACACTGTACGGATGTACACATAAGGCTATATGGTATATATACCACGCAGCCTTATGAAGAGGAGGGAGACAAAGTGTTAGGTGTTTTACCCAATCAAACATATACTGCAGTGTTGCATTTCTTGGGCAGTATTATAACTGTTTGGATGTCCCACTGTCAGCGCACGGTAGGCATTTTTGTTCGCTCCCAACGAGTTGCCGTTACTATTGCCAAAGTGATACCAACGGCCTGTTGCAATTTTTGGGAGAACGCACTGTACGTAAAGCGTTACAAGTAACGGATTACTTGTAATCGATTATATTTTGCTGTAATCTTGAAACGCTTTAATTACAGTAACGGCCCTTGCAATGCAATTACTGTTTTCCCATAACAGATTGCAAGATTAAAAAGTTACCTGCACGTACATATATCTTAAATTTTCGCGTCATATTCAAAACTGCGCTTTGCAATATGGCACGCTAGCGTGCACCACTACTACAACTCCAGAAAAGGAATTTGAGGTAGGTTCGTGCAGGTATCGGTTTCTTTTCCGACTCGATTTGCCTGTGGTCTCGTTGTTTATGCCATGCTATGTCTGCTATATATACTACCTTAATAAAAAGTTATATAAGAGATAACGTAGGGCATAATAGATTAATATAGGGCAACTTTTATTCTTTTTTGAGGCTGTAATTGTAATTGTAATCGGTTACATTTTACGGTTAAGTAGTTGTAATTGCAATCGGTTACTTGCCCCGCCACGGTGGTCTAGTGGCTATGGTACTCGGCTGCTGATCCGACGGTCGCGGGATCGAATCCCGGTCGCGGCGGCTGCATTTCCATGGAGGCGAAATGTTGAGACCCATGTGCTGTGCGATGTCAGTGCACGTTAAAGAACCCCAGGTGGTCGAAATTTCCGGAGACCTCCACTACGGCGTCTCTCATAATCAGAGCTGGTTTTGGGACGTTAAACCCCACAAATCAATCAATCATCAATCGGTTACTTAAATTCAGTTATGTATACAAGTATGGCGTCAATTGGCCATATGTACATATGAAACGCTGTGCACATGCGACTAGCGGCATGGCACGCAATGAGTATATAAGCTTGACAGAAGCGGACTATAATGAAGGACATATATATCCAGGCGATCAATACACAATCTCACGCTCTTCGATAGTTTCTTCGACAGCTTCGACAGTATGCGGCAGGTTTCTGGAACTGCCTACCGACTGCTATTCAGATACATCCACGCTTATCAATGCGCGCATTACGAAAGTGCGCGCAAGTTATTGTTTTCTTCTATTCTTTATCTGCCCACCCATGACGCCTCAGCAAAGGACGGGCAATAAGTGATATAAAATTTCCGGTACCGCTCAGTCGAAGCGACTGCAGGCGCTTGTGGTCTCACACTCTGCAATCGTATAATACCTGTAGTATATACAATAGCGCTTTAATAATTGCTGTTCATTGTTAAACTGAACGGGTCGAACGTCGTCACATTAATCGTCCCAGATAATGACACCTAACATCGTCATAATCACCACCACCATCATCGTCGTCACCTGGAGGCTGGCGCAGAGCACGGAAGTGTCTCCAGCGCCAGAGTTGAGCCTCGCATAAAAAATGGTTGCCGAAGGTGTTGTGTATCAAGAAGCACAATCGGAGGGCAGGCGGGCGGCGTTATTAGAACAGGCCGCCTTGAGCGAAAAGAGGTGTTCGAGGGGTCATTACATCGCTCTGCGCCCACATTACATGGAGAGAGCGGCGACTATAGAGTCGCCGACGGCTGCAGGAGTGCATAAATCATTGCCGCGCACCGACGCAAACATTGAAAGAGCTTCTACATCGCTTACACTTACAGCGTTAAGCAGGTACACTTTACCGCAACTTGCATGTGTGTGGCTCTTGGGGTGCCAACACAGGGCGGCCCATATATAGAACAAACTCTTTATTGTGCGGGACAGAGTGGACACGACAAGCAAGGCTGCTGTCTTCGAAGGCTTCCAACTGTTGCAGTGCGTCCACGGGGACACGAACACACACCATAGATGTGAATTCATCGTGCACGTCACACAGGTCCACGCGACCGCGCACGTGCATATATACCAGCCGCGCCAAGCGGTCGGACAGGCAGCTAGCTGTTCGGGGCTGCCGCGAGCTAGAAGGCGTTCCGGTGGCGAAGAACAAAGGGGTCTCTATCAAACGATATCGAATCGGTTTTGTGCTTCGCCGACGCACAGCGCGCGTCGCCCAGCCTTATCGAGGCGTCGACGGCCGTCTCCATGACCCGTTGGCTGGGAGGAAGTCCTGCCGCAACCGGGCGCTTATCGAACGAGCAGCCTGTCCAGTTTAGCGTCGGACCTCGACAGTGCCCGTGACAGGAGCAGCAGGCGCCGCGAACAACGGTTTGCGGACAGTGTACAGGCGCCCGTGGGTGCGATGTACCACAGCGCCGAGCACGTGTCCACCATCAGCGGCCGCTACGGCAAGACCGAGAGCGAGGCAAGCGCTATACGCGTATGGCACACTCATACGCCCTTTCTTATTCGTTCATTTGTGCTTTAGACGCTTGGCACACGCATGCGCGCTTGACAGCAGCGGCACGCCCGACACCGCTGCTGGCTGGCGGCGCCCCACTTTTGTGTGCTTCGGATAACAGTGTCTAGCTGTCGTGTCACAGTATCAGAAACCTGGAAATTTTATGGCCAATTGTCTTGCACCCCTACCCGTAAACTTGCACTACACATAATACAGGCCTATAGAGTGAATTGTATCTGTAATGGCACATATACTGTTAACATGACTGATGATTCTTGTTCAGTCAAACGGTTTGTTTGTCTTCTTGTTCACTTGGTACAAAACAACCTGTTATCTGCGATCCTGATGTCATTTATTCTCGGCTAAATGATATGCATGTCAAGTAAAGCTTATACATTCCTAGGCCACTCTGTGAAGAACCCACCATATTGGCTTTCTACAGACACACATCTGCAACAGGCAGCATGCACACATATAAATATGGCGAATGTTCTTGGGCCGTATCTCCAAAGATTGCGCGAATCAAGTGAAACACTGCCCGGTGTTTGCATCTCTCCGCTCTTGCGTCCTAGCACTGATCTTTCTGAAACTATTGTTTCCAGTATGAACCTGCATCTCGTAATGTCTTAGTGCGCGTACGTTTTCGCGACTTGAAAAAAGTAACAGAGACTGAATCTCTGTAGCTAAACATGGCCTCAACGACTCACTATGTAGATGAAAAGCGCCTTAATGCGCTCCAAGCGTGAAGTGTCTACGATAGTAAGGTCATAGAGGGCCCGTGAATGGATCCATTGGCTGCCCGTGCATTGAATTTGCAAATATATTGGTCAGTAGCACGCATAACATGAGCCAACATATAGAATACGTGGATCAGCGCGGAAAGAATAAAGACTACCTAATTATGGCTAAGTCAACTTTTCTGAGGATAAGTCTTCTGAAAACGATTTTTTGATAGAATAGTATATAATATAAAAAAGAAAATGTCTCGCTTGATCAATGTTGACTAACATATGATTTAATACGTAAACAACATGGAGTTTGGTCACTCGCACGATCCTACGAATCGGGCAATTATTCCATGCTTTCAGAATATTCACCGTTTTACGGATGCCACTCTATAGCTGTCTTTACAACTGCAAATAACACGATACGCACACAGTAAAAAAAAAAAAAAGGACATGACGCTTTCCAAAAGGCGCCGAGTCAGCTCCATTTCGGTGCCGCTCGGAGTCATTATAGCTGAGCAGGGGTGATTCAGATAAATTGCTCGAACAATTCACACTTACTTCGAAGGCGTGCGGCATAATCAACGATGGTCTCAGCATTTGCAAAGATCGACAGCTTGGAGTCAATCTTCCTTTGCATTGCGCGCGGGTGTTAGAAACACACAATGCAGTGAGAACTTCACGGCCATGTATAGTTCTGCAACTTAGATTTATGTAGTCACCGCTGGCGATCCTCCTTTCTTGCAATGACGGTGAGTGACTGTCCTGCGTACGCGTCGCATAACCCAAGTATACGTTGACTACAGGGCACGTGCAGTGCAAGACGCTTGAAGGAGCACTGGCGCAACAATGTCACATGTTTCCTCCGTCCAGTAGCTAATAACGCGCCCACTGCGGCTGCACAGGTCTTCTTCTCCAGAGCGCGACAGTTAATCAGTTGAAACATTTATATTATTTAATTTTTTTTTTCGCCCACGTCGTCGAGAAAGGCGGAGCCGGCGGCGGCGGGAATCTGCACACAGTTGGCCACGTGACCACACAGAACTGTGGCGCGTGTGACAATGCCTGCACGGTGTATAGATAGTTCGTCAGCTACGCTTAAACGTATTTTTTTTTTTGGAGTGTCCCCTTCTTCGTCGCCGTCGTCCTCATCGCTGGCGTAAATTCTGCCAACGCGCACGACAACAGCTCTAGCGGCGACTGTAGAGAGCGAACAGCGATGAAAATTTTAATAATCATAATACTAACAATTGCGGTTCGGTTAAGGCAAGGACACTATTTTCTGCACCCTTATAGCCCACCCAAGGAACATGATAGCCAACCAATGTATGAAGGTAAATGCGCAGGAGGGGGACGCGTCCCAGAGGAGGTTGGCTTACCGAGGCTATAGCGGAATCACATCACGTCGCCTCGTACACTTTCTTTTATTCCTCCATGCTGCCAACACAATCTCGTGACGTGGTTGGTTGCTGGTTGTTTACATGAAATCTGAGCTGACGTCGATGTAGCGACGTGCGTCGTTGTACGCTGAGCTCGCGGCCCACAGCCCCTTTTACGGGCGAAAGTGAGCACCTCAATTTTGGGCTACCGTGGTAGTACA
Source organism: Hyalomma asiaticum (assembly GCA_013339685.2). NCBI lineage: Eukaryota > Metazoa > Arthropoda > Arachnida > Ixodida > Ixodidae > Hyalomma > Hyalomma asiaticum. Next base: position 270,886,739 of record CM023481.1, read on the forward strand.
AACAATAGAGTTTCCTACAAAAATACTATAGGGAACTCTGGCGTTGTGATCGTTCACCTGCCGTGCGAATGATGGCATAGAAGATGGATTTGTCTAGTCTTCGTGCTCGCGGCTACAAACATTCTGGCGGATTTTTTTATTGGTGCTTTGTAGCTTCAGCGACGCGAGTGACATTACTACGATTCTTCGTTACGCGACAATGGCAGCCGTTGCATATTGCACGCTTTACTGCTAGAGAGCACCAGACTGTCGCACTTCCTAACATCGTTTGCAATGTCTGTGTCAGTCTTGTCTTGTTGATGGCCACACATATTATTTGCAGTGGTGTTTTATCTAACTTCAGAAATATTCCCCCCGCCTCTCGCGAACCTTATCGATGCAGTTTTGCTGTTCTTTCTTTTATTTTCTATTTGATGCGACAGAAACTGTAAGTGTGGAGCCGCTTTCACGGGTAGCATACGCTCCTTGAGACGAGCATGTCCGAATATCTTCTTCTACAGCATTTTAATTGCGCTATCTGATCAATTAAATGCCGACCAAAGGCGCAAAGCAGGCGCACAGATAAAATCGACTCGATGACGGGCAAGAGCTGCTCCAAAAAAAAAAAAAAAAGAAAGTTTGGATCACGGCTCAGACGCAGTTTCCGACGCAGTTTAACGGCACGGTTTTTTGATCTAACATAACGTTTTCACGCAAAACCAACCACCAAACGCTAGGCGATACTGCACTCCTCCTACGGCCTCGCGGTGGCTTGACTCATATAGTCTGTAAAAATGCAGTGGAGTGCTTACCGTGGACATATACGCGAGCGATAGCGCGTTTGTTATATTTAGAAGACGCTCCTATCTTTTGCTTTCATGAAAACATTAGCACGTCACTAACAAGAGCAAAAATGTTTTATTTTAAATTTGAACACGATTATGTCTGGTACTTAAACCGTCACGGCCGCTGCTAAATCTGGGCACAGGTATAGGAGGCAGCATTTCTATTATCGCATCATAATGCTAAATTTCTGAGCGTTCGTAGTTTTCGAACAGCGGAAAAGGAGCTAGCCATAGTTCCTGTGCACGTGTTCAATCATTGGAAACTTCCGTTTATAACGCCATATTCCGTCGCGACCCAATTTTTAAAGTAGCAAGGCAGTATGAATCCAGACGAACAAAAACTATAGGGGAATTCATGTAATACCCATCATTCGCATGCTGGTTGAACAGCCTTATACGAAACTCACATAGACACTCGCGCCACATTTCCCTTTAGTACTTCGTAGGAAGCTTTCCGACGCCGACAGCCCGAGCGCATAAGGTGCTTCGCACATAAATGATTAAGCTGCACGTGCGTACATCGGCACCCCTGGCTTTCCATATCCATTATATGAAGTTGAAAGAACTCAAGTTTGGGCGTGTTTGTATTCCCTGTTTGGCCCCCAACAAAAGACACGGATCAAATGAAATCGACCAAGGAAGCGCCAACTTGTAACAGATATCATTTTAAGAGCGTCACACACACACACACACACACACACACACACACACACACACACACACACACACACACTATATATATATATATATATATATATATATATATATATATATATATATATATATATATATATATATATATATATATATATATATATATATATATATGACAACAGCCTGCGCAACTGCATTTGTACCGTATGACGTCACAGTGATGAACAGTGCGGAATAAAAGCCGACTAAAACTGAAAAGTTAAGAGACGGGTGCTTAAGACCATGGCCGGCTGACCCGTTCACAGGATGAGATTAAGACCATCCCCTTGGTTTCTCTTTCTTGATTTTTTGGAGTGCATGATTCTGATGAACGCATAGACAATCGACCAGACGGTATTGCTCAGAAAGAGTATGATGAATTAACCCCGCACTGTGGTAGCATTTAAAGGGACACAAAAGTGGAACAATAAATTAGTTCATATTAATAGATTATTCTTTGAGAACTCTATTGGCGTTAATTGTGTCATCATGAGTTCGATATTAAAGGAGAAATGAACGTCAAAGTTTGATTTCTCGAATGTCGCGCCAAAACTTGTGGGCGTCAACGAAGCCTGAAGTCAGGCATTTAAAGTTCTTTTTCAAACTAGGAGAGAAGCTCAGGGGAAGATGGAGGCTTGAATCGATTAACATATAGCTAAAAACGATGTAGAACAGGGAATGTGGCTGAAGCCAACGTTTCGACCAAGTGGACTTGTCTTCGTCAGGAGGGCGACTACCCGCTCAAGACGTCGGCTCCAGCGACATTCCCTGTTCTCCATCGTTTTTAGCGATCTGTTCATAAGTTCTTTTTTCAGTGTTTTTTCCACACTGGCTGAATGGAATTTCATGCAACTTTATCCGTTTACTCCCTGGCTATACATACGGGCACAATGCAATTCAATTTTACTAGGGAATAATGTGTGCCCTACAAAGCGGCATCAAAACCTATGACGTCACAGAATGTTGGCACGGGAACCTAAACACGGCGTCGCCACCTGAAATTTCCCTTTGCGTGTTTTCTCGCTGATCAAGCGCCTTCTCGCTCTGAGAATGGCGCTTTTGGTGTTGTGAAAGTGTGGTTAACTGATAGGGGAAAAATAGCTTTGCTCTTTAGTGTCCCTTTAAAGGGAGTCTAAGTAGAAACAATAAACCGGTTGAGACTGATAGATTATTATTTGAGAGCTCTATTGTTGATTTCGCCACCATATGCTCCGTATTAGAACAGAAAAGGAAGGTTAAAGTTTCATTTTTGAATTTCGCGCAGGGACGCGAAGTAAGCGTGTTGTGATGTCAACGATGTCCAAGTATTTCCTTCGTATTTTGGCCAAATAGGCTTTATGAAATTTGATGAAACTTGCCACGTCAAAGGGACGCTAGACTGGAACAATAAAGCAATTTATATTGGTAGAACGTTCTTTTAGAGTTCTACTCTCCATTTATCTCGCCTTCAAGAGTTGAATATTAGAAAAGAAAATGAACGTAAAAGTTTGCTTTGTGAATTTGGCGCTGAAACCTCAGCAACTCAACGCAAGTATGACGTCGCGGATGGCAAACTCATTTTTCGTGTGTTGGGAATATAGGCTCAATAGAATTTCATGAAACTCTCTACGTTAGCTTTTCCTAATTTGTCGTGTGAAGAAATATGACCTTGAAATGTCCTTTCCTAGCAAGAAAGCGACGCTACACTGATCTACCAGCATAACCTTGCATGGCCTCTACATCATGCTACATTACGTGACATGACGTCACAACGACATGTAATCGGAAGAGGAATACGAAGAAGCAAATGAAGAATATGATGATGCAGAAGATGAAATTGATGATTTCAACCCAGCTCAATATAATGAAACAATTTTGAGCGCAAAAAAAGAAAGAAAGAAAGGAACACGAGACAAAAGAAGATAGGAGGAGCGCGATAGGACAAGCGTCCTGTCTTCTTCTGTCTCGCGTTTTTTTTTTCTTTTTTTGCACTGAAACTTTCTTTCCGTCAAAGACGCAACTCGCCCAGCAAACACCTTGCTAAGAGGTGTAGCGCCACTAAAGTCCTGACTGACTCAACACTTGGTTGGGCATCCTTCGTTCTCAGCCACGGCACTGATATGATAGGAAAGGTAGTCGCATCAACGCCTATAGCTCTCAGCACATGAGCAGCCATTTTGTGTTCTCAGCTACGACTCTGCTTTGTAGGAGTCGTATTTCAGAACAATACACGTTACCATCCGCTGGCTGTGGTATGCTTTATCAACGTGTACGGGGAAGAAGACGTCGACTGCGCATTAAGAGGAAGAATAAGGCGAAGATGAAGAAGTCGGCTAATGAGAACACCGCGACGACAAAGAAGTCAGCGAAGAAAAAGAGGCAGCGGATGACGACGAAAAAGAAGAAGAGGAAGCAGAAAAAGCAGACAATAGAAGAGGAGGAAGAGGGGGGAATAGCAGGAATAGAGTAAGACAGAGAGAAGGACGAGAGAGCACGCAGTAAAATTATAGCTTACTCTTTCGGTGTGCTGCGTCATCTGCGCAGGCCTGGGAACTTTTTATGCCACTGTCTTCTCAATTTAGCTACTTGAACATTTCGTCTGCTTGAACACGTGCCTGTCTGCATGATCGTTAGCGCGCTATCTCGTTAACGTGACCAGGCCTCCACGGCAACGCACAGTATCATGAGATGGCTGCTGTTCTCTGGACTGTTCTGTCACGGCGACGCGTAGTCGGTGCACCAGGAGCCGGAATAGCTGCCGCCCAACTCTCGCACATCTCTACACCCGTTCGGATCAGCAACGCTTTCTGACTATATCGCAAGAGCGTAGCTGACGATGCCTCTGCACCTGTCCAGACCCCGTTTAAGAAATAATGGTCACCTTAATTAAGACAGTGGCGCCTACCGTTGCAGATGTTACCAGTAATATTGCTGATAGCGACAGAGATGTGAGAAGTTTCACCTGAAATTGACCAGAATAGGGCTTAATATATGCAGCGACGGCATAGAAGTAGTCAGAGAACGTATTGAAGGACTCTGGTAGAGCATCCTTCTTGCGTGCAGAAGACGGTGATTCTAATCTCGATGTCGTGCAGTTATTCACCGGATTAAATGAAAAATATATCGGCGCGTTGGTCGAATATTGCGCTGCAGAACTGATATTCAGCTCAAACCGAGGAAGCAGACATTGCGGCTAAGGAAGTGAGCGATAATCTCACACGCATTATCACGGATTGTGGAGTAGAAGTAGGAGGTAAGATTGCTAGGCAGGATACTAGTAAGCCTTCCAAGAGACGAAAGGTTTATTTGGGAAACGGCAAAGGATGATAGTAGCTGATCCAACTGATAGAACAGAACAGGCGGAACTTTCAAAGTTAATCAACAAGCGTAAGAAAGCGGACATGCGTAGGTGTTATATGGAGACAATTGAACATGCTATAAAGAACGGAAGCAGACTGAAGTATAGTGAAGAGGCGTCTAGGCATAGCCAAAATTAAATTTCTGCGTTAAGAGACAAGCGAGACGATGTTATCATAAGTATGGATAAGATAGTTTCAGTAGCCCAAAAATTCTTGCACAGTAGCCACCACTTCGAGGATACTATTGAGCGAGGAAGTTGCCAGAAGAGGTATACATTCCACCAGGTGTGGCAGAGAGAGTAAATGATCTTTGAAAGAGATTCGAGGAGGCGAACCACCTGGTCAGGATCTGATAACGGCAGATCTTTTGAAGGATGGTCTTGAAGGATTATACTAGAAAAATAGGCAATCCTGTATACACAATACCTAATGTCCGGGAGCGTACCGCAATCTTCGGAGAATGCGAATATCATCCTAATCGATAAGAAAGGTGGACTTGGAAAGGTGGACTTGGAAAAATTACAGGTCAGTCAGCTTACTGTCTGTGGCCTACAAGGTATTTACCAAAGTAATCGCGACTAGAATTTGTGACACTTCAGATTTCAGTCAGTTATAACGAACAAGCTGAAATTCGCAAGGGCTATTCAACACTGGGCTATATTCACACGATCAGTCATGAGATAGAGAAATGCGCGAAATATAACCAACCCCTCTATATAACCTTCATAAACCACGAGAAACCATTTGACTGGGTCCAAACCTCAGGAGTAATGCAAGAATTGAGTTATCAGGGCGTAGACGAGCATTACGTAAGAACATTAGAACATATCTACAACGGCCTCATATCTACCATAGTCCTCCATACAGAGCGCAGTAAAATACTAATAAGGAAGGGTGTAAGGCAATTGCATTAGGAACCGATAGGTGTAAAGGTTAATGGAGAGTACCTCAGTAGCCTCAGATTTTATGATGACATTGCGTTGCTAATTACTCGGGGGACAAATTGCAAAGGATGATTACTGAACTAGAAGGAAAGGTAGAACTGAGCGTCTGAAAATTAAATTTCAGTGCTGTTTTCTTCCGCTCTTCTAACGCTATTGAACAATACATTAGTTTTATGCGTGTTATACAGAAAACTAAGGTAATGTTCAATAGCCTCGAAAGAGCAGAGGAGCTTTAGATGCATCTGCCCCGCCACGGTGGTCTAGTGGCTATGGTACTCGGCTGCTGATCCGACGGTCGTGGGATCGAATCCCGGCTGCGGCGGCTGCATTTCGATGGAGGCGAAATGTTGAGGCCCGTGTGCTGTGCGATGTCAGTGCACGTTAAAGAACCCCATGTGGTCGAAATTTCCGGAGTCCTCCACTACGGCGTCTCTCATAATCAGAGCTGGTTTTGGGACGTTAAACCCCACATAACAACAACTTTAGATGCATCTAAAGTGGTAAGCGGAAATGCAAGTGGAAGTGGCGAGGCACTGGAAGTGATAAGCGAATATATCTACTAAGTCCATAAGTCCATGTCCCAGATCCGAACCATGAATCAAATAATTGTTGTTGTTATGTGGGGTTTAACGTCCCAAAACCAGCTCTGATTATGAGAGACGCCGTAGTGGAGGCCTCCGGAAATTTCGACCACCTGGGGTTCTTTAGCGTGCACTGACATCGAACAGCACACGGGCCTCAACATTTCGCCTCCGTCGAAATGCAGCCGCCGCAGCCGGGATTCGATCCCGCGACCCTCGTATCAGCAGCCGAGTACCATAGCCACTAGACCACCGTGGCGGGGCATGAATCAGATAATTACACGGAAGGATCCGAACAGGGTGGAGAGCATTCGGCTGGCATTCTCAGCTAGTGAATGGCAACCTGCCATTGTCCATCAAGAGCAAAGTGTATAACATCTGCATCTTACCGGTACTACCTACGGGGCAAAAAGTTGGAGGAGCTAACTGGAAGGGTTCAACATAAACTGAGGACCACGCATCGAGGAATGAAACGGAAAATTACAGGTGCAACGTTAAAGGAAATTTAAGTAATAAAACAGTTTTTCTTGTATTAGAAAGTTAGCTTTTCACACTACCAATAACACCGATCTAGCTGGAAGACCCTCGGTGAACTAGAAATCGCGAAGGAAGAAAACGCGGTTGGTGACGTTGCTCTGAAACACTAATACGCGTGACGTCGCAGATTTCTGACGGCGTCTGCTAAGGCCTACTTGACTGTTTATTGGTAGAAATACGTACATTGTGTCCTAAAAAAGCCAGAGAGTTAACACAGGGAGTTCCAGGATATCTGAGGCAGCGAAGTTTGCAACAGAACGAAAACAAAAAGTGAAATCGGTCTTCTGACGTCATGTGGTCGAAGTTCCGGCGCGAATTTGAAAACTAAAACATTGACATTGATTTTATCTTTCAATATTGAACATAGGATGGCGAAATTAACGAACATTGAGTTCTCGAAATGTCAGTTATCATTCTAAACCTCTTCACCTCTTCACTTTAGTGCCCCTTAAAGGGGACAAGAAGTGAGCGGAGTGGATCAGGGAACAAACGCGTATTAATGATATCCTAGAAGAAATCAAGAAAAAGAAATGGGCGTGGAGAGGGCGTGTAATAGAAGGCAAGACAACCATCGGTTACTAAGGGTGACATAGTAGACCCTTAGAGAAGGCAGGCGGGGCAAGGGGCGGCAGAAAATTTGGCGGATAGATGCATTAAGTTTTCGGGGATAACCTGGTCGCAGTTAAAACGGGACCGGGATAATTGGAGGTCTATGGGAGAGGCCGTTGGCCTGCGGTGGGCATAGATAGCCTCACGATTCTGATGACGATGATAATTTTCCCAAATAGTTCAACTCAGTTAGAACGGAGAGATTTTCTTTAAACAACCACTTTTCGTTTCTTTCCCTCCCATATGTTCTCAAGCGTATCCTCTCTTCGCAAATGCGCCCCATTTTATTACGTCTTCGCTAAGTTTGTTTCTCTTTTCTAACCGGCGGTGTAGTCGTCTTCACAGCTGGCTTACGTTGCTCATCTGTAAGTTAAGGCATTTCACTTTTGTGTTCCACTCTCCCAAGGGGGGTGAGATTTTGACTTCTGCAACGGGAACCTATGGGACGCTCTGTTAATGTAATAAATTTAAACAGACTACCAGGTACATTTTATTTAAAAATTTCCACCATGAGGGCATGAGTGAATTACTGAATGGGAATAACACCGTCTTGTCGGTAATGTCGGATATTAGTAGTATCAGAGTTTTCATAATTAAGCGTCTTTCCAAGAATTCTACATTGTACCCTTTAAGATATCTGTATTTGCAGTTTCAGTTTTTTTTTTCCCTAGTGGTTCCCGATCGATTGCCTATTCTACATAGTGGGCTGAGGTATATCACCCAGTATGAACCAGTCATTGGCCGCCTTTTAAGTTTACGTAAGATCTCGTGACGATTCGCTGATATCGTCGAGGAAGACGACGATATGGTCAGTCTTCGGTTGGTTCCTCCTCGCGTCGTCCTTGGCGCTTAGAGGAACCGCTGCAGCTGCTGGCACGCCAGCTCATCGCAGTTGAGCGAGCTATCATAGCTGCGGCGGCACGGCTAAGAAGTTCACCTGTGAGACTGCCATGGATGTCCCACGAAGCCTGGAAAGCTTTCATCCTCCTCACTGAAAGCATTCGGCTTCTTGTCGAGACTTCTTGACATCCACTGGATTCCTGGCAAGCCCTTTCTGTACGTGGCCTCAGCACACGACGGAAACTGAGTATATAGAAAGCACTGCGCCGTGTTCGCCTAGGAGTACCAATGGCAGAGCTTCCGCAGACTTTTGTACCTGGTACCAGCAGCGACAGGGACGCCGGTGACGACGGCGAAGTCGCTGTCCCCGCCTATGACCAACCAGGACCCTCACGTGATCGGAGCAGCTCATTGACCGGGGAGCCGCTTCGCATTAGACGGGGCACCCGCCGCCCCTGGAACACCTCCAGCGGCATGGACGGTAATACCGAAGGTGAAGAAAGCGACGATGGCTGCTCCAACGACATCGAACAACCTTGTGATCCGAGCAGTGCATTCACTGCCAAAACACCGCACAAACGACGTCGCAGCAGCAGTGTCAGCGGGGGGCCTATCAACAGCGACTGCTGCCTTCCCGAAAACCCGTTCGAACTGGCGCCAGAGCAGCTCGCTCAACACTTGTGCTCATCATCCATTTTTGAGCAGACTACTCATCAGACGCCAGAATCATTTGACTCGTCGATCGAGCAGTTGGCAGAGCTCTTCCCTGCCAGCTTTGACGAAGAAGAGCTCCTTGGTCCACATCCAGGAGGCATCAATGACCCTCATGAGGAGCAGGCGCAGAACTACGTCGACCAGTTCCTTTCGACGCAAGAAATGGTGCCGTCCCCATGTAAGCTTTCACCGATAGTGATAGTGTTAAGTCCTTCTACATCCTCGGAAAGCAGTGATGATGAGGACAAACACCCATTGAAAATAGAGCTGGAGATGTCGTCCGACGCTAGCGAGGAAATACTGTCGGTGTCCCGCGACGTTGACCACATCCCAGTTTCGGAGGACCACTCAACGTCAGATGGGGTTCGTGACGAAAATAGCGCTCAGAGAGAAAGAGCCAGCCGGGGACGCGTTCGGCGCAGACTGTTCGGCAGCGGAGACGGAAAAGAAACAGAAACGGCAGCTGACGACACATTGGAATTTCGACCGTTGAGCCAACCGATGGACGACGCCTTGGAGGGGCGCTCCTCTACTCCTCCGTTTATGCCCCTCTATTCAAGCCCCATCTGCAAAGGCGATCCCATGCTCCCAAGTTGGAGCCACGCTTCGGATGAAGAAGATTAAGTCTAGAATGTTATCTGCAGCATAGCAAAGGCATAAAACAGCACCACGTGTCGTCTGAAATAATTTGATACCTTGTAAAAACACCACACACACAGGGCTGTCTATATGCTTCACTAATATACGCAGCATCCTTCCCAAACACACTGAGCTCTGCTCGTATCTGGATAATGATGAGTCTGACATTTTAGTTTTAACCGAAACATGGCTGCGTGATGAAATTAGGAATGACGAGGTACTGCCTGATCTGCATAATTTCGCCATCTATCGAAACGATAGAAACAAAAGAAAAAGAGGTGGAGGAGAGTTGATCGCCGTGAAAGAGCAGATAACGTACTTTCCGGTAGACGTTCACAGTGATTTAGAGATTATGTGGGTATGCATCACTTCGTCGTCTTGCAAGCATCTTTTTGACGTTTGTTACAGACCACCAGATAGTCCACAATCTTTCGTCACCAACTTGCACGATAACCTCGCCAAATTAAAAGTTAAGTTTCCAAAAGCAGGCATCTGCCTACTTGGCGACTTCAACTATCCCGACATTGGCATAGCTTATGTTCGCAAACGCGCGACGGAACGAATTTTCTTCAGTTAACCCTCGATTACTCCTTGGTTCAACTAGTCCATCAGTCTACTCGAGGAAACAACATGCTCGACCTCGTATTTGCGTCAGACCCTGACAGTTTGGCTCTATTTCCTATTCGGAGGGCATTAGTGACTATGCATTACTTAATTTTAAGATGTGCATTCCTTCATGCACGCGTGAATCAGCAGATAAACGTATTTTTGATTATAACCATGCAGACTACAACGTTATTAACCTAGGTTTGCAGAATTTTTGTGACACATTCCTCCAGACTTTTTCCCAGCGTTCGGTCAATGACAACTGGCTCCTGTATAAAGATACTTTAATTAAATTAATGCAAACCTACATACCATTACGTCCATTTATCATGATCACATCTAAACCTTGCATGGTTTAACAAGGCGTTGCGTGTGCTAAAAAATAAGAAAAGCGATTTTTAAAAAGCGGCAAAACGTCTTGACACACCAGCTTCGTGGCAGAAGCACGAAACCGCTGACAAAATATATTGTGATGGTATCCGTAAAGCCAAGTACAAATATTATGGTCACGATCTGCAATCACTTATGACACACAACCCCAAAAAATTGTGGACAGCTATCATCATCATCATCATCATCATTATCCTGTTTAGGTCCACTGCAGGACGAAGGCCTCTCCCAACTATTTCCAATCCACCCTATCCTGAGCGAGTTGGTTCCACTTTATGCCCGCAAACTTTTTAATTTCATCGCTCCATCTAACCTTTTGCCTGCCTCTGTTGCGCTTTCCCTCTCTCGGTATCCATTCCGTCGCTCTTACTTTCCATCTGTTATCTTTCCACCTCATGACATGTCCTGCCCAGGGTCACTTCTTTATTTTTGATTGATATAATAATATCAGCTACTCCTGTCTGTTCCCTGATCCATTCAGCTCGTTTTTATATCTTAGCGTTACCCCTATCATTTTTCTTTCCATTGCACGTTGCGTGCTCCTTAATTTCATCTCTAGTTTTTTAGTTATCCCCCACGTTTCTGCACCGTACGTTAATACTGGGAGAATGCAGTCATTGAATACTTTTCCCTTTAGCGACAGCGGCAAGTTTCCAGTTATGATTTCGGAATGTCTTCTGAATGCGCTCCATCCCATCCTTATTCTACGGAGAATTTCTTTTTCATGGGTAGGAGTTCCTGTTATTAACTGTCCCAGGTATACGTATTCGTTCACACATTCTAAGGGTTCATTGCCAATTTTAAATTCTTGTTCTTTCGCTAGACTATTGAGCATAATTTTGGTCTTTTGTCTATTCATTTTTAGTCCAACTTGAATACTTTCCCCGTTTACATCGCTAATCATGTTTTGCAGTTCGTCACCATCATTGCTAAAGAGTACAATGTATTCTGCAAATCTTAAATTGCTGAGATATTCTCCGTCTATTCGAATTCCCTTGTCTTCCCAGTCTAGTCGTTTAAAGATTTCCTCTAAACATGAAGTGAATATCATCGGGGATATCGTATCTCCCTATATCACCCAGTAACCCCCCGGCTCACATTTCCTTGTTAAATGACACCGGCGCTCCAATAAGTCAAGAAGAATGCCCAACCATTTTCAACAACTTCTTTTCTTCAGTGTTCACACGGGAAGACCATTCCACTATTCCATCATTAGCAGATGCTGAGTACCCCTACATGAGCCTCATGGAAATTAGTGTGACCGGTACTGCTTCACGCATAAACAATCTCAAGATATCAACACCCGCTGGTATAGATAATATTAATACGAAAATTCTGAACAACATTGTCAGTCATTCAAGCACCATTCTTCTTCATATTTTTCGTCGGTCACTAACAACAGGAGTAATTCCAGCAAACTGGAAAATTGGCAAAATCATCCCCATGTCCAAATCAGGCGACAATACTAACGCACGCAATTATCGACCTATATCATTGACATCAGTACCATGCATGATCCTCGAACACATAATCTCGTCAAACGTTGCGCAGCATCTGGATACAAACAAGTCTTTTTTACTAACCAGCATGGTTTATTATTAGAATTACTATTATTAGAATTACACAATTATTAGAATTTGCTAAGGAACTGCTGCAGAATATGGACGAGAATATCCAGACAGACTGCGTGTTTTGAGATTTTTCAAAGGCGTTTGACCGCGTCGCTCATTCACGTTCAATAGCTAAAATCACATCCCTTAATCTAAACTCATCGACAGCGTCATGGTTTAGAAATTTCCTGCCATGTCGTAAACAATTCACAGTCGCTAATCGTCACTCATCTCCATTAGCGATGTACTATCTGGCGTACACAAGGTAGCGTACTGGGCTTGTTGTTATTCCTCATTTACATCAATGACCCGCCATCTAACATTTCATCAACCATTAGGTTGTTCGCAGATGACTGTATCATCTACCGCAAAATCCGTTCACCCGCAGACTAACTAGCACTTCAAAGGGATCTCGATCAAGTAACCGCTTGGTGCACATCTTGGCAAATGTCACTTAACACAGATAAGTATAAGTTAATGACATTCAGCCGAAAAAATACTAACTCCTCCTTCAATAATTCGCTGAATAACACCGTAGTGTCCCATGCCTGCTCTTACAAATACCTCGGTGTTCATTTCTCCAATATTCTCTGCTGGTCCACTCATATACAGAAAATAACCGCTAAAACATCACGCACATTAGGCCATCTTAAACGGAATCTTTATGGAACTCCTGCAACTACCCGTAAGCTAGCATATCAAATATTCGTTCTCCCGCAATTAGAATACGCATCACCCATTTGGTCACCCCATCAGGCTTACTTAATCAATTCACTGACGTTACTCAAAATCGCGCTGCACATTTCATTTCCAGAAACTACGACCGTCACTCCAGCGTAACAAACACTAAATCATCACCCTCTCTTGCCACCTTGTAATCACGCAGGCTAATTGCCTTGCTCTGCCTATTTCATAAGATAATCTATACAGCCAATCAGTCAACGCTGCCTCTGGTAAAACCTTTTCGCACCTCACGTCGTTTGAATAACCCACTAAGCTTCCAACGCATTTCAGGTAGAACCATTGCATTGAATTCGTCCTCTTTGTCGCAGGCAATTATTCACTGGAATGGTCTTCCGGAGCACATCGTAAACACTCGAAATGCAACTAACTTTAGGGCCGAGGTAACAGCCATCTTTTCTGAATGATGTGTTATTTCACAATTGTATAAGGGTGTTTTTTCTTTGTTTTTGTTTTAGGGGCGAAGCTCCTTAAGGCGTAGGCTTGTCTGCCGTAATTGTCCGTCGTAGCCACTTCGTCTTCATCGAACGCTAAGCTGCCTCGAACGCTGGCACGCGCTCTTGTGTCACGAGTTCACGCCGGTTCCTCTTCGTCGCCTCGAACGCTGGCACGCGCTCTTGTGTCACGCGTTCACGCCGGTTCCTCTTCGTCTACTCCGGCATCACTAAGTTTCGGTTTCGTTTCGTATTGCATCGCAATAGCCCCAGTTTTAAGTACTTGTTCAAAACTTTTCTGGAAGGTAGAAGATGCGAAACGAATACCACAGTGTTCTAGAGAACTCAGTTGTCTGTCCATACAGCACGAAGCATGGCTAAATTAATCCAGAACTCGGCACGATTTACGATGAACATCCGGAGCTTCGCCCACTCATCATAATTCACTCCGTGGATATGCGTGGATTTTTTTCTTTTGTTCTTTTGTTTTGTTGCTTCTTCAGTGTTCCGTACTAACAGCCTAGCATTATATAACGCAGTTCTCATGCTCCTGTTATTGTTACCCCTCCTAATGTAATCCCCCCTTCACACAATACTCCGATGTAGGAGCCTGTGAGGTGGATTGAATAAATAAGTAAATAGAATCTAGGCAGGTCGGTACCAGGTCTCTGCTTGAGGCGACAACTCCTTCGGAGGAGCGGAGACTGGAACTGTCTGACTTTGAGGAACATTTCGGGCTTTTTTACAGCAACGTCAGCTAACGCGTCCTGGAGAAGCTGGATATACGTAGAGCTTACAACTTGCTACCGGTCTGGCTACCGGTCTAGCAAAGTAAAGAGTTTTCGGAAGTGCAAAGCGAGTGCAGTGTTTTCTGATGGTACGGCAGCAGCAGTCCAATTTATTTTTAATGTACGCTTCTGCACTAGGGCTGCCATCCAAACTGTGTTTCTGGGTGCCACGGAGATAGAGGGGCCGAAGGTGCCTCTGTCATGCGTGGCGAGACAGCACTGTCATGTATGGACACGGCCAGCGCGTGATCCGAAAATATTGTCTACGCAATACGGTCAAAGGCGCGTGGGTAGCACGCTTGCAGAAGTGTAGCCCACGTTGTGTGTTTCGCTACGTGACGTTTAGTAAGCGATTTGTAGGAAGCTCTATGGTACGAACCCAAACAGCCTTCTGTGAAAAGTTGTATTTATGTAAAGTTACACTTGTTCTACGCTATACATTCGGCTTGAAAATTACATAGATTATATCCGTGGATCCATGCCAATCTGGTCTCGCAAGTTATTTCGCCTTCAAAATTTTGTGTCAGTACTCCTTGAAACATATACGATGAAGCGAAAAGCTTATTTGGGGTGTATTGGCAAATTTTGTTGTATTTTTAGACAACAGCAAGAGACTGCAACCTAGGAAACGTACATGAATACTGCAATGCCACAGAGGCCTGAATACCACAAAAGATAATATGAAATCCGTGGCGTGTGACAACCGTACTGCATCAAAATAGTATTAAATCCGTGGCATGTGGCAACCCTAGTGACGCAGAGGTTTCGGTGGCAGACGAGAGAAAGGAAAAAAAAAAAAAAGGAAATGTCTATAGTTACAGCCGAGGTTTGGACAGGTCCGCTTGTTGAAACGTTGTAGCGCCTTGTTTCCTTGTTTCTTATCATTTCCTGCGGTCTGCTCATCACCTCTAAGCAGGGTGATATAGGCGTGGTTGATTGGTGTTGACGATCAAAGGACTCGCGCTACAGGTTTGGCCATTGCAGGGGTCCTATACCGTACGACGGACTACGGAACGCTATTCCGGGTTGGTCCTCCCGCGAATGGTCAGTTCTGCCTGTCAAGGCAGGACTGGCCAATCAGCGATTCGGGATTGGCGGCCTGTCAAGGTACATTATGTTCTAAGAAAATAGTGCTGGATTGAATGAACACAGAAGGGGACACAAGAACCCTCTGCTATGCCCCAGTTCAATCCACCGCTATTTTCTTCCTATTTCACGAGGCGGCTATCGACAGCGTCTGCAAGGAATGAAACAGTTGCGTGGAGTGGAAACGGGCTAGGTTTCAAACAGAACTCCTTCATCCCGAAGAAACCGCCACGCGAGCGATAGACAACGCCAGGCGCACAAATGCCCGTACTCGAAACGCACTGCTCGCAGCGTCACCAATCATGACACATGAAGTTAATTATCGAATGGGGAAACCGCGATGCCGTCGCTCGAAGTGAGCGTTGAAGTGGAATATGAAGGGGAAAAAAAGAAGAAATGAGGCTGCACCTGCCATGCGAACTAACGTTAAGCAGCACTGACAACTGGGACTAAAGAGGACGTGTTTTTTAGGCTAGCTGGTTCCTAGCTCAGTTCAATGTCGAGCGCCTGTCCCGTGTGTCCTTTTCTTGTCCCCGTCTTTTAGCGCTCCAAGTTGTCCTTATTAACAATGGAGCTCCTTGGTGTGGGTTCATAGTGAAACGACGCCACAAATTGTAAGACGAAACACGAAAAGGAATTAAAACTAGAAGAGAAGCTTAGGGGAAGATGGATGCTTGAATCGATCAAAAGATCGCTAAACACGATTTAGAACAGGGAATGTCGCAGGAGTCAACGTTTCGACAAGTGGACTTGTCTTTGTCAGGACGGCGACTGCCTTCTCCAGCGTTCCCTTATGTACGCCATTGCACGCTATCCGCCGTCAACAGAAGGAGCGGAGAAGAGCTGGCACGTGCGAACAACAACAACAACAACAACAACAACAAAAAGGGGGGGCGGGGGGAATAGGGTGTAGGGGAAGTTGGGTGACAGGTGTTAGAGAGACTAATATAAATGGCAGGAACGAAAGCTTCAGAAGAATGCGCTCGTGGTACATATCTTGGAAATACAGTGCGTGTGCAGCGCTAGAAAGCAGGATGAAGAAAGAAACACATACGCTAGGTACAGGCATTGCACCCATCGCAGGTGTTCCCCCTCCCACCACGCACCACCCGCGCCGCACCCACAGTGCATTTCACCGAGTATAGGATCAGGAATGAATTTAAGGAGACGCAACCAAGGACACACTCTAACGAAACGCCTCATACAGAACAAGACACAACACCATCAACCAACATTAGCAACAACACGCGATCCACCGAAGTTAAGTCACAGGATGCCTCTACTCAGACGGTGGACGTGAAACGAACACCACCAACAAAACACATAAAACAACCAGAGGTGATAGAGACACGCACTACTTTTACACAGACCTCTACGTTTGTTAGCAAACACACAGATACACAGACAGACAGCGTGGCAGACACCACCAAAACTAGGAGCAGCAAGCAAAGACCACCCCTAGACTCTAGCCCCCGGAGGTCTGCTCGAAACAAACCCAAATGACTAACAAACAGATAACTCAACTTAGATAATCACAAATCTCGTCCTTTCCTACAATCACGTAAACTCACCGCCAAACAAACAAACTACAGATTGCACTTAGCTAAATACTCTAGAAAGAAAATAAAATTTCGAAAGTTTTAAGTATTAAGATCAGATGTGCGTTTGGTGTACTTCCTCCTAGCCTATTGAAAAAATGGAATGGCGTCCTAAAAAATGCTTCCTTGTCGCTAATAGATATCTTGAAAGAACATTGCCGCAATCAGCTTATTATAATAACCGACCACCGGAATGACATTAAACTAACTGATAAAGAAATGGAAGAACTAGCCAAATTTGTCGAAAGGAAGGAATCCAAAATAATAGCTATAAAAAAGCGTAAAGCACTCAAGCAACGAAGTTCGTCCACTATAATTCCATAAGCGCAGTAGAAACAATCTGTCCCTCAGTGCAGCGCCGAGAACACACTAGCAAGGTGGTAGATGTGTCACAGAGACTAAATACAGTTGAAATAGGTCTTCTGGAGCGTGGCCTAACATTCTGTCCGACAAATAATGCGGTTAACGAATTCGAGCTACACAAAGATATAACAGAGTTTTCAAGGCGTCTGCGAATGAGAGAATTCTTTTTTGATAAAGTAGAGGCAGGAAACACAAATACTGAAGCGCTCCGACCGCCAAGCACGTGGACACCAGATTCTGAGCAATGCCAAGAGCTAGATCAGTACATAAAACTAATGACAAGGGACATCCTGAATACAAGTCGGAGTCGCAAGCCAAAGAAGCTATCTCACGAAGAACACGGTTCCCTGAAACAACTCGCGGACCGAAACGACATCATAATAATACCAGCGGACAAAGGTGGTAGCATAGTAATATGGCCAATAGAAAAAGTACAAGAACGAGGTAGTCAAGCAGCTCACTAACAATGTACATTATCGAAAATTAGATTCCGACCCAACTGTTGAATACAGCGACAGGATACGACGTACGATAACAGATCTTTTAGCCAGCGAATTAATCACACAATCCGAGTACCGCTTCTTAATGCCTGATAATAAACAAGCAGGCCGTTTCTACCTCCTTCCTAAGATCCATAAGGTTAGCGCAGATGAACTACTTACCGCTGAAATACCGGGCAGACCCACAGCATGCAACAACAACACCCCGACGGAGTCATTATCGAAGTTTCTTAATCACCATCTATCTGACATATTGCCCAACCTTCCGTCCTTTATTCAGGATACATCTCACTTTCTGCGGATTATAGAGTCCATTAACGAAATTCAAACACTCTCGGACCAGGCAATTCTGGTAACCTTAGACGTCACCTCCCTATACACGAATATACCTATGACAGAAGGAATCGAAGCGCTCTCGAAGGCAATACAGAGTAGCAAGCATGCACACGCCGCTGAAGCTTACATCGCATTACTGAAATTAGTCCTTACACTTAATTACTTTGAATTTGACTCGACCAACTACCT
Source organism: Hyalomma asiaticum (assembly GCA_013339685.2). Classification (NCBI taxonomy): domain Eukaryota; kingdom Metazoa; phylum Arthropoda; class Arachnida; order Ixodida; family Ixodidae; genus Hyalomma; species Hyalomma asiaticum. The sequence goes on from CM023481.1 coordinate 270,905,099, forward strand.
GCAAATTGTTGGCACCAGCATGGGAACTCCTTTCGCGCCGACCAACGCCAATATCTTCATGAGGCAATGGAAACACAGCTTTTGGAATCGTCGCCGCTAAAACCTCGCACCTATCTCTGTTACATTGACGATATCTTTATTATTTGGGAACATGGTGCAAGTGCACTTATCACATTTTTTGAGCATTTTAACAACTTCCATCCCAGCATTAAGTTTTCTATGTCCCACTCTTCTAGTAAAATTGATTTCCTCGGCACGACAGTATCCATCGAAAAAGGAAAACTAAAGACGACACTAAATTTAAAGAAAGCCAACGGACAGCCAGCAATATCTAGATTATAATAGTCATCACCCGCGACACTACAAACAGAGAATGTTCATAGGACAGGCAAGAGACATAAGAAGGATTTGCAGCAACGACGCGGATTACGTTCACCACTTAAGCAATTTAATGGCAACCTTAGCTGAACGAAATCACCCGCACGACGCTCTAAACAAGGCATACAATGACGCGTGTAAACTAGATAGGACACCAGCACTAGAAAAAAGAGGCCCTAAAGCGAAGGCCAACCAGCCGCTAGCATTCATAACGAAATACTCCAATGCGCTTCCAAACATAAATGATATTCTTCGCAAATACTATCCAATACTAACAAGCAACGATCGCCTTAGAAAAGCGTTTCCCGAAATACCAGAGTCGCCAACCGCCGTAATAGAAACTTTAAGGACCTTTTAGTACATGCCAAAGTAAACCGTCAGCGCACCGCCTGCGTAATAACTTGCTCCCGTCCCAGATGCAAGACTTGCAAACATATTCAAAATGATCGTAAAGTTAAAAGCACGGGAAGTAACTATGTCCATCATACAAAATCAAGTTTCACTTGCACTAGTTGAAACGTTATTTACATGTTGGAATGTTCACTCTATCACAAGCAATACATCGGCGAAACTGGTCAACCAATCAATGTTGGATTAAACGGGCACCGCGCGGACACCGCGAATAACCTGCCGAAGACAGTGGCGCAACATTTTAATATGGCAGGTCATAATTTTGACGAACTCAAACTCTACATACTTGAGGAAAACTACCGCTCGCAGAGGGACAGAAAATACAGGGAATCCTATCTCATATACGCGTTCAATACCCTCCAGCCTACAGGCATAAACCTTTCAAAGGGAACCCTTGAGTCATTAAGATACGGTGGGGGGTTAACAAAGACAACAAAAGGTTAAGGTATGTGCAAGCTGACAATGTTTCTTCCCGAAAGCCTACTTCCAGGTGCGGATCTCCCATCCACTTCGACGAGAACAGCGTTAAACAGTGCAGTTACATTTTCAGCAACAAGCTTTCGGTGAAATGCATTGCGGGTGCGGCGCAGGTGGTGCGGGGTGGGAGTGGGGACACATGCGATTGGCGCAACGCCTGTACCTAGCGTATGGGTTTCTGTCTGCATCCTGCTTTCTAGCACTGCGCACACAATGTATTTCCAAGATATGTACCACGAGCGGATTCTTTGGAAGCTTTCGTTCCTGCCATTTATATTAGTCACCCAACTTCCCCTACACCCTAACAACCCCCCCTTGTCTTTTATTTTCGCACGTGCAGCTCTTTTCCTCTCATTTCTCTTTTTGTGGACGGGGGAGAGCGTGCAATGACGTACATAAACGAACGCTGGAGAAGGCAGTCGCTGTCCTGACGAGGACAAGCCCACTTGTCGAAACGTTGGCTCCTGCGACATTACCTGTTCTAAATCGCGTTTAGCGATCTGTTCATCGAAAAAAGGAATTAAGGACACGAACACAAGCGTCGGCGCTCGTGTACGTGCCCTTTCCCTCTTGTTTTTCGTCTTATATTTTGTGGTGCCGTTTCACTATGAGTCTGCAATGACAACTGTCGATTAAATTTCTTTTGAATGCGGGAAATGCCGTATATGTCAGGCATAACGGCGAATGGGTTTGACAACAGTTTTCAGGAGGTACAACGAATTAAGAAGAACGCAAAGTGTGACGATTCGTTGCCTTTGGAATGTGACGCTTGTGTGCGCGGTCTTCTATAATTTAACAGACGCATTGCAATGTTCAGACATGATTAACAGCTGAAAGAGTAAACTTTTGTAGACTTCGGTGCACAGTGCATACGAGCATGCTGTCCCTACACCCTTAGCACGGTAACCTTTAATTTATTTTATAGGTGCACAAAAATGTGAAAATATGCTCCTTTACTAAAGGTTAAAGCACTTTAACCTTTATAAAGGAGCATATTTTCACATTTTTGTATACCTATAGAGTAAAGGTTACCGTGCTAAGAGTGTACTACAATTCTTTAACTAGATGAACGTAGTTTAGCCTGCAGACAGCGTACTGAGCTGTTTTATCGCGCAGAATGATGAGCGGCTATATCTCTATTATTATTATTATTATTATTATTATTATTATTATTATTATTATTATTATTATTATTATTATTATTATTACATTGAAACACAGTCAAAACCGAACAGATGACTATAGTAACACCTGTAAATTGGACATCAATGACGAGAGACAGCAACGCCTCATAAGAAGCATTGATATACGATATCGCGACGAATAGATTTTTTTTTCTTTTCACTCTGTCCTACACGTGTATGGAACATGGTGGTTTGAGGTATAATTCTACCAAATAGATTTCGAGCTTAACATGATATGTTCATGTGAGCATACACCTACAACACAATTACCATGCGCGAGTTGCAAATGACGTTAATGACGTTGCGTGCCGCAGCCCCATTTGCTGAAGTCTCGAGATGTGCGAAGTATCGCGGCTGAATGTGTGGCGATCTGTGCAGGTCTATAGAAGTTATCTTCATTACCCACTCAATGTCACGGCTACAACAACTTGGAATGTCTCTAGAGCACAAAATTTTTAAAGATGTTTTTTGAGATTAAATCTGGCATGTTATAAAGAATAGCTGCTTTCATGTTATTCCCTGCAGGAATACATCCAGACGTCGTAATGAGGGGACAACGCAGTCTTTCATCACGAAATATTACAAACAAGTAGTCGTGGCTACATGTTATAGTTTGCGAGAACGACACAGGGTGCCCCTTGAAGACAGAGGCTTGCGCTCGAAGATTTCGGTGTAGTTGTTACGATTAGGAGGCGAATTGATTCCGACGCTGAAAAATATGAGAAACGAAGTGTTACATATGCTTGGAGAAGTTAAACGGTGTAACGAAAGAATATAACAGTATAGTTTGTGTCATTCGTCCAACTGCCTTGAGCGGAGATTTCGTATGCTCATTTGACATACGTCGTTCAGTTCGTACCAAGCATGATCATACGAAAACAACGTTTGCAAGAAAGCTATACCGTTGCTCGAAGGCATTTTTCTTTCTTTCTTTCTTTCTTTCTTTCTTTCTTTCTTTCTTTCTTTCTTTCTTTCTTTCTTTCTTTCTTTCTTTCTTTCTTTCTTTCTTTCTTTCTTTCTTTCTTTCTTTCTTTCATAGGGGGCAGAATAAAACACCAAAAATAACTGAATAAAATTAATCCGCGTGCAGCAATGATGGACGCTGAAAGTGTTGCAAAAACGTGCTGATGCCAGTACGCGTATTTAATTTACATCTTGCAGCCCCCTTCCCTTTCCATGTATAACAGCCCCTTCTCACCTCGTCTGCCTCCTAAACAACAAACAAAAATCTTTGATACGTTAGTGGATGCCTGCAGATGGGTCACGAGGGGTTACGACATTGGTTCACGTTATTTGCCGCTACATTTATTCGCAGCAGTGCACGAACAGCATGGAGACAGGCAAGGTCTGGCTGCTCCATCCTCTAACTACCGCTGCTCTGTTTCACAGAGTGCTATTGAACCGCGCGTGCATTTTATCTCGGAGCGTGCTTTCTGCTTTCTGCTCTGGTATCTATAGAGGCCGCGCTACTGGGCCTATAGGAAGCGGGCTTTCAGGGTTGCACATGTTACGACGGTGCGCCTAACCCGGAGCCACTGTATCTTAGTCATACTTGCAGCACACTAACGATGCAAATATTAAGAAGTGCACAGAACGCAGGGCGAGAGAATACACCCGCAACGCCTCATCGTGCGGAAACTTGATACGATAAGAAAGCCGCGCCTGCAGTACCAAGACCCGCCATTCAAGTTGCTCACCCAGTTTGTCCTTCGTCTCCTCAGCATATGCACGGATGACTGACTTGTGCAACTTAATTGTGCAACATGACTTGTGCAACTTAATTAAGCGCACTCAGAGCGAGAATTCAACTCGAACAGAGCCACCCTGTGCTTGAATTTAGCTCAAGGACATTCATTGCAGCACGACTAAAATTATGGGACCTGCTAGCTGTCTGCATGAAACGTGTTTCCCTGAAAATACATAGTATTAGGAATTCAGATACCAGTGAAGGATGGCTTTGACGGCTTGGCGCTAAAGCTCAAGAACTTGAGGTTAGTGTTTGTCTTTTTTCTCTTTCTTTTAGCGGTGCTGATCTGTTTCAGAGCGCACGTTATCGCAGTAAGAATAGCGGCGACAAACCGTTTTAGAACAACGCCTCTCCTCGCAATATGGTGGACGTGGCCAGGCATGCCAGATAAGAGGAATGAAACAAAGGAAGGGGCAATTACACTCCTCTCTTTACACACACACACACACACACACACACACACACACACACACACACACACACACACACACACACACACACACACACACACACACACACACACTATTCATTTACTTTTCATTGGCTTAAGCCCGTTGTACCTCACGGTCTCACGGTGGTACGGGCTACCCCACGTTATTTTCCTTCTCGTTTTCTTTTTGGGGAACCAGCTAGCGCGCACACACAGACGCATTTGACAACACAAACAGGCGCATTTGACAACACACGGTGACGTGATTCTGAAATGTGCAAATGGCTTTCTCTCTGGGGATTTCACTACGCTATACACCACTGCGGCATAAGCCCATTTAGGAAGCCTTATCTTACACATCAGCAAACGCGTCTGTGACTTAACGGCTGTTTGAACAAGTCTTGTCCTCAGAGAACTTGATTAGCTTCCTTTTCTATGACTGCGAGTGTTCTTACGGCTTGGACATTGTCCAGCCGTTTTAAATGCGGAGCATTTCTTAGTCGCACGATGTCGCGCTTCGGCGTCGGCGGCGCCGGCGCCGCCCCACCCCCACTGCGCATGCTCGGCTCGTCTCGTGCCGGCCCAGGAAGACACCCGCAAAACTGTCGCTCCAGGCGGGCGTTCAGCAAGCCGAGCATGCGCAGTGGGGGTGCGGACCTCTCCCCCGTACTCCTCTCCCTCGAACTCGGGCGGTGTGTATATAAGCGGCGGAACGCGCGTTCGGAATTCAGTCAAGGGCGTCTTTACTTGGCTTTCGCTTGACTTGACGGTTTGCTCAAGAATAATAAAGACGAAATAACAATTAAGCATTCCCAAACCATACCCAATTACGCAACATTCACGCGATACCCCCACCACTCTGCGACGCATTTACCCGAGTTCCCCCGTGGGAAGGTGCGGGCGTAATTTTAGGGGCGAAGCTCCTTAAGGCGTGGGTCGTGCTGTCCTCGATGTAAGTAGTAGTAGTAGTAGTAGTAGGTAGCCACCGGCGCGTGCCTGCCGGGAGGCACGCACGCGCCGAGGGCGAGCGCGTGGCTCCCGGCACGCGCTCGCCCGCGAGAGACAACGTTGGCGCAGGCAGCGTCTCCTAGCGAGTTTCTTGATTGAGAAATACCGACTGCTCGCGTTGGAGAAGCGTTCACCGGCAACCCATATATATATATATATATATATATATATATATATATATATATATATATATATATATAGACACTGCATCTTGACTTGCAAAGAAGTGCCGGTGGGAGATTTCACTTGTGCATTGTGCATAGTTGAACCGTGAGGATTCGTAGCATGCGCGAGATGTTATAAAACTAGATGGCGGTACTTGTAGTTGATGATGAAAGATGCGAGATGTTATAATAGTTTGATGACATTTACTCAAGTGTTTCACTTTTAATTGTGGGGCGAATTGCACGGAAGAGTTTCACGGTTTACCGATGATTCCTTCCGGAGCTTCGCCCCACTCATCATCATTCACCCCGTGAATATGCTGTGATTTTTTACTTTGACATCATTCCCCTTCGAATATCCTGCACAGGAAGGATAACGGTGCTAGATAACAGACAGTCGAGATACGGTTTGTACACTCGCATGCGCACGCGTCGTGTGCGTTGTCGGCATGCTCATATTAAACGCCATGCCAGCTGATAACAGCTGAATGGAGCGACTGTTGTGAGCACCGAGAACTGAGGGCGGATATTCCGCGGGCAACAGTTTGATAGACTGATATGAAGATTTGTGAGTGTATAGGCACACAAGTCCTGGGGAACCTGAATATTATTTTTCGCTCAGTATTTTAGGGGTTTCGTTGCCCTTGATGCCTTGCGAGTGGTTATAGAAAAGTAAGCATTAGCGGGCGCTTTGTTCTTCCGATCCTCGTAATGGCGAGCACGTTGCCTGTGTTTATTATGGCGTATCTCCTATTGATCAGACTGTGCTGCGCGTGCACCTGGCAATGTGCGCATCGTCAAAGACAATGCACAAAATCGCGGTATACCTAGCTGAGACACACACTTGGTTCAGAGCTGTGCCCGTTTAACCGGCGCTACACGGTGACACGTATACTCCGAAGTAGGTAAAAGGAAAAAACAAACAATGTATTCGAAGCGTTTCCGCAAACATTTAGCGTAATCGAAAAGAACCGAAAGTTAGCCCAATCGTTGCAGAATCACCTCCGAATACGAACCTTTTCTTTGGCCAGTTTTAGGCAATTTCAGTCGGTGTACCAATGCATGCTGCCAGCAGAGCATCGTGACTAGCATTCTGCACTAAATAACCTGAGCGATATATCGTGTCAAACAAAACTTAAAGGCGTCTCCCGAGAATCGGTGGATGAGAATCACTAATGGTGGAAATTCGCGTTGCGATTCGAGCTGCAGGTTCCGTTTTTTTTTTCTTTCTTGCAGCGAGGATGCCTTTGCTATCAACGTTGCACTAAATGTTTTTTAAACATTTGTCGTCCACCTTGTAACTGATCAGTCATGCAAATGGCTACCGAATTACATAATAATTTCTGGTGTTTCACGACCAAAAAGCGTGATATGAATAACAGACGCCATAGCGAAGAGCTCCGGCAATTTCGGCCGCCTGAGGTTCTTTAACGTGCACAGACATCGCACAGTACACGGGCCTCCACATAGCATTTCGTTTCCACTGAAATGCGGCCGCCACGGCCGCGATTCGATCCCGCGACCTTCGGGTCAGCAGCCAAGTGCGACAGCCACGGCGAGTTGGCCGCAGAATGCGAAAAAAAAAAAGTTTCGTGAACCTCAACTGCAAAGAGGGCGCGGTTTAGTGGCAGTGTGTGCAGGACCTTCCACTGTAATTGTGGGTACTCCTTCGTAGCTTAAATTTTGTCTGAAGGACTAGAAATTAAACATTAATCAATAGGTATCGGTGCTACGGGTCATATCGGCCCCCTCCTTTACTGCAGAGTCGAAGAGGTATTAAAGTCATGCCTGACAGAACATTGATAAGTTATTTCCCCGAACTTAGGACGACCAAACATTTCACCATGTCAAGCAGGCACGGATCATGTCCTCGAAAGTAACTTACCGCCCTATTGTAGTATGCGACACGATGATAATCATGACAATATGCACAAGTAGGAAATCGTCATTATGTTGCTATTTTATTGTTCAATTTATTTTTAGAAATTGCTTTTTTATTTACGAAGACAAAGGATAAGGTAATGCACTTTACTATGGCGCCCCTTGGTTAGTATGGTGGTTGAAGCGGGAACGCGATATTTAGTATATAGCTTCAGCGGCTGTTCTTGATCTACAGCTATGCGCAGTCAGCAGTGTAATAAATTCCACGAAACCCTACAAACAGGCATGGGAATTTTCGCCGCGAGTAAACTGTTGACCCGGCCTGTCCATTAAGATGGTCTATGGGTGGCCACTTTGCAACCACAACATAAGATCTAAAGTAAAGCATGCAGACACGGATACAAGTCGAGAGAGAAAACAAACGCACACTTCAGTGTCCGTTTGCTCCCCATCGTTCTGTGTCCTTTGTTCTGCGATTAACCCCTACCAAGAAGCTCAACTTTCGGCAGTTCTATGTCAACATTTTTTTAAGCTCTGCATGGCGCAGCGGTGGGATATGTGAGACACATCACGTCAAAGGTATGCATGATAGACGGAATCGGGATGACTTTCATATTTGATAGCCGCCGAAGGTGGCAACTATGGGCTGTTGCCTGACAACAGGTTCGCGAGCTAGATAATCGGTGCTTCCTGGTCGCCTTCACGCCGCTTCTTCACAGACGGCGAAGACCGGATCGGTCGTTAAGTTTAGTGGTTACTCCACTAAACTCAACTTAACGACCGATCTGGTCGTTAAGCTGCTGAAGTTACGCTGAGCCAGTCACACGGTGTTGCATGATGGAACGTAAAAGCTACATGGGTCGAAACTTGTCCAGAAATCGAGTTTCCTGTAAGAAGCAAGAAGCTAAACACCTTAGGCAGGGGTACAAGTGGGCCATCTTCTAGAATTAGACTGAGGTGGAAAGGTATACGTAAGTGTATAGCTTGTATAACACGCAGAAATATTTTTGTCTTCGTCTTGCGATGTGCGGACATGTCATTAAGATATGTATGACTGTCAATAATTCGTATATTCTTTCACATGGTTTTTTTTTTGTTCCTTTGCGATTAATCGGTCGTCAAATATGACGGTAAACAGACCACTGCTAACCGCTTTTTCTTTAGAGACCTTCCTCACTCAACCCAAGGTAAAAAATGTGTAGAGTGGCAGTTGTGCACAAGTCTGCAAGGAACAGGAAGCCGCACAAATTTTTCAGAACGATGCCGAAATAGCATCATTCGATCATCGACAAAGCAGACGCGGCTCGTTTCTCGCTTTCTTCCGCTTCCCTAACCCGGGCACGCGTCCTGGCCGCATGCGCCATGTGAACAGCCACGTACACATTACGAGGAGCGTCAGGTTGCGCACTGAAAACGGGCATGTGTGCGCGCCCTCATTGCAGACGTGTTTCTCGAAGTGTCACGTGCATTGCGAGCGATGTCACAGCACAACAGCGCATGCGTGCAGGCCGAATAGGTGATACACGTCATCTCTCCCTCCCCATCCCCCTGCTGTCTTGGAGCGGGGCGCCCGCTAAAAGGGCAAGCGGGCTTTAGTCGAGAATTTCGGCTCTCATAGCAGACGCGATCACGAGCGCGCAATGTCTGCATTGCGCTTGTAATAACTGCTGATGTTCCACACGCCAAAACCACGATGTGATTGTGAGGCACACCGACGGAAATTTTGATCACCTGGGGTTCTTTAACGTGCACCGGTAACACACAGCGCACGGGTCTCTACCATTTTCGCCTCTATCGAAAACGCAATCGCCGCAGCCTTGTTCGAACGCGCGCCTTTCGAGTCAACAGTCGTGCATCATAACTACTCTTAGCGCAGTGGTGGACTGCATCGCGCTTGTCTGCTCAGAATGGCGAGATCAGGTGAGGGGTCCTTTAAGGAGAGCCTGAGGCCCCACCACTGGGGTTGCTCGTATATATATATATATATATATATATATATATATATATATATATATATATATATATATATATATATATATATATATATATATATATAGAAACAAGTTAATGTTTATTAACTTGTTTCTAACAAATAAATCAAGCCCTTGACCCCCTTCCCTATCGTTATTTCATAGCTTTGGCCTCGTTGCGGCAGACTTGGTGCCTCAGGTAGCATGTGAGGGTTTATAAGGCAGCAGCCACCTCGAAATCAGATCACGTTCTACGTGACGCCTCCTGCAGTAAGTGTGTGCTACACTCGCCGCCATCGCTACGAGTGGCGCTGCCTAACACACCCAGGATTCCATATACATAAATACCCAATAAAGTGGACGGAGGGACGGCCGCCTTCGTAGCTCAGCGGTTGAGCATCGGACGCGATATCCGAAGGTCGTGGGTTCGGTTCCCACCGAAGGCAGGTTTGTCTTTTCATCCACTTTAGTTCCTTTCTACTTACCCCAAAATTACAATATCATAATTAGGAATTGCCCCGCCACGGTGATCTAGTGGTTATGGCACTCGGCTGCAGATCCGAAGGTCGCGGGATCGAATCCCGGCCGTGGCGGCTGCATTTCGATGGAGGCGAAATGTTGAGGCCCGTGTGCTGCGCGATGTCAGTTCACGTTAAAGAACCCCAGGTGGTCGAAATTTCCGGAGACCTCCACTACGGCGTTTCTCATAATCAGAGCTGGTTTTGAGACATTAAACCCCACAAATCAATCAATAATTAGGAATTGGAATAACTTCCCCTATACTTTCCTGGGCTTCAATGTTTGTTGTTTCATTAAGTTGTTTCTAAACAGCTAGGGCCTCATGGCAAGGCACCGCCGGCACATCAAGTTTCTTTTATTCTAAAACGAAAATTTCTCATAAAGCCTACTTTTTTCTGCACACACATTTATTGTAAAGAACATCACCGTGGCTCTCGTGACATTACTGCGTCGACGTATTGCAGAGTGTATTCGCATGACCTGCCATTTGTACCTACAGCCCGTGAACGCCTTTGTATACTAACGTTAATATTGCATGACATAACGCGGGGATTTGTGCCATATGAATAAGCATATACATCGTGTGAGACTGCACATTGGATAGAATGAAAATAATGAGAACTGAACGCATAACATTTAGTTAAACAACGCCAAAATAACGGCTCCAAGAAAACGTTTCTTCCCGTACATCGCAACATGTGCGCTAGATTTCAGTATATTTAATTATCATCATATAAAGCGACGAGTCTTGTAAAACATTCAAGCTTCTTGCGTTTAAGTCTTGCACAGTAATCGAGGACCTTAGCACAACCGCTCAACTATATACGTATTTTTTGTTTCGTGGTGTGGAATTCCATTGACCGAGTTCGAGCAGCTTTCGATTATGGATGAGGAATGTAGCACTTTATCTGCGCTTGCACAACCATCAATCAATCAATCAATCAATCAATCAATCAATCAATCAATCAATCAATCAATCAATCAATCAATCAATCAATCAATCAATCAATAATTCTGCGTCACACTTCAAGCTTGTTCTATATACGCCGTCCTCCTTGAAAAGCGGAAAAAGCAGTTGCCAGAAAAGCTACAAACGAAATGCCGAAAGCAAGACGGTTTAGTATGGAACATGTCTTCGGGCGAGTTCATACTTGAAACGCAAAAACGGTAATAACGGCATACCTCTTGTTTCTCCGTTTGTCCTTGTTTAGCGCCCTGTTTTTGCGTTTCAAGGGGGTTTCCTGGTCGAGTACATGAAGGCGCTTATTGTGAGTGTGTGAAAAATGAAAGAAAGTGCACCATCTGTTGCTGGAAGTTATGTTTGTACCGAGGCACCGTTCAGTAGAATCAGAGTTTAGTTAAGAGCGAGAGAAGAATCGGGGACTGACTTTAAACCGTGTGTTTAGTCACGCATGTCGGGAGACCTTACATCATCGGGAGACTTCAAAAACGCTACTACAGATATGTTTCTCCTGAACACCACGACATTTGACGAGACAATGGTACTGACTCTTGGCCTTTTCTAGAACAATCTGTGGGCGTATTTCTGTATCTGAACACTTGTAAATTCCCCCCTTTTTTTTTTCTGCAACTGTACATGGCTCATTGTCCAAATAAATGAAAATAACGCCTGTAAACTTATCTGTGGCATTTCCCTCGCTCCTTCTTTTTTTTTTTTTTTTTTTTTGCCGGGGTGCGCAAGCATTGCATGATCAGCGAAAAACTGCTCGGAGTTCTGTACAAGCAAGTTAGTCACTAAAATCGCTCGTCAGCTCTGAAGGGGGACAAACAGAGCAGCCTTGGCGACAGTTGCATTACGAGCGGTCGCGGTTTCGTCATGGTTCCCAGACGCCACACGGCACGTCGTCCAAAGTGCACTGGTTACATTGCGGCAACACTCTAGAAGCAGACAAAGCTGTTATTTTTCAGACGCCTGCTCCAAGTACCCGCACGCATCTTATCGTGAACTCTGAAGATAGGCTCTGGGCAAGACCCAACGATTTTCGTCGCCTTCGCTTCAATGTGGCGGTATACGGTATACATCATCACGACGACGTTGTTGCTCAAGGGTCTGTGGAACTGATGCATGCGATCATTCGATGCAAAATAGTTCACTTCACCGCAAGGTTGAACGTTCTTGCGTTAAAATTTTGTACAGTAGCCGAGGACCTTAGCTCAACACAACTGTAGCTATTTATTTATTTATTTATTTGGTCATGAGGCATGCAATTGACCGAGTTAGAGTACCTTCAATGCTTTGATATTCGAAGCTTTGGTAAGACCGGCGCTACAGCTTATCGGAGATGCTTATCGTCAGTGCGTGTCACGTCCCTCCTTATCAGTGAACGTCGAATTCTACTTTAAAATGAAATCTACTTAATGTTTTCACATACACGAAATAAGTCATGCTTATTTAAAATAAGTGCCAGCCTACACCACCTTCTTGATGCAGTTACTGAATAGAGAGAAGAACCGTTCCACGATGAAGCAATTGTCACGTCTCACGTACAGCTTGCAAGTTTCGTGCATGACGTAGGTATATATACGTTGCAAGGAAAAGCAAAAATATGCACTTGCCAACTTAAACGAACACCGTTTGTGGCAGGATTTCGACTAATTTCAGTCTTCTCTGGTTTACAACGCAGCCTCCTTTCCAAGATGTCCCTCTCTACCCTAGAAAAGCGGAAAAGGTACGGAGCGCTTTACTAACGCCGGTCTGTCTTTAGAAAATCTCTATTTCCTCGACTTCACTGTTTCCTCATCAAGTGCCTTTAGCTAGCACAGGACCTTCTGTTTGTGAGACTGAACTCATTGTATGCTGCAAATTCAGGTTCTCTGGGAGTTTCTTGACTGTATACCTGTGCCATGTGGTGAACTTTAGGTCATTTGCGAGCAATAACTCCTACTCCAGTGACGTGATCAACGGGGCAACCATACTTTCTTGTAATGCATCTTCAGTGAGACAGTAAGTAGTGACGATGGCGTCCCACAAACACGATAGAACTTCAGAGAAAAGGTCCTGCTACCTTATTAACTCTAGATATGATCGTGTACTATTGAACCTGCTGTTAGTATGTGTATACTTCGGGGAGGGACAGAATGACAGTATAGTATGCGATAATCATAAACGAAAAAAAGGCGTATATGTATATCTTGGGAGAGATAGGAAGAGAAAAGGAGGAATGTGGGGAGGTTAACCATACAGGGAAGCGCTAAGTATGACCTGCAGACGTCGAATGCAGGATCCACTAACAGAATTTTCTTATACCACCGACATCTTTGGCACTGTTCATAGAGGACATGTGTGATAAACGAAGAACATGCAGGAAATTTAAGATTTTCAGGCGACACAGACATTCCTGGCACATTCCATGAGGCATGTACAGGGTGCATAATGGTGACGTAATTATACTCCTCTTATGCTTTTTATTCGTTGCTTTCGTAAAAGTTGGCACTTTCAACTCTAGTGCGCTGGTTTAAGCTATGAATTCAGCCACTGTGTTACTGCGCCGATACTTTGTCTCTGGTTCGTACTAATTGTTGTAATAAAGTGCTCCAGGTTTTATTCACTAATCTCAGTGTGCGCGTGGCTACTTGTTCGTTTATTGCGCTCGTGATGTCTAGAGCCGTATAAGGGGCAGCGGTAACCTTTATGAGCCAAGGATGAAATGTCGGGCAACGGTGGGCGCAACAAGTTAGCCCATGACCGTAAGGCCGAATCCTCTCCGAGGCAACACTTGGACCGTGTTGGACGAGCAGATGCGATCGCTATACCAGTACATAAGACATCACAGCATGTCACGTGCTAGCTCACTTTCTGTTCTTTTTCTTGCGGAATTAGGCCTTATGTGATCCAAATAACAAATTACGCAACGTTCGACAATTAGGTTGCATCTCCTGCAGTCAAGGTCTGTTACCATCGTCGCTTTTGCTTTGCAGCAGTCATCGACATATTAGCCACGCAGCAGGCACAGAAACCTACTTATAGGCTGTTCCGCCAATCCCGTTCCGGACCACGGTATGTTGCGAACTTGATATGTGAATGTGAGGGCACCACAGTAAACTCCACGCGACCATACACTATAACGCATGCTGTGCACGAACTGCTTTCGCGCGTGCTCGATATTTAAAGGGACCGACAAACGGTCGAACATGTGATCGGGCCCTCCTGCAATTGGAAGATCCGCGAATTAGAGTGACAGTATCAACCACCTTTTCGGAACTTGAATATGTTTTCCTTTTAAAGTTTCGTATGAAAGTAGAGAAAACCAGTACGTCGCGTTGCCTGGTGCTAAAGACTTGGTTGAAAGTTCAGATTGCTATATACGTAGCCTGCTGTCATTCAGGCACTTCATGATTTGCGCCCAGAGTTAGAGTCTGTATAGAAAAAGTCATCCCCATCAAGTATTGTCCAGCCGCGGCTTGACAGAACCTGGCTCAAGATACACCCAACGGCTTTCGGCATGACTGTGCACTTTTTCACACACACACACACACACACACACACACACACACACACACACACACACACACACACACACACACACACACACACACACACACACACACACACACACACACACACACACACACACACACACACACACACACACACACACGGACAACCAACGCCTGATTTAGTGCTAAGACACCAATGATTGGCATGGGAATGTCGTTAGATAGCGTAACTCTTACATGTCAGTACACACACACACACAAGAGAAAAAGAAAACCGAACCACAGCTTGGTAAACAGAACGCTACTTTTTTCATAGATAGGGCTTCGCCTGTTTGCTTTCCTCCATGTTACCAGCGTGCAGCCGCTATCGCGCTCGCTGGTCACTGTTTACGGCATGTGCCGCGTTTACGACTACATCGGCGCTGCAGACCTAAAAGAATACTGATAGAAAACGACTCACATTGTTTTCCGCGTTGCCATTCCATTACTCAGACAGTCTGCCCGCTAGGCTTTGGTTGTCGGTACATTCAACATCGTACGTGTTTCTCTTTGTATAGCACAAAGCTACCAGCAAATCTATACGAATTTCTCATAAATGAAAGCTGCTTGGTTGGCGCACAATTCGTCTTTGTTCATGTTTCTAACACGGGACCAACGCCTGATTTGGTGATGTGACACCAATGACTAGCATGCGAATGTGGTTAGAAGCGTAACTGTTACATGGCAGTTCAACAGCATAGCACGGTACTGTATGGTACATCACACCGGATGATGCAGTCTTTACTGTTCCAGACGGGGCCAACACGCCCACGACACCAGTCAGGCCTCACGGCTCCCTCGTGCCTCGGTATGCGTGCTGAACGTCCCTCGCGTAGTCTATACGGTGGTCAGACAGAGCTGCAGGGACAGCGACCCGTGGTGCCATGCATGGTGGTCACTCGTAGCAAAAACACGCCTGACTTTTCTTGGGGCAATCTTTTCAGTGGCTCCTTTACGTGCATTGGCCTCACTTACTTGAAAAAAATGTACGAATGCAGCTCGCGTATTAGAGTTCGCCTAATGATGTAAGTGCATTACGTTTATTAGGTGCATACACAGCAAGGGACGCAGTGAACAAATTATAAAAGCGCAGCTAAATACACAACACACATGGTTTAAGGAGGCATGAGTCAATCCCAGGACTATCTAACCCTTGTGCAGTAGTCTTTAAACGCCTTGCATCGATCTCTTGGACTGCGTTACCGACTATAAAAGCTGCATAGCGCGTTGTTCGTGCTTTTTCTCCTTTTATTTTTCCTTCTTTCCTATAACAAATAATAATAATAATAATAATAACAATAATAATAATAATAATAATAATAATAATAATAATAATAATATAATAATAATAATATATTAATAATAATAATAATAATAATAATAATAATAATAATAATAATAATAATCCCATTTATGTCCACTGTAGGACGAAGGCCTCTCCAAATTCTCTCCATCCTTGCCTGCCCTGCGCGAGCTGATTCCACCTGATGCCTGCTAATTTCTTGATTTCGTCCCCCAATCTTACTCTCGGTCGTCCGCGGCTACGCTTACCCTCTCTTGGTATCCATTCCGTATTTCCGTTTAATCCCATTCGCCAGCGCAGGGTTCTGAGCCGGTATTTACGCAGGCTAACTTCGCTGTCTTTCGCTACCCTTTTCCTTCTCTTCCTCCAAATGAATGGACCTCTCTGTAAAAGATTTAACAACGAGAGTGGGCGAAAAAGTGGAGGAGGAAAGTGGAGGAGGAGGAACTAATATTCACCGATGACTAGTTTATAGAGCGAATTAGAAGCGCTAGATTGCCTAAGATATACCAAGCAGAAGCGTAATAAGCGCCTGCCAATATATATGCCCATAGCTTCACACTTGGTACCGGCTGCGGCGATTGAGTATTCAACGCGCTTGCAAACGCAGCATGAATGGTTCGTTTGATGGAGGCGTGGTAAAGGCGTACAAGCATTTTATCGAAAGTGGGTGCTGCACTCCGATACTTTATGAAATACTAATGATTGTTGGGGTTTTTACGTGCGAAAACCACGATACGGTTATGAGGCACGTCCCGCAGATGACAGCTCCGGAGTAATTTTGATCATGTGGTGTTCTTTAAGCTACAAAGACAACGCACAGTACACGGGCCCCCAGAGTTTTCTCCTCGATCGAAAATGCGACCGCCGCGGCCGGGATCGAACCCTCGTCTTTCGGGTCAGCAGTCGAGCACCATAAACCATGCACTAACAACGTGGTGGGCATTCTTTATGAAATGCGTCAATTGCGACGAGGATCAGCTCCTTTGAATGTGTAACGGTGTACCGAGGGCACTGTAGGCCAGGAACGAGGTCACGCGATTAAATTATGCACTGATAAAGCATCCCACGGGAGATTACACTAAAATAGCACGGCATAGCAAGTACAATGGCTTCTTTCCTCCGCCAATGCACTACACGGCCTCTTCCGCTGTGCACAACAGCTGCCGGTGGAAAAAGCCCAGGAGCTGCGCAAAAATTGCAATGAAACATGACGGCCGCCTTCGGAGCGTTGTTGGCGGCGGGGGCACGTTCATCCTGTTGCGCAGTTTTATATATGTAGGCGGAAATATAGCCGGCTAAGGGCTAATTTTACTTGCTCTTATGGTTTATTAAATTTCGTAGGCGTTATGAAGATAATCCCTTTCTTCTTGTAGTATATTCGCCAGGTTTTGGATGCAATATCGGCCAAAAGAGTAAGCGGACAACGGCTTAGACAACCGGAGCAACTGAGGGGCCACAAGGCCATGGTGCTGTAATCTCGTTCTGCGCACTCAGGTCGAGAGTGCCCCGAGTGATATTAAACTTCGCCCGCGTTGTGGGTCCCGCAGCCGCTCCGGCCACCTAGGGTATGGTCCACTTATTGTTTTTTTTTTGCAGATTTGGTGTATTGTATGTACGACAAGTGAGAAAAGCGCCGCAATGAAAGCCGGGAGCACGTTGTATTCGTCATGTCGTCGACTACAGGCGCCAGGAATCTGTGGCACATGGTGTGATCAAGCTTTTTTAACGCGAAAGCGTTTCTTGGTCAGGTTGGCGAGAGTGCGCGCCCAGCTGCCGTCCGCAAAAGCCGTGCCCGGAAAGCACATGACCTCTCCCACCGGAAGAGACGCCGCCGCCAACACTCGCCGCAGCGGCAGTCTGCGTGCGCTCCGCTCCGCTGCAGCTACCTGCAGCGGCGTGCGACCGCGCCGCCGCGTTTCTTCGCTGGGTTGGCGAAAGCGCGCTCAGCTGCGTGGCGTCGCCGTAGCAACACTGCGCGCTCGGCTCCGCCACCGTCTGCAGCTGCGGCGTAGGAAAGGGGAATCCCCGACTGGAAGGGGACAAGCGCTCTCAACTCGGCAACACCAGTTTGCAGCACCCCTCCGCAATAAAAATCTAACCAGAAGAAACGCTTTCGCGTTCTGATTTCATAATATGCTTAGGGATTGTCGAAAGTTTGCTTTTTGATCATTCACAACGTGAGATCGATTATTATAGTTTTTTACAATGCCGGATAGAAGTAAGTTCAACGTTTCACTGCGAAGTCTGACGGCCAACTGCGCCCACCAATAAATGGGATAACATACTTTAACCTCGGACCTGACAATGCTTTGCCACTACTATAGTAAGCATGCAGCGTCGAATTCGCACGAACCAAAAAGGAAAGTATGGCACCATACAGACCAAATGCCAAGCAGCGCAAGTGTAGTAATAAATATTTTTTTTTGGGGGGGGGGGGGGAGGGGTTTACGTCTCAAAACTACGACGTGATTATAAGACGAAGTAAAGTGAAACGCATCATATAAAGAAGGCAAGCTGAAGTTGTCTCAATAAGCCCGGAAAAGCTTTGCTAGAGAACTAGCGTTATTGCGCTTGGATTATGCGATTAAACAGTTAGGCTAACGAACAGGCAATCAGATCGCAGAGCCTGAGCGTAATAACTGACAAATCGAATCACATGGGCAGCAGTATGGCAAATAATCCCGAAAGGCAGAGGAAAAAGTTGAGCAAGAGAAAAATATTCGATCTTCGGCCGTTTCTTTTTTGTTTTCATGCAGCTTTGCCGACCTACAGCTGGACTACGAATATGCCATATTCAGCATCCCTAAGCAATAGTGCCGACCACAGACATGCACATTTGAAATGGAAAATTAGCGCGACATCTTGCCGTATGTGAGCGCTGCGCCTGTTTTGTTTTTCTTTTAACAGCGGAGCTGTTTAAGATTGTGGTAAATTCCGGCGTCGTGTAAAAGAACTCGGCGGGTATGCGCCACAGAAAGCACATATGGGCTAAGCAGCTCTTAGCATAGCATAGCCATGCATAGTATAGTATAGCAAGGGGGTGCGAAATGGAAGTGAGGGTGAGGAGGAAGAAAATGAATAGGGGAGAGGGTAAAGCATGACATAGCCTTGTACAGTATAGTTTAGCAAGGTAATGTGAAAGGGAAATGAGCTTGGGTATAACTGATGCAAGGGTGAGCAGAAGGTGAGAGGGTAAATCGTAGCTTAGCCATTGATTTTGATTTGATTTGTGGGGTTTAACGTCCCAAAACCAGCTCTGATTATGAGAGACGCCGTAGTGGAGGTCTCCGGAAATTTCGACCACCTGGGGTTCTTTAACGTGCACTGACATCGCACAGCACACGGGCCTCAACATTTCGCCTCCATCGAAATGCAGCCGCCGCGGCCGGGATTCGATCCCGCGACCCTCGGATCAGCAGCCGAGTACCGTAGCCACTAGACCACCGTGGCGGGGCGTAGCTTAGCCATGTACGGTATAGTATAGCGAGGGGTGGGAAAGAGAAGTGAGGTTGAGGAGGAGTGGTGAGAGAGTAAGGAGGAAGGAAACGAGGAGAGAGTCCAATATTGGGAGCGAGGACATACCATGGCGCCGCCACGCGGGACAACCGGTGTGACGCGCAAAGTTGGATTGCTCCGCCTGAACTGCCTTGCTCAGCACGGAGCTTCTTTGCGCGTCGCCTTTTTATTGTTGTTGCCGTTTATTTCAGCTAGACGATATCTGTAAAATACTGTTGTAGAGACATTATTGATTGTTCAACAAGGTAATTAACTCTTCTGGAAAAAATAGCTTCATTACAAAGCTTTAGACATCGCGTCGACTGCTGTTGTCTGCTATGGTCACCGGCGAGGATACCGCGCGTGCGGAGTCCGCTGGTTTTTTTAGGTGAGATAGCATTTTTATTTTGAAAATGAATGAAAAGTAAGCTTCAAGATGGTTTTAGCGCGTGGTTGCGGTAAATACACAGTTTTTGGCCGCAAGAAAGACGTGCGACGTGTTTCTCGTGCAATTCATTCATTGTATGTTTGCATCAACAAAGGGACCGCCGTTGACTCGAAGAAATCGAATTTGCAAATTTGTATTCATGCTGAACACGCATACCCCTATGGAGCGCGATGCGAGTGGTTCGAAGCTTCATTTTGCGGAATCGCGACCTTTCTTTAAGGTGTACACATGACATACGCACATGTGCGCCTCATTAACCTTGTTATTTTCGAACAGGGGGCTCACCTTAGGACATTGTGGCTTGATCATATTTTAAATTCTCGCCAGTATGACCCCAAAGACACTAGCCTGGGGCACAGTTGTCTTGCTTCTCTTTCTGTTGCTTGTTTTTCCCGCGTATTCAAGAGGATCGTCACACGGCGATTTTCGATCGCGGTCGAGCAAGTTCATGGCTGCATTTTTCGACGAATGACTCCCGTCCGTATTTTGTACAAAGGGGCCAATAGCGATCGAAAATACAGCATAAGACCCGGACGTATAGTTTACTCATTTGAATGCACTAGCAGAGACCCCGAAACGGGGGGGGGGACGAGGGGGGCAGGGGAGGCGGTCGCCCCCTATCATTTTGCTAGAGGGGGCAGGCCCCCCCCCCCCCCCCGCACACACACACTTTCCGACCGTTTACGCTGAAATCAAAAATTTTTCACGAGAATTTCCAAGCTGGTGGTAGTTAAAAAAACCCCAGGTGGTCGAAATTTCCAGAGCCCTTCACCACGGCGTCTCTCATAATCAAAGCTGGTTTTGGGACGTACGTTAAACCCCACAAATCAGTCAATCAATTAAGCTGGTGGTTCTGTGGTCCATTGCTTTCCAAAACAATGGACCACACAACCACGTGGGTTGCGTGGTGTGCCGCAGGTTTTCAGTACTTCCGAAAGTTCCAAACATTTTGAAGTGTATACCAATGTGAAATAAGCGATGATGCAAATATGTAAAATTTAAAACGGCCAAAATGAATTAAAACAATAATTGATTTCATTAATACTATAGTAAGTAATAATGTATAATATGCAATTTAAATTGATTAGAATCGACAAATACTGAGAACAAACAAATAACACATGCAAAGACGACAGTAAATGCCCCCCCCCCCCCCCCCCCCCACACACACACTCCGAAAAACGTTCCGGAGGCCCTTTGCACTAGTACGCTGCAAGGTGTAACTTATTGTGGTCTAAATGATTCAGTGAAACTATCAGTGTCCAGCATCTACACCTTCATTGATAAGCCGTGTGACACTCCGCGGCTGCCGATAGGAGAATCTGTGTTTGAAGCTGGACACGTCGTCGTCTGCAGTGCAAAAGGGGAAGGAGTGATACTGGCTGGGCTCATTTTCCAGACGTCTTCTTTTAGAAAATGCCAAGTTTCCAATAACTCCGAGCGCACTTTTCAGCTTTTGTGGTCGCTAGGTGTCGGCGAACGTGAAATAAACGCGAAGCGACGATGTTTGCAGATGAAAACGCTGGCGAATGATCGTTGAAAGCGCGTGTGAACCGTCCGCTTCGGCGGAGGCTCGGCGCGAGGTGGGATCGTGGGGTCACGTGATCCAACTTTGCACGTCAGAACGACCGCAGCGCCAGCATCTCCAGTGGTGGCCCTCGCGCCCAATAGAAAGAGACAACGAAAGAAAGGTGAAAGAAAGGGGAAGATGAAAGATGAGGAAAGAACTCAACCTGTTTTCGCCTGGTGGGGCGCTTGCTTGCCGGCTCCGCTGGTTACTCAGATTTCACAGGCATGGGACTGGCTTAAATTTTTTTTCAGTTCTCTCTATCCATCAAACAAGAAAGCCAAACACATAGAAGCGATAATGGTGCAATGTTATTTCTCTGTGAAAAAGGCTGTGTTGGAATGGGAACAATAACAGCGATAAAATATGAAGGAGTAGAGACGCTGAAAGAAAAAGCAGGTGGAAAAAAAAGTGACAACAAGGTCCTGTAATAGCCACGTGTCGATAAGTACAGTACCAAAAGAAGCATGCACACGGACTTGCACGACTGCTGTACACGAATATTATATACAAGTCTGTAAAGTTTATTTCGCCATTGCTGGGCTGCACTGAATGTATTGGCAGTAAATGCACTGGAAGCAAACAATGCAATTAAGAACTCTAAAAACAGTGAATTACAGAGTACGAAATCTGACCGAAACAGAGGAAATTTCAGTTACGCGTAATGCTTAGGCAAGCTGCCAATGGGCTCCTTTATTTCTCTGATTTTCTTCCGGCTTACGGCGGTTCACTGAATATGAATGATGTGTATATGGTTATTACTTACTTTGGGCCGCACCACAACTTCGCATTGTCAACGTTCGCTATGACAATCGCGAATTGCTCACTTGCTATGCACTCTGAGTGTGTAATGGGTGAAGAGGCTATACGTTCACGCTGCAGGTGCAGCTGTGCGTACTTCTAGCTGCTATTAAATTCGCTCGCGGTAAAAGCGACTTAATCGCAAACGTAAAATATTGCACGGAGGGTTATCAGAAATTTCGCGCTTGCACCACCAACATGCGGGTACACCACCACACTTGCGCCACCAACTTGCACCAACAACACGCGTGCGAAAATGAAGGAAGAAGGAAAAAGAAAGGAAAAAGGAACATGCGGCTACCCATCTTAGCTGCATATTCCGCATATGATAAATGAATTTTGTTTCTGTGCGTGATATGAAAAAAAAGCTATGTGCAAAAGAAGTGTATAAGAACCACACGTGGTGCCCAAAAATAAATCATATGTTGGAAGTCTAGCGCTGTGTGTGTGTCTCCATCTTCTTCTTGTGTCCCGTTACCTTGTGCTACCATAGTTATTCAAAAATGCCCATCGTAAGTACGAAGGGTAGCCGCATGTGGAGCATATTTCCTGTCGATTTTTACAAATTGCTAAATTTCCTGTGTTTGCTTTGTTTTTCTCTGTGCACTTCTGTTTTTACTGTTGCAGCAAGTGTATTTATTGGAAATTTTCGCCATGTTGCTGCTTGAATTGTACGGGGAGCTGGGTCCAGTCAAGCTGCCTGCATGCAGCTTTTATCCATCCTTCATTGATGTTTATGTATGTTGTGAGCGCTCACATCGTAATGATAATAAACTTCGAACCACAAAATTCAAACTTACGTAGAAGGCGTAATGTAGTAGCGAAACCCCGCTTCTTAGTCTGTTTTGCACAAGCGCTAAACGATGGCACATGTGGAAGCGCATACGCCCATTGCGATTGGCTTTGACATGGCTAGCTGACAGATAACCTTGTCCTTGACATTTAAAAAATCATAGCCCATCATGAATGGTATTTTTTATCGTTCAACGATATGTAATTTATGCGCGGTTTCGCTATATTGGTGTCGGCTATTCATATCTGACTCACGGGCTTATTTGTTAGATTTTCAATTTTGTTCAACCATTTCTTTCTAGGGAGATCGTTTTTAATCGCTCTAAGCGAGCCGATTGCTTCTCCTGTTGACACATGCCTCGTTTCTTATTAGGCAACCAAGCCACTTCAGTATTTCGTCATGAACGTTTGCTGAAGTAACGCCCGCGTTCATACCAATGCCTTCCGAACTTTGTGCTTTCTTGTACCACCGCACTGGCATTCATGCGCATTCAATTTTACCCCTTCAACATGTGCAGATTTATGAACATCGCTAGTGTGACCTGTTTTGTGGGCGTCCCTCAATTTAACTGTCGAAGGAGGTCTCCGCGAAACACCCTTCCTATATTTCGATTTCGTGGTGATACAGGGATTCACCACTCTTTCCACGTTGCTATTTTTGTGAATTGCAGCACTATAACAATCGAACTGTGTTGTACTCGCTTATTGTTCTGGGACCTAATCTTGCATGCTGGCATATGTAACTATGGCTGCTGTATACGTCATGTTTTGTTTCAGTTGGGAATCCCCGTCACGCTCCCCCTTGCCACCAAGACCTTTGGAAAAATGATTTGCTTTCCAGTGCCTCAGCTTCGTTCCAATACTATACATCTTACGTTGTATCTAAGTTGAATTTCCATAGAAATGAATCAAGGTAATTATTACCTAAAACGATCAACGAGGAGAACATTTAGCCTTTTGAGCAAGAAAGAACATGTCTCAACCTCGGTAGTGCACCAAGGCCACTCGAAAGTTTGAAGGGGAGCTGAAAAAAATCGTCTTTGAATTCCTTTGTGTTTCCTGATCCGTCAGACATCATGCTCAGGGCATTCATTTCTTCAAGACTACTCTAAGGTTGCTCAACGGTTCCTGAGCAGTAATCGTTCTCCAAGCCAGAGAGAACAATGTAAAGCCCCCATCGCTGAGCTGTTCTATTTACGTCTTCTGTCTCAGGCTAAAGACTGCACTTGTAGGAGGCCTATGAGTTGAGTGAAGTCGTTAGGGTCCGGTACACAGGTCATTCAGCTTGTGTTTCCAATGCGCTCGAACATTTCCGTGAGTGATGCAGGCTTGATCCCTCTGTACTCAATGTCATGTCAGCCGTAAACACAAATACACTTGATTTTCTTATATCGAAAGTTGCTTTTCCTCAGTCAACGCCTTTACCTTGACACTCGACACTTATCGTGAAGCCGCATAATATAATAACCCCTTCTTGTGCCTGCAATTACCATAACGCCAGTGGTATTTTATCTGGTCAAAATGATTTCTGGTGTTCATTTGTTGCAGTGATTTTATCAGCACCCTCACCTCTGTTCAGCATTTCTTGTGCATAAGACAGCCAATACTCTCGGTTCGTTTATCCATTCTACACATTCAGCAAATTGGCAAGATACTCGTTCCACGTACTTTTTACTTTCTCAGCGTTTGTGAAAATCAGTTATTTCATCCTCCTTGATATATTTAAAAGCCAACTCCGGCGACTTTTTATTTTTTCTAATTATATTTTTAGCCACGACAAGGTATTGGCGGTTGTGTGTTGCCGAGACGCTCCTCTCTGATGGTAGAAATACTCAGCAGCAAATTCGAGAATAATCTTTAATGAGAAAAAAAGCTCAAAATTTAAACCGAAATCCACCAGAGCAGTGACAAGTCATTCAATCCCCCTTTTGCATGGTGCGACAGCGCATGCGCCCTGCTCCTGGCGGTAAGCACTTTGGCGTGCACGATGGCCTCCGAGGGTTGGCCCGGCGCGCGCAAATAGTGAAGGTCACGGTATGGTACCCGTGCGCATCAGTCGCTTCCATCGCTTTGCCTACGATGACGTCAACCCACAATGTGGCCAATTACTGTAGAAAGCGAGGTGGGTGGTTTGAGGTAATCAGTACAAAATTATTTGTAGACAGTATGCGCGTCCCTTGAGCCTGTAATCTTGCACAGATGACGAAAGTGTGGCAAGGAACGTACGTAGCGAATTTAGTTGAGATTCATTGGCCTTGAGAAATCGCCTGCGTTGGCCTTTAAGCGTGCGACGTCATTCGTTTACTTTCGGCGGCTTTTTTAAAACGGCCTTTCACCAGGCCAAATGGCGAATTTTGGTAATGCACCTAAAGTGCCCGGCAGAGAGGGTCCTACCGAAAAAAAAAAATCAAACAGGTCTGCTATTAATTAGCAGAGATTAATATGTCTGAGTATGGCTGAAGCAGCGCGAAATGAGGATCTCATGAGGCGAGAGTCTGTATGACACGCTCATCAATTGCCGATGCCGCGGGGGGAAAGCGCGCATATTTGTACTCGCAGTACCTCGCCCCCTCCCGGGAGGCACTAGGGAGCGGCGTGGAGGCACACTAGGAGGCAGCCACTAGAAGCGCCGTCTGTCGATTGGTTCGGGTAGGTCGACGCGCGGTCTCGACAAGTGTCACGTGTCACTATGAGCGACGTCACGCGTCGGCCGTACGGACAACACCTCCTAGACAACAGACCGCATGGTGCGTCACGTCATCCTCTGAATATTGGAACTAAGAGCTCGCGAGGAGCGGAAACAATGCTCATATTGAAAATGTGTATTTATTTATTTATTTATTTATTTATTTATTTATTTATTTATTTCAACATAATTCAGGCCAATTGGCCCAAGCAGGAGGGGCAGTACACATGAAAGAAATAAAATACAAGGATGGCATAATACATGTAATGGTACAAACTAGAGCTAATAAAGAACAATAATGGCTCGAGAACAAAAAAACAATGGGTGCATAAAATTAATAACGCTCATATATAGTGCAATCTCCTTCCGCGGCCCATCATGATGCAGTTTTTGACAGACATCGTCGTCAGCACGCAAATATGCATGCGCTGTGCTTGTCAGCTGAAGATGAACCGACCTGGTGAGAGGCCCTTTAACTTTATCATTCTTTTCCATTCTGATTTTTATTTGCAGGCACCAGTAAATCTCTTCGCACCCATCGGCTTGCTTTCACTGACACGACGTTGCCATTCGTGGGCCTCTTATTAACTTTGCGAGCTATCATTTGTTTTCAAGTGTGCAGCGTGCTTGCCGTCAGAAAATTTCTTACTTGTCTTTTGCTGGCAAAGCTGTCTGACACCACAGAATTCAAGGTCATTTTTTTTTTATTCAGATCTTTTCGGAGCACTTCTTTATCGCCTGTGTTATAAGTTGCTACATTCCCACTTATGGCACGTTCTAATGTGTCGTATGTGTAGAGAGCGGCTGCTTTTGAAGCTGCGCTCACTTCGGAATTTCGAAGCACGAACAATTTTAGCGCTCTTTACAGTGTTCCCTGTTTCATTCTTGCCTCTCCCTCGCCTCTCGGCGACTATCTCCTTCGTTCGTAGGTGCATAAGGAGTAATCGTTAGTGCGGCGACCTTGCACTCTTCGATCTCGAGTTTCTTCTTTTCGTATTGAGTAGTCAATCTGTGTGTGACTCCCTCCCGCAAGCGATAACGGTCAGTGAACTGTCAGTGATAACGTGTTTGTTAGCTCCAACGTCCTCGTCCGCGTCCTTTCGACGACGTGTCCTTCATATCCAGCTCCCTCGGTGCCCTCCTCATATCTGTACGGAAGACTCCTTTCTCCTGACCGCTTGTCTTTTTAACTTGCGGGGCGTACGCCTTGATAACGTGCACGAATTAGCTCACATCTTTAGCGTCACTGGGACTATTTTTGTAATCCCTGCGATTTGCGCCTACGACCTTAATTGAACTGCTCCTAAAAAAAAAGCGCCGCTATTCAACACAGGAGAGGCACCTATAGAGAGTCGGACATTGTTCGATTAAGTGTTTTATAGCTCATGACAAGATACCACTGCAGAGACATTTTTTCCATACATATATACTTTTCCTCAACCTGGACAAAGCTGTATAAACAAAAGCGGTGTATTTTATGAAACCACATTTTTACAGCGTAAGCTGCCTTTACCTAATGATCTTGAAAAACAGTTAGTAAGCAGTTATAGTAACGGCAGGCAAATAGGTAGTGTAACTGCAGTGGCTGCGACCTTTTTTGGGTCATTACTAACTTTTATCTACCTTTTTACTGCCTGCCTTAATATACAGTTACCACCTACATGCAGAGTAGGCACTTTTTCTACCTGTTTCCTACATGGTGAATTGTTACTGCCTGCCTGCTAAGTTCGTAACGGTCGCGATTGAAATATTACTTTTTAATGAAACCTGACGAAAAAAAAAAATGTCCGCTGGATAGAGTAGACAAGCACAATATTTTTTTATATAATTAAGCAACCTCAACACTGCCTAAGCACCCTCCCATTATCGTAAAAACGGAGGAGTAAAAGTAATCAAATACGTTGCATTATTTTGAAAAACATAGACAAACGGGATTCTTCTTGAATATGTTGGAATAACAGTCTTCTATAACCGCATGGCAAACGTACATGTAAGTGGCAAGTTATAAGAATATTGGCCCAAAACAACGATTATTTATCTAAATTGACCGTCTACTCACCAGTCCAACTTGTGCTGCCCCACTGCAGGGTCATATATAGTATAGACAAGCTGTAGCTGTGGTATGTGTCGCGTAGAAGGTCTGACGTTATTTCTGTGCATGAGTGTGTGTTCTCGCTTGTTGTCCATTCATACCTCTACGTACATTGTGACCTGAATAGACCATTGAACACTGTGTTCACAACCGTACAATGTAATTAGCGATTGTTAATTAAATAATTTTTGATATTATGGTTTAAAATAGAATCGACTAGATGAGGCAGTGCAAACAGCACTTATTAACCAGTCTGACGCCTATTAATTGCAGTTAGCAGCGATGAGGGTAGAAATTTGCTCAAAGTTGTTGGTAACAGCAGGAGAGTAACACTTGCTAACTGCAGTTAGTAACAGCGAGGGTAGTAACGGTTACTGCCCTCGCCGTTACTACTAACTGCAGTTCCTGCAAGGGTTGTAACATATGTGACAAACCGTTACTACTCAAAAGGCGTCCGCTGAGACAGGCGTCCGTTGAGACGCCATTCGCTAAGCCGGCGGATCACGTGATCTCGTCTTGACCAATCAAGTGTAAGCGCGCGTTTTAAGTCTAGTGGCAGGTTCACCTCTCTGACCCTGTAAAATAAATTCACGCTCGCGATATGCGAGATGGCGGTTTAACTATAAAACAGCTTTGCTGTCCGGCGATTTCCTCACTTCGTTCCCGCGTAGCGTTTTCTCATTGGCTGGCGTGTGGGCACCGAGTAATGGCGGCCATTTGTGAACGGCATTTATTAATAATTTCGTAAATAGGTTCACCGTTTTATGACGAACATGTTAGAGTAAACACTTTGGAAAGGCAGTAGCGATATACAAGAGCCTTACATGGACACTTAAGAAATCAAATGAGTTCATTGCGCGCTTCTTGGACACGAGTGGCCAATCACTGGAAAAATGGGACACCATGCCGAGATTGATTGCACAGGAAATCCAAGGCCCCATTTTAAGGACACAAGTGTAAAATGGAATCTCCACAGAGCCCTTATGCTGCACCAAACCTCGCCGTTCGTTGGGCATTCATATTCTGAAATTTACTACCATACACTTTATTTCGATCAGCATCAAGCGCAAACTAGCATGCACTCTGACGTTGGATATTTCCAAAACACATTCGGTGTGATATGTCTATATCTCTCAGCCATTCGGTACAATTAATAATAATAATAATAATAATAATAATAATAATAATAATAATAATAATAATAATAATAATAATAATAATAATAATAATAATAATAATAATGGGGTTTAGTGTGGCAAAACTACGATATGATTATGAGGCACGTCCGGTAGTGGAGGGCTCCGAAGTAATTTTGACCACCTGGTGTTCGTTAACGCGCACTTAAACCTGTAAGTACGCGGGTATTTCCTGCATCTCGCCCCCATCGAAATGCGGTCACCATGGCTGGGATTCAATCCCGTGACCTCGGTACAATCAGGGATACTACAACACCCCAACGACCAAAAAGATATGTTTTTCATGCTGCTGGCTCTTCTAAATATGCCATAAAATGCGAGATCTCGGTGGCGTCTTAAGATTTTCCGAATTTTGACTGAATTTATTACGGGGAGATTATTTCACTCGCGAAAAAATGAAGTTCCCATTAAAATCTACACAGATCGATGCAAGTTCTGCCAAGACCGTGGCACGTGATCTGGGCTTGCTCTCGAGCACCTACGCAGAACTGAGCCATAAAGACAGAGAGCAGTGGGAGACTGCACTGCTCAGCTCAGATCCAGATCAGCAACTACAAGCAGTTCGGCAAGCCGAGGAGGCGCCCAGGGCCCATGGGCTCCTGGCTGTAACCCAAGGGAGGACTAATCCCTCATAGTTTTACTGGTTACAATAAAGTTTCTCCTCCTCCTCCTCCTAATAAAACCGCACTGTTGCTTCGCCGCCGCGCAAGGCCGTCATGCAGTGAAGCACACTAGGATTGGAAAGGAGCCATTGGTTTTTGGTGGACCCAGCACGTTCTGTGCCTACATGGCAGGTGCGCATACGCGCTTTTATTACGTGTACCAACTTTGCTGGCTATCATTCGGACGCAACAACGTTTAGAACGTTGCTGTGTCCCCGGGAAGCAATAAACATACGCGAGATCTCTTTCGCACTTCTGCCCAAAGTGCGGGGGATCTGCGGGATATCATTTTTTATTTCCTTTTTTTTTGCGACAAAACTTGGTTTTGCCGCAAAAACGATACACCTGTATAAGCTGACGCTCGGCGACAGTAGCTGCAGAGTGGTGCAAAAACTCGCTACCACGCAACAATGCTGCTATACTGTTGTTGTCGCCTCGCGCTCTTGGCGGATCGCACGGCGAAAGCTGCCAACTAGTATCCTCTGTTCAGCCAAGAGCTCCAGACAACAATAGCGATCGCTCTATACCGCAAAACATACCGCTGTCTCCAGTGAACAGATGTTTACAGTCCATTCACATCCAGAGATTAAGACGAGGCCTCTATCTTGGCTGCTGGCTTGTGCGAGCGCACGACAGCGCTACCGCGTTTTATCAGAGCGGAAGCAGATCCTCGCCGAGTACACGCAGCTACACAGCATGCTCTGCGACGAGATGTATCGCAACGGTTTAATTGTATAGCTGACCTCTGCGATCTCGAGAAAGTCTTCATTGCGTCGACCGCTTGCATCGACAGATAGACGATCAGCTAAAATTTGTTCCAATCAGGAAGTCGCAAACCACGTCAACGAATTTTCGTCCTTGAGGTCTGTGACGTCGTAACTTGTGCACGCTGCCTTCTACAGTTAAAGAAACCGTATATCGACTATAGAGAGCTTGTCTGTGAATTAATTATCAGGTATAAGACAATGTCTGTGGTTTTATTGTGATGACTGGTCTTTTGTAATCATTAACAAATCATGCGTTATCGTG
>CM023481.1:270940838-271021687 GCA_013339685.2 Hyalomma asiaticum
CTTTGGTGGTTTTAGGTAAGGTATGATTATAAAGCAGATGTTCCACATCATATGTGTCACAAAATAGCTCCCAGTTCGTCGAGGAGCACGGCATCGTGTCAGAAACGCCACGCCGAACGGCGCACACAGCGAAAGCCTCAACACGACAACTGGCCAAAAAACACGCACGGCGCTGTCCTGGTGTTTTGTCGATTGATCTAGAACGCCGCATTGAGTCACTGCTTCGCAGCGGGCGAGAGCGCGCCACAGACGAGGAGAGAAGGAGAAAACGAGTAAGTACGCGCCAACGTTAGCCGCGACCGGCGAGGGGGAAGAGCGGCCTCCGCCGCGATGGAAGCAACGAGTATAATCGAGAGCTTTCTCTCAGCTTCGCGTGTGCTGAGATCAGGTGATCCGCGCGGAATCTTCGAAAGACCAGCAGAAGCCAATTTAAGAGACCACGAACAACAGCGAGTAGCAGATTATCGTCAGTGAGCTGTCATGTCACACAGTGAAAGAAGAAAGAAAAAAGTTGAACGACGCTGCTCCACGAACCAGCGTCGAGATCGACCAGCAAGTCTACGGGACGCTTCGAGTGGCCGTAGCGAATAGGACTCTTTAGGATTTGTTATGTTATTGTAATGAATGAGTTTGTATATCTGGTGTTGGTTGCGTGTTGGAACCCATTTATGTTTATTGTGAAGAGCCGTGTCTGCGCATATTTGCGTATCTTCCAGTTTGTCGAGCATATATTTGTTTTGTTTGATCACCTTTGGCTCTGACTCGGCCCTTGAACCATCGCTGGCTTTTTTATAGTGCACCAACAGAACCTGAAAGCCAATTGCCCAAGCTTTCATGGGGTCATGTTTGGGGAAATGATACGTCGGTTCTTGGAACCTTTCCCGGAGTGTCTCCTGTGCCTTACATATGGGCACAGGTCCTAACAAGTCCCGAGCTCGGGATTTGTTAGGATTTGTTAGGAAGTAGCTCGGGATTTGTTAGGACCAACGACTGTTCACGTCGCTATGCTGTGCATTGTGATTGGCTTTGTTTTGCTGGGCACAAGTTCGCCCAATAAACAGTTCGCCTGACTTCGTCTTGAGTTCTGCGTGCGTCACGACCACGTGACAATACGTTAAGCAGTGGCTTCGCTGATTCACTGAAATATTTCACCAGGTGCGTGACTACGCTGGGATAACAATACTGAAAAGATTGTCTTGAGATTCTGTTGGTCATGTTTTCACTGGCCTGAGCACACTTGCAAAACCTGCAGGACGCAGTGGCTATAGTTGTTTTGCTTTTTATTTACTTTATTTAGTTACCAGCGGCATGTTTGCAACAACCGCTGCACTGCTGAAATTGGCTGTTGTTCTATTGATCATTTATTCGTTAAATAATTTGTAACTTCTTCAGGCGCCGGCAGTTCGCATAGATAATTCACATACACTGTTTCTTTTTCTCGACTTCCTCACAGATAGCATGGCGGAAGTTTCGCAAGGACAACCCCACGCGTCACCATCTGTCCTGGAGGTTCATGAATGTCCTGTACCCAGCCGTTGTCCTGACGCTGCTGCTTTTCTATGCGGCCCTTCAGGGACTGGCCTGCCCTGGGCGTCTAGAATTCAAAACAACGAAAGCGGTAAGTTTGCAGAAGCTGCAGATAATCACAGGAACCGCAATGGGTCAAGCACGTGTGATAGACGTAAAAACATTAATGCTGGTGAGCTTCAACCGCCCATCGCGGCGTTGCTTCGAAACACCTTTAACAAAACAAAACAAAAAAATCATTACACATGTTGGATTCCCTGCACCGCACTTCAGTGCCATTTTTACGTAAATGCGTAAATAAATGCTTACGTGTTACGGAAGTAAATATGGCACTTCAGTGCCATATTTATTCACGTAACACAGACTGCTCGCTACGCATGCACATGCGCTGTGAGTGTGGCTTATTATAGGGCCATATTTGCAAAACATGGGCGTACGAATGAAGGCTGCGAGATTTGAGTCCCTACATTATAGAGCGAATTGGATAAATTCTAAAGACAGTTGCCAATAAAGAGTTGTAGGGGACTACGTATCTGAACTGCTCAGAATTTTCTGGTTTTGATTATTACCGCACACACTCGGTCTCTGCCTACTTACTTTTAGACCTCGATGTTGCACAGTTCGCCAAGCTGCGTGTTTGCCCGAAGTTTAAGCATTCAGGAGTGTCTCTGTGGATATATGCAAGCTGTTGCGACTGGCCTGCTGAATTAGCCGACCAGCGGGTAGCGTGTTGCGGAGCGGCGGAGACGACTCGCAGGCACTTGGACTTCGGGAGACGAGAGCCGAGGCAGAGGTTGAGGAAAACTTAAAAGACGTTTATTTACATATTTACAAGTGCGTTCTCTTCAGAGAGTTCTTTCCTCCGGAGACCTTCTCTGGGTCCCGCGCTTTTTGTTGCCCGGACTTCTCCCCCATTGGCTCCTGGGCGAGGGAGGAGGGAGAGGATGGGAGGTGTCCGTACTTGACCCGCCCATGGCCGTAATTACCGAAAGTCCTGGAAACGACGCCGGAGACGATCGCGTCACGCGGCCACGTGCCCGTGCGGAGACACACACCGGTTAACAGTTTGTGTGGTCCGATGCTGATGAGGTGGACACTCGCCGGACGAACCACTTCCAGATGTGCCGGACGGGGTCGACTTATCGGCTCGGGACCGGACGTTCTTCCCGGCTGGCCTTCCTTTTGTGCTAACTGAAAACGTTCGCACACACGAAGCACACGCGCACGTGCAGCACAGGAACTCACGTCCCTTGGCGGCGCCACACCGTCGCAGGCACACCTGCAGCAGCTTTGTAACAAAGCCCTGCTTCTCGGAATTATTTGTTTTCAAGGCTCGTTCAGTTGGGGACCAGACCGAAGTTTTCCCGCAGCATTATTTCTGTAGGAGGCTGTGATGGTAAGCATCATGACGACCATTTACAGGGGGCCCAGTCACTGTAACAGCAACAAATGCGGAATCTTAAGCACATTGCTTTCTTGTTGTATTTAGCGCATATATTAATCATCTTTATCTATACGGTTTATGAATACAACCGTGAATGTAGGAAATTTCTGCCTGTTACAAAATGAAATGTTCAAAACTTCAAAATTCAAGGTAGAAACACGTTCGAGGGTGAGCAGAACAAACAAATAACCTTAATGTTGAGCAAACCATCTACTATACGATGGTTATCTCTCGACGACTCTGAAATAACCAGTACATTTTGTCAAAGTGCATGTTTTTAACAAATGTTTTGTAGCTACCTGTACACATATCATTTGGTAATGTAGCGTGACTCGCGTGCCGTTGGGAGTCTTGGAACTCTACCCAGTCAAAGGCGCCTCAGCTATTGTAGTTTTTCGACGTTTCTTCATAAGCAGGCACGTCAGACACACAACCCGTATAATGTCAGTTTTCTGTCGTGTTCCTCAAGCTTCATATTCCGTGAACAATTTGCAATCCGAGACATGTAATGGTGTCTCTCTTTTTTCTCAACCCTGCTGCTCTACTGCAATGTAAAATTAAGTCGCCAAGGGGCGATACGTTCACTTCCACGTCTTTGCTCTTCCATAAGGCTCGGTCTTCTTATGCATGCGCCTCTTCATATCCCACTCGCGAGAAACTAAATGACTGAACTGTCCTAATTTGACCTGAACCTCCTAGATATTTCTAGGAACAAATACACGTTCCTGAAAAAAAAAATTAGTGGTGAAACGTGGAGGCCTCTACACGCGATAAAATTTGTCGTCATTGCGTTCCTTTAACAGCGGAGCTTTTGTAGGCCTCTCTGGTTTGTAGTTTATACCGTGGCAGTTGGTAGTGACGCTCCGGACCTACTACCCTCTACCGCGCTCGATACACTCTTTCTCTCAGGTGATTGTTACATGATAGTATACAAAGGCTAATGTGAGATAATGTGTAGAAATGGTTTAGCTCGAAGTTGCGGGTTCGATCCCCACAGCAGTGGCTGCATTTCCATGGCGCGAAATGCAAAGAAAGAAAGAAAGAAAGAAAGAAAGAAAGAAAGAAAGAAGAAAGAAAGAAAGAAAGAAAGAACCCGCTCTTGCCCTCGACCCTGTACCAACTTGTCACTTGAAACCCTTGCCAGATAACGTCATGATTAACGACAAAGAAACAGCTTCGCGGTTCCGACGTCTTTCCACGGCGTGGAACAGGCTTGAATTTTGCAGTACTGCTATATCTTTCTCTCTTTTACTTCTGTAGTCAACTCTCCGGAACGCGACAAGACCTACACCAAGGAATGTGACCCCAACCCCTGAATACTACTTCTGGGATGATTATGACGACTACGCAACAGTGAGTAGACGTAGGTTGCCCGTCGCGATTTTCTTTGTTTGCATTATTGCTTGCAACTAAGCCTTGTGTGCCTTAATTTGCTGCCACGCGTGCTCACAACGAACATGACTGCCCAGCGATTTCGTGCATGTCTGACAAAAGCTAGTCCGTTGACCCGCAACCGCGTTCTAAAGCTGCAGCACCCAGACCAACGTGTTGCAAACGGACCATTTTCGCACCATGGTCATTGTGTCCTTCCTCATCGTTCTATAGAGCGCTCTATCTCAAAACCGAAGTAGAGATTAAGGGTTGGCTCTTCATTGGCGTGCGAATTGTACCATCATTGTACAATTCGCACGCCAATGAATTGTACCACCTCCAATTTCCTAGTACATAATAATGGCATCGTAACGGTCCGCATCAGGCGACTTCAGCTCAGCTGCACAGGTCGAAAGACTCTCCGCTACCTCGGCGAGTCGATTTGAACTAAACCGATGACAGTGCATATCAAATACAGTTATTCCCAAAAGAACGCTTGAACAGGTTACATCTCGCGGTCATTTACAGATTGCGACCAATACAACTGCTGGAACACGGAGTTGCGCACATTTTTGCCAGTACAAGAAGAAAATATAGGGAAGAGACGCGCGCAGCTTCAGCATCTTCAAGAACGTTATTTTTCATACGAGAGTGCGCCGTCGCTTTTAGACAAGCGTATAATACATGCTCGTATCCCCTGAAGTGACTTTAATGTCAAGAAGGATTTTGTCGATGGACGCAAAGTTTGCTGCATTTTTACACCCGTCATAATATTAGAAATCGGAATCTTTCATTTAAGGACCAAATACCTTTGAAGTGCATGAACTACGTACGAAAGCTTGAGCCACCGCGGTTTATGCGCATTAAAAAAAAGTTGGCTTTATATTGTTATTGTGCAATTTCTTCAGGATACCGAGTGAACATTCGACCACATGGTCATGCACTCTCTGTCGCTCCCTCTAACCCCTCCCTTGTGATAAACTCTTGAGATATCCTCTCGGAGAGACGGTTACACCGCGATCCTTTCTTGTTCCCTTTCCCTTCTGTAGTCACTGACGACTTCGATGACTATTCTTTAAGTTCGGTTAAAGAGCGACACATTGCTTTCCAAAAAAAAAAAACAAAAAAAATCACTTTTCTAGAGAAGCAATTTGAGAGCTGACTGCAGGGCGTGATGTGGGGAACAGACGCAGACCTACGAGTCGCGGTCTCTGGACGAACTGCCCCTGTGTCAGCACCGGCTCACCCTGTACATCCTGCCCAGCTTGCTGCAGGTGATCGCCTTCCTCTACGGCTCCTACATGTTCCGCATAATAGGGGTTGACGAGGAACTGTACGCCATCATGGAAAAGGTGAGTCGGCCTCTTCTGAGAGCGGTCGCTCGCGTATGTGACACTAGGCAAGGCAGTGCTAGGCTGAGTTTGCGCAGAAAACGAATCTCACTGGAAAGAAGGAATCACTATTCTTTCAATTGTCGCTTTTTTTTCTTGTCTGGCTTAGCAATCACCGTCGTTCGTGGTTCCTTAAAGGTTCCCTACAACGGCTTTTTGACATGCATATGGTTTAGGTTACGTCCCTATAA
Source organism: Hyalomma asiaticum (assembly GCA_013339685.2). Taxonomy (NCBI): domain Eukaryota; kingdom Metazoa; phylum Arthropoda; class Arachnida; order Ixodida; family Ixodidae; genus Hyalomma; species Hyalomma asiaticum. The sequence goes on from CM023481.1 coordinate 270,946,763, forward strand.
ATTCGCTCACGCCATAAATTAAGCGAAGCAGCTTGCACCAAGAAGCTACAGGCTTATTTCTGTCGCCTCCCTCGTTACCAGTGCTGTTCCTCCTCCACTCGCTCAGCTGCGGAGTGCACGCTATCAGCGGCTGCGTTTCCCGCGGCAGCCGCTGTGCCGAGGCCTCAATAGTGCTGTTAGGATGCTACCCTAGTAGTGCGCCGGCTACGCGAGTGTGTGCTACCAGGTACGTGCCACGGCGATACCTCTGGCTGTCCCTCCGTAGCTCATGACGTCAATCGGGGAAAGCCAATCACATCATTTGTTGCGCGCCCATTGCACCACCTATGGGCAGGGACAGTTGAAAACTCTTTAGGTGGAGTCTCATCGATCTTTACCGACGCGCATATTTGATATCTTGCAGTAAATTTAACATTTAACGCAGAGCACCGACATTGTTCTGCTAATGATCAGAAGGACTTGAGCTGCAGGCGCAATGCATTTTGTACAAAATCAGCAAAATTGTTTCAGCTTTTGGCTTAACATTTAAGTACAGCGCACGTATTGCGCGTCCATGCGGCGTGTGCCCTCATCGCTGTACATCCCACGACGCGTGACAATCTGCAACTGAGGTGAAATATTCAGTAATTGTTTTCTCTTCAGTGCAGAAAGATTGCGCCAGCGGTGCGCAAGATACGGGTGGATCGGGTGCAGCACAAGTTAATCCTATCAGAATTGTCGCTCGCATTTGCCCCACACCTGAGAGGTACTTGAGCTATCGGGATGTTATTCGCGCTTTCATTTGGTTGGGTTCAATAAAGTCACTTAACGTTTTATACCGCAGGGTCGAAATGAAGCAGGAATATGGCTTTTCGCGCATGCAGCGCAAGCATTGTCTGTACGCTGTACGGCCATTATCTGCCTATCTGAGGCTCACGGTCAATGGACATGGCATGCAGAACAGACAATCCCTATAGATCAGCTTCTCCCAATGAAGTAAGCGCAGATTTTAGATTGAAAATGATATGTGACACGAGGGCAACGTCTTCCTCTGCGGATGGTATAATATAGTGGCAAACACCTGGAACAATTCATGCTAGAGGAATTTCAGATATCGACTACGCTTGTATAGTGCTCATAGCCTTATAGTCACAATAGCGAACAGTGCGCTGTAGACAGCGGATGCCCTTTAGGAAAATGAGCAAACAAGGAGAGAAAGAGAGAAAGAAAGGGGCAGGGCAGAAAGGGAAGGGAAGAAGCGAAGGAACACCCATCATTCGTACCCATCATTTGTACTATGTATCAGTTTGTCGCGGTAAAGGAGCAACTGTCACAAGAACAACTGCAAGCGTTACAATTGAGAGTAACGCTATAACAAAACCAATTACAAAAAACGTTGAGGTGAAAGGTCTTGTAGGAGATTTCGGTCGCGTAAACAACGTTGCGAGCGGAAATTGTATTAAGGTTATCTATGACTTACAGTTACCCTCCTACTAATGAATCCGCAGTTGTCAAATCTACTCCGTAACTATTCAGTAGGGCGCCTTCAGTATCGAAAAAAAAAAAAAAAACGTAGCGTAGCCTTACAACAGTTCTTTATGCTTGCACTTTGAGAAGTAAACTTGGAGTTGTGTTGATCCGGGACCATAGTCACACCGAATTCGATGACAATAAAGAAACACGTTCGCCAAGAAGCTCATCACAACTCTAAGGAATTTTCTTGCGAGGAAATGAAGGCAACGCTGCGTAGGCTTTTTTTTTTCCTCTTCATAACTCAGAAAATACCACTTAGAGGTGTCATATTTTTGTCACGACAGATTACGCATATATGTGGAGGATAACAAAATATTTTTTGCCTGATCGTATTTCCATTAACATAAATGAAGTTGTACCGTATGCGGTGACGTGGCAGTTGTCATAGGGAAAAAAAAAGCAGTTACACGGGGCGGCTCAACGAAACGAGGAAGCAGCGCAACGCAGCAGCGTCAACTGCTTGGTATAGAAATATTTACACCGACAATCATTGTTTTACTGACTACGAACTTCGTTAATCGACCCGATCAAAAGTCATGCGCTGAGCGCGTGTTTTATGTATGTTAGAGATGGTTTAATTCTTACATTAATACACATGCAGACCTTGCCCACATTGTCGGCACTTGACTGATGAATAACGACCATTCGTTTCCGAAAGCAGTGCCCAGTATAACAGTCACAATGTGCTAGTTTTACCGAGGAAAAAAGAAATGAAAGGAACTGAGAAGTGACACACGCGCGTATCGTTTCAAACAAATTGAGGCAGAGAGCACACGTGAAATCGTGGCCTAATTTTTCGCGTATTTGGCCGTGTATATACATCACTACGTCGTACTGTCATTCTTCACCTCCATATATACGCTGTGCAGAAGAACAAAAATGTCAGAAATCCCGTTCCGAATGCTAACCGTAAGTTGAAACTTAAGTGACTATCAAATAGACCTATAAAACTAGCGTGTTGGACACTCGCCGATCGCTATTGCTCTTAAGGCAATTGTTGCTTTACACGTCCCCGGACTGCCCCGCCATGGTGGCCTAGTGGCTATGGTACTCGGCTGCTGATCCGAGGGTCGCGGGATCGAATCCCGGCTGCGGCGGCTGCATTTCGATGGAGGTGAAATGGTGAGGCCCGTGTGCTGTGCGATGTCAGTGCACGTTAAAGAACCCCAGGTGGTCAAAATTTCCGGAGACCTCCACTACGGCGTCTCTCGTAATCGCAGCTGGTTTTGGGACGTTAAACCCCACAAATCAATCAATCAATCCCCGAACTGCTGTATTCACCGGATGTAATCCGAAAATAAAGAAGAATCGTGGTCTAATGGTTCCAGCACTGGCTCGCTGAGCAGAAAGCCAAGGGTTTCAAGTCACCATCGGTGTGCGCTGCCAGGTGCCACAGCGATAGCGCTGGCTGGCCCTCCGCAGCTGATGACGTCAATCGGGGAAAGCCAATCACACCATTTGTTGCGCGCCCATTGAACCACATATATGGGCAGGAGTTTCTGCATCTTTATAGGCAGATTTCACGTTTGCCGACATCTACCATAAGAAAAAAAAAAAAAAAAAACGAGCGCTTGAGGTGTGTTTAGTGCGTGTGAGGGAGTCACGTGTAGGGTGCTCGAAATCGCAAGCAACATTTTGCATACTGTTGTACTGTGGTACAGCAATGAGGTGTGAAAGGGCAGTGAGGCTGAGGAGCAGGGAAAGAAGGCGGGCATAGAGTAAGGCCCAGTATATCCTTGTACAGTATAGTACAGCAAGGGGTTGGGAATAGAAATTGAGGGTGGGGAAGAGGAGGGTGAGGAAGAGAGAAATGGGGAGGGAGAGGGCAAACCATAGACTATTCATGTATAGTGTGGCATAGCAAGGAGGTGCGGGTGAGCAGGAGGGAAAGAGCGTACAGCCACCAGCCCCGCAGTATAATATAACAAGGAGGTGGGAAAGGGAGATAGGGTGAAGAGTGGTGTGAGAGCGAGGAACAAGGAAGGGAGAGGGTAAAACGTAGATACCCACGTATAGTACGGTATAGCAAGGAGGTGGGAAACGGAAGTGAAGGTGAGGATGGGGAAAGGAGGAGGAGAAGGCCACCATCTTCGCTGTGATCTAGCCTTGCGCACCAGTGCAAGCTGCGCAAAATTTTTGCTTCACTAAATTTTGATCTTGTTCTCTAAATAGTCGTCTCGTAATTGTTCTCAACAGTCTCCGCTTCCCACTTTTGCACATTTCGACATTCTGACGCTTGAATACTTATTCATAGCTTCAAGACCGCTCTCTTTGTTCGACATTGTCCCCTTTAAAACAATACTGATCAACCAGTCACAAAGGCTCAAATGACTCATTATAGCTTATATCCTCCCGCTAAATGCAAGTACATTGCAGGGCACATTGCAAGATGTTCAGGACAGATAACGCTTTGGGGTTAGGAATTGTTTCTGCAATCCATAAGAGGACACGGCGCAGTGTCATTGATGTAGGGCAGACTCGGACAAGGGAGATACAAGGACTGTCGCCGTGGAGAGGCTATATAGAAAACACAGCGCAAAACAAGCGGCGAGACCCTCTGTGTAGCACCGTACTATCTAGCACCGGTGTAGCAACGTACCTCTGTGTAGCACCGTACTTAGTAGCACCGTACTAAGGTCAAGCAGCGGCACAGATGCGGCTCTCGCAGGCAAGAGCTGAAACCTTGACAAGGGACCATGTTTACTTTTAGTGCGGATTTACTATCTGCTTCGCGATAAGCGTTCGCGTGTCTGAAGTGATGCCTGCAGCAGAGGTCACTGCCAGGGGCTATGCGTATATAGCGCGAAATAGGATGCTCGTTTTCCGCGTGTTTTCTATCTTTGCATAAGGTTTACCTTTTTCCTTTTCTCCTTAAGCGCAGTATTTGTTTTAACGATAACGCAATGTGGGACGCGCCGGTTATCTTAATTTAATATTTGTTTCCTAACGCAACGCGTGCACCGCATTTAGAATAAACACCCACTATCGAGAAGCATGCACAGCTTTCGTTCAGCGATCGCTACACGAGAGAGTGGAGAAAAACGTAAGCCGCAGCTGCATCTTATTTCGGCATTGGTAAATGCACCTTCCGTGTGTAAAAGTGAAATATTGAACAAAGCTTCGGGATTTATGCTCGATAACGCACCGAAAGTAACAGTTCTCGACAATTTCCTTTTTACCTTGTGGTTGGGAACAGCCACGAGCGGTTCGTTTTGTGTCGTTTAGGCGATTTTGTAGATTAGAACACTAGAAGGAGCTTGTTTAACCCTGTAAACACACACACACACACACACACACACACACACACACACACACACACACACACACACACACACACACACACACACACACAACAACAACAACAACAACAACAACAACAACAACAACAACAATATGAGGCCGTAGTACTTGATGGATTGATCAGCGTTCGCTGTTTTTGTTCTATTTTTTCCAGGTTTTTCTACAGTCGTCGGCTTACTTTACGGAGCGGATCATCATAACAATTACAAGGTATAGTTGACTACATGTAATGTGCATTAAATAGGTCACTTCGATCGAATACGGTCTAAATACGTCTTGGAGTGATACGGCTGGTATGTTATAGTGCAGCGCATATGAAGAAAGAACTAAGCTGGACTCCACTTGAGAACGTCGTAAACACTGTCGCATAAGATTTATCAGAACCAAAGGGGAATTTCAGCCTCGTCACACTTACAAGTCTCCCATATCTTTCTTTCTTTTTTTTTCGAAGAGACCACTCTTTCCAGATTCGTTATTGCGTCCATAGACAGATACTTTTTAATTTTGCTCTGGGCTCTGTTAAAGAATGCAATATTTTACCGCCAGCAGTTGAGGGTCATCACTCTGTTGAAGTTTCTTATGCTGGATTATGCGCCCCCTGAAGCAACATCTGCATGACTTGTCGGGTAGCTATTGAAAAAAAAAAAAGAATGAAGAATTTCCTACAGCAACTCGCATCATAAGCATAATCATGGTTTTGACAAGGGAATCCCCAGAACGCGAAGTTTAAGAGGCGGATGAGTCAAAGGAGAAATAAAAAAGATAAATGGGTGTCAACTGCAATGAAATGAAGCTGACAACTGGCATCGTAAAACAACCTGCACAAAAAGAAAAGAAAAAGAAAACTTCAACTCAGCTTTCTTCTTTTGATGATTGCCGCTGAAGTATCGTCGCACAATAAGGTGCGACGATACTTTAGCGGCAATCGACGCGTTTCTATCTCTGTGGTGAAATATTAAGTATACTTCTTTTCCCTTTTCCTCTCTACAGGAGGTTCCTCCTGGCGGGAATAGTGTGGACGCTTATGCAGATAGCGGTGCAAATACTTTACAACTTGGCCGTGGAAACTGAAGAACAGCTTGTGGAGAGAGCTTTTTCGAAGTTACCAGAGTGAGTACCGACATGCACTGTCGTTCAAGAAGAAAACAATATCAAGGGCACAAGTCCTTAAGCGCCATGTAAAGCTTCAATCAGAAGGCACCATTAAGCGCAAGAAATTTTGAAGCAGAGGGAACGAATCAGTTGTATTAATTCCAGCATACTCTTGTAACGTCTCTGTTGCGTGTCCCTCTGTGCAGATGGGTGACGGTGGTGCTAATCACACTTCGAATCATGGGCCAGCTGGCGATGACCCTTGTGGAGATGGCGGTGGTGCTCAACTACTGCACCCAGTGCGAGATGATCATCATCTACCTGCGCGGCGTAGCGCTGAGGCTACGAGAGAAGCGCATCACCATCCGCGAGGGCATGCACGTCAGTCGCCGCTCCCTCGCTCGTACGAGCATCCGCTTAAATAGAGAAGGTGTTACACTCACAGGGAAGGCGATACCGACCACGACGCCCAGTGAAAACACTTGCCACTGCTAAATGAGGAGCACAGACTTAGAACTATTACAACTTGCACTGCAACCCCTTGGCGCGCTCAAATAGACCTGAATCAAGGTGCGCGCGGTCTCAGATCTTCGTCGTACATTTGTCTACAGCTCGGGAGCATGGTGCGCTTCGGACTGTGTATAGACGTACGCGCAATATCCTGTCCGCGCATAGGCGGCCGCACGAACTATAGCCTTCAGGAGATTACTTCAGTAGCGGTGACGATAACAGATGGCGAGGAGCTGGCTTAGTGATGCTGCCTATAGCCGGTACAAGGGCTACCTTCCTGTATATAGAGGGCATAAGCGATAAGCAAGGAACAAAATAAATAAAATACAATGCGTTCGATTATCAGATGCAGACTACTTATTAGCTCATGCTCAGGGACGACAGCAGGGATGAGTGTCGAAACAGAAACTCCCGTTCCTCCTACTGCGGTAGATTATACTGATGACGAACAGCGGGGTGTCCCGACACTGCAGACATGTATGATTGGCGCTACGCGCACGGCGGCACAATTCCTGCTGTGGGTTAGTCTCGCTGCCTAGAAATGCGCAGATGCACAGTAAATAACGAGGTCCACCCCCAGCCACTCCCGCCTTTGTAAAGAATGTCCCAAGAACCATTTAATGTTGCACCTTGGGCGAGTTGTCAATGTACCTAGCTCAGTGACAACGCGACATACCACAACATACAATTGAAGAAATCACTGTACGTTATAAGGCTCGTTTTATATATGCTGTGGTCTCAGCGCTATCTGCCGGGAATAGTTCACAGTAACCATCAGCGGTATCTGTTGTGGCTGGCCTAAATATTGTTGTACCGAATAATGAAAAAGGTTGTTGTCTAGTCATCTGTGGGTTCTTGCACAGACTGGAGCCATGGATGTCGTTTGCCAGCCGTGCTCGGAGGTTGCACTCCGTTAAAAATGTTCATGTTTATGTTAACATAGGGTTCTTATTTAACGTAAGCAGGCACCTGAACCTGCACTCGCGAAGCAGTCTGCGCACATCAGTGCTTGACAAGATTAGTAAAGGCGGCAAGCCAAAGACAGCATGTTCTTAGGACTGAGAAGCTTAATGGCGTGAACCCGTAAAACGTTTCTTACGCGAGTAGCCAATAACTAAGCGATCTTCAGCACAAAAACTTTGTTATTTGGCGCCCTGACTTGCAGACCTAATTTCACTTAGAATGTGTTGTGATTAATCGATGCATGCGTGACTCTCACTCATGAGAACAAACTACATACGAAGGCACTATTTATAGTCGCAACTGAGGGCGTACGAAGTGCTCGCAAATGAAATGTAATGACGTTCCAATAACTTTACAATGTGCAAAAGCGGAGAGTTGCAGTAATTACGGAATTCACAAAGTTTCTTTTTTTTTAAAAATTCATAGCCGTTTGCTGGATAGCTTCCTGCAATGTTGAATCCGTCTAGCGCCAGAATTGGTTTTCTGGTTACGAAATAGCCCGCACCAATGCTTCTGTGCGCACGTCAAGGAGGCAAGCAGCATAGGAGCAGCAAATGTAGCTTCCCCAAGATAAGGATATCTTACGACTACTAGAGTAATCGCCGCGTTTCTCTCGCATCATACAAGGCAAAGAAAAGAAAAAGGAGAAAGAAGCAAAATTATCGTGAGATAATGAGATGTTATTTCGATAATATTGGCACAATAAACTTATTGACCGATCTTCTTGCATCTTTCACATTTACAGGAGCTTTTGGCAAGTAACGATTACATCAGCCACCTAAACCGCAATCTTGGAAAAGTTACTGCTCTCTTCATCATCAACTTTTCAATTCACGCTCTCATTGGTACGTATACCTTTAACACATCATTCTAAAGCAGCTTGAATGAGTTGTGTCCTTAACATTCGGCAACTACTCGTTTTCTTATATTTCCTTACAGGGATATTCTTATTTCTTCTCAATCACGACAAGACGCCTATCGTGCTGGCCTACAGGGCGGCCTACCCGGTCGTGTGGATAATCGCCATGTTTGCTCCACTCTACCAGGTTAGGTTTCTCTTTTGTTTTTGCTTTTCTGATCCCCAGAATAATCATTTTTAGTTGCAGGAGACTACTAGGCACTGTATCGCGTCATCTGACTATCTTATGCCTGCAAGTTGCCATATTTTATTCCTTGACGTGGTTCTCAGCTGTCCTTCGCTGCCCTATACGTAGAAACTGTTGATATCCTGGCTTGCTTTAACAGAATGAGCATTCCTCTAACCATCTCGGTTATGATTTTTTTTTTGCTGTGTTTAGTTCAAGGATAGGCATTTTACGGCTCTAATCGCTGAAAACAGAACATTTATTTTCGCATTCGTTGGCTAACAAGATTATGCAGATATCGCCATGCTGACGCCATTCCGGCTCCAGAATTCAACATTAGTTTACATTTGCAGCCATATTACACGTAGTATTGACTGTGAAGTTGTCGACGTCCCAGTAATCAATCAATAATTCAATAACTCCATCAACCAACAAGTCGATCAATCAATCAATCAATCAATCAATCAATCAATCAATCAATCAATCAATCGTTTATTTAACATGCCCACGAACAACCGCGAGATAGTTGTACTGGTGCACGCAAAAAAAAAACACAATACTATAAAGGTAGTCTACAGAACAAAAACAAACATCCGTAATAAAATATCAGATACAATGCAAAAAATACAAAAACGAAATAAAATTGCACATATCTAATTCTGCGCAAGGCATCATAAAGAAGAAAATAATTTTAACAATGTACGACACTATGTTAATACAGTGCAAAGCTCAGGGCAGAACAGCGACTGGGAGCTGTGAAAAACATGGAGGTCTAAAAAGTACGAATTATAAAGACGTTGTATCCTGTCGAGGTCGAATCTTCACAGAGGCAGGCGTTTACATTAAAAGGTCTCTTGTCAGCTTACGTGGAATTCGAAAATTAAGACAGTCGAGCTGTACAGGGCAGGATATCATACCATGAACAAGCTTGAAAAGAAATAACAGATCAGCACGATTTTCCGGCAGTGTAGTGATCCAACAGTGTCAGAGCGAGAATCGGGACCATTTCTAGCGAATCGATGGTGATAGATGCTAAAGAATTTTTTCTAGACTCGCTCAGTGGCGTTGCTGTTGGAATTAGAAATTCCATTCCAGATCGCAGATGCACACTCAAGTTGAGGAAGACATATCGCGGTGTACAATTTGCGGAAGGGCACAGGAGAATGGAATTCTCTAGACATTCTGCAAATACATCCTAGAGAACGAACACCTCGCAAAGCAACACGCTTAGCGTGAGCATATGTAAGGCGCTATCAAAAAGAACACCTAGGCCAATGATCTCAGAAACCTTACACAACGAAACAGAATTGAAAGAATATGAAAATGACGCGCTAGATGCTTTTCGAGTGAAATTCATGACCTTGGTTTTTCGAAATAATTAGGGAGAGGTCATTGCCCCTGCACCATTCAGAAAAAGAACACAAATCTGATTGCAGCAAGCGGCAGTCGATAACTGAATGAATTTCTTTAAACATCTAATGTTTAACAAAGGTGCCTTGAACATTTACAATGGTGCCTTGAAAAAGGCTGGTCTCCACCCGAAACGTCAGTATAAAAATAATGTGTGTCACTGCGACTTTCTGATATCGTATATATATATATATATATATATATATATATATATATATATATATATATATATATATATATATATATATATATATATATATATATATACGTGTGTGTGTGTGTGTGTGTGTGTGCGACATTTTGTTCCGTTAAACTTATACGCAGGAATTAATTGCCGGTGTTTTACTTGCAAAACCGCGATTTGGTTATCAGGCACGCCGTAGTGGAGATCAACGGAGATTTTGACCGCCTGGGGTTCTTTAACGCTTGCTGATAACGCTCAGTACAAGGGCCTCTAGCATTTTCAACTCCACTGAAAATGCAACCGCCGTGGCCGGGATCAACCCGTGTATTTCACGTTAGCAGGCAAGCAGTATAAGCACTAAACCACCGTAGAGAACTATACGCAGGTTTTAAAGCCACCACTTACTCGCCCACTAGAAATGGATATTGCAATATTTGACCTTACGAACCGCTCAGTGTATTGAGCTACGGCTTAAGAGATAAGCCGTGGCGAATATTAATGGCCCGAGTAAGTTGCTCCATTTACTTGCGCGCCTACATCTAAGCATAGGAATGTATTCGTATTTCTGCCATATAAAAGTCTGCGAGGTAATGGAATTTACATCACACTCGGGATGCCTTTCTGCTGCCTTTTAAAGCTGGACAACATCGTAGCCTCAAAGGCACCACTGCCCCGCAACGGTGGTCTAGTGGCTATGGTACTCGGCTGCTGATCCGAGGGTCGCGGGATCGAATCCCGGCAGTGGCGACTACAGGCGAAATGTTGAGGCCCGTGTACTGTGCGATGTCAGTGCACGTTAAAGAACCCCAGGTGGTCGAAATTTCCGGAACCCTCCACAACGGCGTCTCTCATAATCAGATCGTGGTTTTGGTAATCAATCGTGGTTGTGGTAATCAATCAATTAATCAATCAAAGGCACCACCGATACCTCATGCATAGAGTTATGTACAAGACGCAACGACTTACGTCGTGTGACAGAAAATTCTCATTGCAATCATTCCATCGTGGCCGAATTTGCCGAATCATTTGTGAGGTACGAAATATTTCACGAATATGTTTCTACAATTCCACATGGAGGAAGACACGTTTATGCGAATTTTCACACTGTTTATATTTCATTTTATATGGCTTTCATTTCTTCCCTCGCACCTGTCGAAATAGCGCAGCGGACATTAATTATCGTCACGAACGCTGCAGTTTTCGATGAAACACGACGCAAACCACGCAGGCGACAGTGGGAAAGCGCTGCAGCAGACGCCCGGAAGTGCAGGGGAAATCGAGTCGCTATTATCGCTAACCTCGACAGCAGATGACATGCTTGCTGCGAGGCTATCGTGTGACAACACGGCTTTCTTTTTCGTTTAATCGGCTTTCGTGCTTGCTAGTTGGCATCAATACTGCCGAATAGGTTAAACGCGCACCACCGCTATCGCATTCCCTCTCGTTAAGAAATTTCGTAGCTAAGAATTTCTTGCCTAAGAACAAACTTTGTGAATTCAGCCCAAATTTCTGCTAAAATGAGCCCATTTTGTGATTCGTAAAGAGGAGACATAAAACAAAAGATCAGCGATTACATCATAAGCCTTAGTGGCACATCATAAGCTTCAATGACCCTATGCCCTTTCTAAACTATGCCAGTGAAACGCAAATAAAAATAATCCACGGCTTTATGCACAAATAACGCAATCTCAATATGGGGAACGCCGTAAAGAGAGACCTCAAATCAATACGTATATTTAATATTAATTTTTCAGAATTTTTTAACGTGCACGTAAATTGACATGTACGAACTCTTTTGCTTTTCGCTCCTTTTAAAGTACGAAACGACTCAGCCTATTATTGCCTAATTATTATTGTAACGGTGGTCCGTTAAAATAATAAAATCCGGGGTTTAACGTCCCGAAACCACTATATGATTACGAGAGGCGCCGTAGTGGAGGGCTCCGGAAATTTCGACCACCTGGGGTTGTTTAACGCGCACTGATATCGCACAGCACATGGGATTCGATCCCGCGATCTTCTATCAGCAGATGAGTGCCACAGCCACTAGACCACCGTGGAAGGGCCCCGTTACAACGACTACGGCAGTGGAGGAACAATAGTTGAGAGGAGTTTGTTCGACGTGTCCCCCCCAACACACACACACACACACACACACACACACACACACACACACACACACACACACACACACACACACACACACACACACACACACACACACACACACAAACACACAAACACACACACACACACAAACACGCGCGCGCGCACTTCTTGATATCTACTGCAAATAATTATGCTTATTACGTACGAAACGCGATCTCTTCAAGAGAACGGGATACCAAAGGAAAAAAAAAACTGTTTAACGGTCAAACATCCGAAGAATTCGGAGAGAAAATCAAAACATATGTTGCTTCACCCGCAGGCATCCCGTGTTACAGCTGTGGGGTTGAAAATCTCAAAAATCAGCATAGAGTCCAGAGTCTTCGGCTACCAGGACGTGCAAGACTTTGATCTCGATTCTTTCGTCCTTTTCGTCGGGAACATGAAACTCAGGGTGAGTTACGATTTACATGCATCGGCCATTTTGACCAAAATCGGTGTAGTCAAACGTTCACTGCAGTGGACGTCATAGAGGGCCGACAAAACGAGTAAAAACGATCAAACTCTGCCGATCGTCGTTCCATTTGTCTGTCTTGCACATTAAGCTTCGGAACGTCGTACGCACCTTGAAGTTATTAATGCCTTGCTTCCGGAATAAATCCACGCGTGATTTTTTTTTCTGGCCGTGCTTGTCTATTGTCGTTTATAGGCATCTTATTGAGAGTACTAAAGGATATCTCGAGTAGACATGACGCCTACTAGGACGCTACAGGTCGTTAAAAAGTGCTTATATACCCTTGAACGTGCGGTTATGCACTAATAATTATGCGAGATCCAGTGCGATTATTTGTGCTCTCTGTAAGCCCCCTGAAAGTTATTTGCTGCGTTACTTAATCGTTGCAATCGCATTTTAGGGTGAACCAGGTCAGAAATGACAGACCTAGCATGACAATGCGCAAAATGGCAGTAGTACATCCGCCCGGTGCCCTTTTCCAGGGACAAACAAGTGCCACTTTCAAAATAAGAAGCTCGATTATGACCTAGTATAATATTAACGCTTAAGACATCTTTCTGTTTTCTTCCTTTTTTTCGCAGCTCCGGTTCATTCCGCTACCATTTTCGCTCCCTACAAGCTTACATGCATAAAACGCACACTTGAGCCGTTCAATATATAGGTAAAAGCAAAATAGGATAATGTTCTTCACAGACGCGTACAAATCTGATGAACCGCAAATATAGCGTCTGCGGAAGATAGTCCCAGCACTTTTTCTAGAGTATATTATTAGGTTCTGTTTGCTATAGCTCACAGCTTTGGTTAAACGTAGCAGTAGCAGCAGCAGTATGTAGCATGCTCTACTTCGGAAACGTTGTCGTAGTTGGCCATTAAAGATTTCCGCACGTAAGTTGTCCAGTCCAACTGTATGCCCTAATCGTTGATCAGATAAGTTTCAGAGCAAATTCTGAGCTCTGACACATGTTCCGTTCCATTTTGATGAAATATCTAATACTTCATCGCACGCATATGCACTACCTTTGCACACGAAAACCCTCGCGGAGTTACAAACTGGCGAAACACTTAAAAAACCGCCTACATCCGCAGTGCCCGCCAGAATGGGCGTGTTCAAGCAAGCTGCCGACTGTTTGTACCACTGGTACACCCAAGGCCCCACGACATTAAAGAGATGAGTGGGACGGCAAAGTATGGCGAACTTTCCCTAAGTTCGTGCTGTTGGTACTAACATCGACGAAGGTAGGAAGGTGGTTACACTGAATATGCAGCTGCGTGGGATGAAAGAATTGAAAGCGAGGGAGCCAATATCTGCAAGCCAACCTTGATCTGATGGTCGGTGGGTGCATAAATGTACGATGTAGTACATTTATGCACCTTGTTCTTTACGTTCCAAATTAGTGCAATTGCATTTAATAAAAGCATAGACTCTTACCTCGGGCGTTAGAATGCGCGCACTGAAACACTTTTTGTTCCTTTTCCAGGCCAAGATGTTTGGGACGGCGATTTGGCCATCCACCCTGCTCTTCTTTTTCGGTGGCACGGCACTGGTCGTGTACCTACTGGTCATCTGCGACGTGCTCACCAACCCCGTCATGGGCTCCTTCCTCTGAATCGCAGAGTTCGCACGGTTGTCCAGCTCACCAATTTAACACAACGGACGGACGTGCAAATAAATTCACCGGTGCCACCGAGGTTGCGGCTATGCTTTCCGCCGTATACCTCACTGTCGGTTTGAGTAATTGTGCGGATTAGCTTGTTTTACGATCCTTGCCGTTCGCTAACGTGCTTCTGTCCATCACGAAAGTTCGCGATTTCAACAAGCGCTTGTCGCACCAATTAGACATTGCGAGTGGTTTTCTTCATTACAAACACGACGGGCTAGCATCCCAAGGACGTCAATTTACAGAAGGCGTGTGAGAAATTTTACCGCCCAGATGATCGCTGGCCTTTGTGCGCAGGCGCAGTAATGTTCTGTAGTGCAAAGCACGGCGGTGCGTAGAACACGCAGCGGCGATCGTCTCGGAAAGTTGCCACGCCAGTTTACCCCGTGAAAACAGCCGCAAATTCAAGAGAGAAAAAAAAAAAGCGCACGTGCGACCTTCCGGAAGAAGCACCTCGACCCACCGGCGCGATGTGGCCCACTTCTGCATTGATACATGGATGGCGTTACTATAGAGCGCACAAACTGCCAACAGCAGCGTGTACAGCCGTGAAACAAACAGCGCGCTCAACTACCTCAGGAAGTATGTCGTTCGAGGCGGAAAGAATGGAGACCAGCTAGACCAGGATGGTGAGGAAAGAGCTGCAGGCGGGCAATCATCTCTGATATGAGAAATATCGCTGGTGGAGTATTGGGCAAGTCCCGTCCTGCAGAAAATGCAGCCCCCCCCCCCACCCCCCCACCCCCTCTCGATCTCCGCGTTTTTCGAGCATCTTGCACTTTAAAAATTTTAATACGCATGTATTCTGGCGCTAGAGCTTTCCCTCGACGGTAAGGATTCACTTAAGGGTCATATGCAGCCATAACTCCCGGCAGGGTATGCAGGGAGGGGAGTCGTTCGAGAATAGCGCATATATAGAATTACAGTATAAAGCTTCTTGATCTTGTGTGTAAGAATCCGTTTAATCTGTGTTTTGTTGAAAAATTAAAAATTAATGTTGCCTCTTTGTTTGAAAGGAAGCCTGTATGTGTTGCGCCTAATACGTGCACTTGATCCACAGCGCGCAGAACCTCAGGAGCTGATTGTCTACAGCGCCAAATAAAGATTGTTGGGGTGAATTTTGTTTGCTAAATGCGAACGTGGTCTTATTTTTTTGCTACGTCGTTCCGACTAGACGTAACGTATAGCGAGTATGTACGCTCTTCCTCGCATTGTGCAGTTAATAAAAAGAGACGCCAAGCCTCGAGTATGGCCCAAGCCTCGAGTAAGACCCAAGCATCAGTGCCCGTTCGACTTCAACTGGCTTATAGCGTAGCGCGAAACCTGACACGGACAAAGGATCAAGAAACAGACGAACACAGTAATTTGTGTTCGTCTGTTTCTTGATCCTTTGTCCGTGTCAGGTTTCGCGCTACGCTATAAGCCAGTATCATGAACAAACAAGCCCACACTGGTACCCTTGTCGACTTCAACGTCCTTTATTCATTAGAAGTGTCCCTTAACTCGCTCGTCTCGGGGCAGGAATGGCGTCGCCGCTAACTACGCTTGACGGGGCAACGGCCGTGGGGCGCACCAGTCCAGTGGCCGCGGCAGGTTACGAGCCATGGCGGCACCCTCCCGCCGCCTCGCCACCGCGCACGTCTTGGCTCCCAAGGGTGACGTCACTCCTGCCGCTCCCTGGGCACCGGGGTCGACGTCACCGTAGCCGCCGAGACGAAGCGGCGTCGGATAATCCCTCTGCGAGCCGGTGCCCGGTCCGTTAGGTGGTCCCTTGGCCACGCTCAGGTCGCCCAGCTGGTGCGAGCGAGACGCGCGCTTCCGCCCTTGGGGATTCTTCGGCGGGCGATGAAGTCGCCAGGACCCGTCCGGCACGCACCAGCACGGCGGACTTGGCGGAAAGCACACGAGGCGCAACGTTACCCGTTGAACAAGTGCAAGCCTAAGCGGTGCGCCTACGGAATCATTTTCTCGCTCCTCACGTGGTTGTTTTCGTAGCATGGTGGATAAGGCCCACTCGTCTGATCCATTCGCTACGATAAATGTCGCAAATTCCAGAAGGCTGAACCGATAATAATTACTTAGATTTTACGCGCTTCAATCACGATATATTTATGGTGCACGCCGTAAGGGAAGGCTCCGAAAACTCTGAACAACCGGAGTTCTTTAACGTGCACTTATACCGCATTGTACACGGGCCGCTATCAATTTCGCCTCCATCGAAAGTGCAACCGCCGCGGCCAGGAACGCACCCGCGCCTTTCGGTCATCAGCCAAGCGCCATAACCACCATACCACTGAGGCATAGACAAGCTGAACAGAGCCTCGCAGGCAAACAGAAAACGAAAAAAGGCACGTAATCGTAGCTATCTGTGCGTGAGTCGCCATGGTTACATACGTGTGTTTAAGCGTTACTTTTGTTATGGTTGATGGTTTAGAAGACGCCAGTACGGGGGCAAATTCGTTTTCGTTCACATCGGTTCATGACTATCCACTATTCCGCAAAAATAACCATAATCGACGATCAACTTAATGAACTAACAAACACTGAAGCCTAGGAAAGCATAGGGGAAGTTATTCAAGTTCTTAATTGTGGTATTGCAATTGTGGAGAAAGTAGAAAGGAATTAAAGTGGACGAAAAGACAAACCCACGACCTTCACGCGATTTCTTTCTACTTTCTCCACAATTACAATACCACAATGAAGAACTTGAATAGCTTCCCCTATGCTTTCCTAGGCTTCAATGTTTGTTGGTTCATTAAGTTCAAATCAAACGAGCCCTTGACCCCTTCCCTTTCGTTATCGTCTACGATGGAGTCTATTACGCTCTGTTAGACTGGTATTCGTGCTACAGTCAGCAAATTAGTGTGTTATCCTCTTGAAATGTTGACAAAATTAACCAAACATTCTAAGCAATGCTGTCCTGCCACATTAGAATCCATTTTTACGCAGTCACTTACTTCTGGATCGCTGTATCACTATCATAAGTTTGTAAAATAGAGGGATTCATATCGATTTATAAATCCGGCAGCACGTCTAACCTACTTAACTACAAACCAGTATTACGAGCATCAGCACCGTGCAAGATAATGAAACACGTCATTTGCTGACATCTTCGCAAGAACACTAATTTCTCTACCCCATTTCAACACGGATTTCGCAAGACTTTTTCGCGCTATCTCAGCTTCTAACGCTCAATAATTTACTACATTAAATTATTGGTTCTGGTTATCTTACTGGGTGCGTATTCCTTTATTTCGCTAAAGCTTTTGACAAGGTAAAGAGCTGTGCATGAATTAACGCACTTAATATCGATCCAATTACAATTAAATGAATTGAAGCGTTCCTGAACAACTGCGTAAATTCGCTTTTGACAATAAGACAGCTTTAACGTCAGGTCGTGTTCATTTTCGTGCGCATTTGGTCCCAGTACGCTTATCATTAGTACTTTATAGTTTACATCCGCCACCGTTCGGCTCATATCTTTAATGCGTATCGTTATAGGCGGAGTGGCCCCAATAATCTCCGTCCACTTATAGCTAGACGATCCCGGAGTCAGTGAGCTACCGGGCCGACCCATTGCGGCCCATTTTAAGTGAGTGTGCGCGTTTTCTAGACATACAGTGAACAAACCGGCCGACCCATCGCGGAGCTAAAGCGGGCTGCCCACCTAAAGGGAGCACGGACGTATCCTAGATAGTGAACAATCGGCTGATCTTTAGGCGAGCTATGGCAGGCTTACCAGCTATAGTGAGCACGGACGTGTTCAAGAGATAGTGAACAACCGGGCCGACTCTTGGAGGAGCTAAAGCAGGATTTCCACATAAGGTGAGCTAAACGAGGCTTACGACCAAAGAGCGTGGACATATATATTCTAGAGATAGTGAACTACCGGGCCGACCGGTGGCCCGGTATTCATTGATTCTTTAAAATAGGGGTAGAATGCGCAGCGTAGGCCGTAGCGTGCTCGCTTGGAAGCGGTCGGTATAGGTGTGGCGCGAAAGCGATGCACGGTTACGCATCCTACTTTAGCACCCACGGACATGTACACAGTGTGATGGGACGAACACGCACAAGTGGAAACACGTTGCAGAGGTAAAATACGCAGACAAGGGGGAAGAGAAGACTGTACAGACGTTAGGTACGCTTAAAACGAACGCTCTGCATGCTGCATACCTGGACCGACTTAGACTGACTCCAGTGCCGTGAAGTGGTCGGCGATGCTGCCGAAATAATATTGATTTATTCCATAAGTAAACAAAGAAATAAACGTTATTTCGGCAACGGCGCCCACCACAATGCCTCGCTGGCATCTGTCCAAGTCAGTCCAGGTACGCTGCAGAGCGTTCGTGTAAAGCCTGATGCCGGCGGCACGTGCGCGGAGATTTGAAACACAAGAGTATATACAAATGTATGCGCAGTGTTTTTAGTACCATGTATGTTCGTATCCATTCTATCGCGAGAGTAGTGCACTTCAAGAGCACAAAAATCGAAACATTAAATGCTACGAGATAGCAAGAAAAAGTGGCAAGCGCGTAGAGCCGTACCTTATGTCAAGATAGTTTCGTTGGCGCGTGGCTCGACCGGGAGGCGCTGGCACGAACGAAATGCGCCGCACATGAGTTGCTGTCCTCGGCACAGCGAGGCGCACCATCGGGCCGACGGACACGCTGGTCCGTCAGCACCCGTTGCCCCCGCCGCACCCGCTGCACCCTGCCGCACCCGCCTGCTGTCAGCTGCGACGCTTATCTCGCACCAGACGCGCCATTTTGTATTCCCCCACACACCGGTGGATCGTGGCAACATGTACTGACACAGAACATGAGAGAGCACAGGAAGTCGCGCACTTCTTTGCAGTCTTATGGGCTTTCCCCGGAATATCCATTCGCTTAACCGTGGAAAAATTTCGGAAGCACAGGAACCATGCGACCCAGATACGATAAAGCAGCTGTGATGCTAAGTTCTTAAAGATTTCATACTCATCGGTCCCTTTCAAATAGATCTAGACATGCGAGTAATGTGACAGCGTGCTGAAATTGAGACAAGCTGCTGCGGTTAGCTGCTTTCAGCTCTTTGGCCTTCATATCGCTGAAGCTGTAGCACCTCTCCATTGCAGTAAACATTTACGCAAAGGATGCGAAGTTGCTTCTTTCCGGAAGCTTTTCAGCAGTGCTAGCTAGTCTGCATAATAAAAATAAACAGAATAGGACAGTTGCGCATGCCTTACTGTAAGTGTTTTAAGGTTCGTAACGAGATGAATAGCGTGTGCGCGTAATGCAAATGCTATCCGGATGTATGAATCAACGTTAGAGAACGCGTTCTTTTCTGACCTTTTACTCCACACCCTTCTATGTTTGTCTTTGTTCTTGCCAGTCAAGATTACACCTACACGTACTAGCGCGAACACTGCAATCGCACGCAACTGATCAAGCCACAATCGTGAACGAAGTGCTTCAGTTCATCAAAGATGGGCAACGACATAGCCTCATTCGCTCAAACAAGTCGTCTTTCGACATTTTCACAGTGACGTAAGAATTGTCTGGCTAGTTCAGGCAGCGATGGAAAGTATGCAACTGCAACACTATGGGCAGTTCGTTATATCGTGAACGTCTGAAAACTTAAAGCGTAATTTACGCTGCCCTTTAAAGCCGCAGGCGTAGCTTTCTTTTCAAGCTAATATCGGGATGCACCATAGCACAAAGTGTTTACGCAGCTTTTAACTCTACTTCAACACGTGCCTATACTCACAGAACAGTTGTGCGAATCCATTTTCCCGTTCATTATTCTTTTAGGAATTTTACTACGAACAGCTAGCAGTTAGGAGTTTAGCAAGAGGGGGGGGGGGGGGATCATGTCGCAATTATGTTTTGGTTCAGGCGCGACGTAACAAGAAACTAACCTGGGATAAAATCAGCCATCCCTTGTTTCCAAGTAGGTCTAGACTGCGCCGTCGCAACGTCTTGCCCTGGGGTGGCCTGGTATTTAGGACACGATCTTCAATATGCTTTAATAAACTTCTTCGGGTATCCGTTCGGAATTTTCCTTAAGCAACACGTATACTTTACCTTCCACAAGCAGTTTTATAAGTAGATCCGTAGAACTGCATTTGGGGCTTCTATTTCCGTTACCACGGCCCATAAGGTCATGGAAGTCATTGAAGAGGCGGGCCTTCGCTGACTTCGCTCTGACGCCCTTGATATTCGTCCACTACGTCGATGACTGCTTCTGCATTCTAAATAGAAATGATGCCTTGCGGCTCCTGCGTCTTCTCAGTTCGACAGATGTAGCCATACAGTTTACCGCAGGGCGTGAGTGCGACAGCAGCCTTCCCTTCCTCGACGACCACGCGAGTCGAACCGGAGCTAACCTTTCGTCTGCTGTGCACAGGGAAGCGACGTATGCCGGCCATTACCCAAATTTCAATTCGTGCCAATCAGCCTGTCATAAGCAATCCGTTGTTTCATCTCTGGTGACGCCGGCAACACGCATAGACTCAATCACGAATTATTGACGAACGCGTATCCGACGACATTTAATAAGGATATTGAACATCGTGTGCTCGATCCCAGGCCATCCCAGAGCAAGGCGTTTCGAAGACGTTCTATACGTCCCTGGTTGCAGCGAGGTTTTAGGCTGTATCGTTTTAAGGTATGACCTTCGCATTGCGCACATGCCGTCCAACAAACTTAGAAATCAGCATGTTAACGTGAAAGATTGGTTAGACAGCAAGAGCTACCCTGGTGTTCTCGACAGGATGTAATGCGCAGGACTGTAGTTGCAGTTGTATTGGTGAAAATATTAACTTTACCAGTAGATTAAAGGAACACCTAATGGAACGTCTGTAACGAGAAAGCGTCGACAATCACGGTTACTGCATCGATTGGGATAACGCCGCTGTAACAGCCAGGTAAAATAACTCAATGGCAAGACTACTTGTAGAATCTGTTTATTCAAACGACGGAAGAGACTATTAGCATGCCAGATGGTAATCTCCCTACCAGCTGCACCCGTTCCATACGTCACATTTTAGAATAAAAAGCGACTCACGGCTCTCGCCTGCTCAGTGTGATCAAGGAACCCATACGGCTCTCGAAACATCTTTGTTTTGACCTTTACTTGATCAATGACCGCAACTACTTCGTCATGTTAGCTGACCAGAAGAACTTTCGTCGAAATCTTGACTACTTGGCGGCTTTTTCTTTTCTCAATTCATCGTGCAGGGCAGATGGCGAGCCCTTGACTTCGACTGAAGCAAAAACTAAACTGCCAGCACCTTTTCTCTCATGACTCATTCAATTTCTGGTGCAGGTTGTTTTTTCGTTAAGTGCATCGTTCCGCTCCTCTCTGATAATAGCCCATGTTGCCGTTCACCGCGACCCTAGGGGTCTTGGTGTAACCGTTCGTAACGTTGCAAGCACCTGCTATCCAATTCTACAGAGGCAAGTGCTTTAGTTTGTCACCTTTCCCAGCGCACAAAAGAAGTAGTCGTCGCCTTTAATTTCCATGATACTTATCGTATGCAATGGCACTAAGTGCCAAGGTTCTATGTTCACGCCTATTTTGATCAATAGGCACAGTAAGTTAACGTATGAACAAATACATTTCCAGAAAACAGGTCACTTGAAAAGGAGAAATGCCTTCGTTCAATGATGAATTTAATGCGTCCATTTTTCGTGCGTGACGTGTACGTGAGGTTCGACTCACAACGTGATTACGGCTTACTTCCGCTAGCTGCCGCTTCTTCTCTCTGGCTCCGGGACATCGAGCGAGGATTTAGGCGTACATCTCCTGGACAGAGCATCGTCAGTTCAAGCGAGTTACAACGAATTGCGCGAAAATTATCGCTTTTATGTAAAACACAATGAAACTCCCCACTGCTGTGTTAACCGGCAGGCAAGCGAGATTTCTGGCTGCTTTTGTTACCTTGGCGCTGCCTCTGACACTTCGGGTCACAGTTTTTAGGCAGTCAGCTGTAAAAGGCATCCGTGTAGGCTTTGGTCCACCAGCTGGTACGAACGATAGCTTGCCTCGTGCCGATTGTTTGTCTATCTGTTTGTTCATTTGGCGTACGCTGGAGGAATGTAATAAAGGCAGCATTACGTCTTACCACGAGCCTTCGTAAGCATAATCTATATAAAGGCATTCCACTCGTTTGCTTTTTTGATTTTTCTTTCCCTCTTCAGAAGTCGGCTTAAAAGCTGCCATGCGCTCGACAAACTCTACCCCGTTTTAGGTCCGTATTCACAAAACTACCCTACCCTTGACGCTTGTTTTCCTCATCTCCTTTGTTCCCTTATCATGTTTTCATGAAAAAAGTAGTCCAGTATCTACAAACGAACCTTATGATAACCTTTTGCACTGATTACCATTTCAGTGCCCATAACGCGCCTTAATGTTACAGGGGCGTTGGTTCATGGATACGGGCTGTAATCAACGCACGATTGTTTCATGCACTTTGGGCCAACTGCTCTTTGCACATATTCTCCCAGTTTGCTTATACTACTTGGGTCGTTCGCGACAATGTACGCATTCGTAGTCGTAACGTGACAATGGCGCAGCTGTGCGTTGCTGTCGCACCTGTTGCCTTCGTGGGGGAGTGTGCGCTAGCTGAGCGCCGTGGTGGAAAACTGTAGGATACCGCGACATTCTCACGTATTGGACTTGCGTTTATTAGCTTGAATTTGGCTACGTAATGATTGCTGTTAATTATTTTTTTTTGTTTACACGGACGTACAGCCGCGAGCTTTATTTTTTTTCTTTCTTGTGGTGGGGGAGGGGGGGGGGGTTGAGGACGACGGCAACATAAGGGTTCTGCTTGCACTTATAGTATTCTGATTTCATCGCACCACGGTTGTTACATGAGACACTGCCAGGCAACGAAAAGGAAAAAAAAAAAAAAGAACGGAAAGCAAGAGCTGCGGTGCATTTCCAATTAAAATGGCGCCCATGCGACATGTAGTGTATATTTCAGGCTGTAGCGCATCTTACATGCTGGAAGACGATGAGGAGCATTTATCCGACGTGTGTAGTTGATCCCAAGAGATGAACTTCGGAGTCGTCGCGAAATAAGTGGGGAAAAGGCCGATGCTTCGACTGATAACTACCGCCTACGAGGGAAAATTTCGAAATATGTTAACGTTACGTAGCACTGCGTTACCCGGATCGCCGCATATAATCTGCAAGCGCATTGCGAATCGCAACACCTCGAACGTTTTTTTTTTCTTCTTTAGTACAGACAACATGAACTGGCATATCCATCGTCCTCGCAATTTCATTCACGACCCGAGAATTTGTATAGACTCCATGGTCGCAAGAACCATAACAGAGCTCCGCCTCGGGCAGCGGTGCATTCACTATCAGTGGACGTAGAAGTTTAGCTATCTGGCTTAGCCATTGCGATCTCTTTTTCGATTGGTATAGTTGGCCACAAAAGCTCCACGCCGACATGATCCGATATTTCGCTGCGTATGGAGTGCAAACGGTGGCTCTCAAAACAGAATTAGCATCCAGCTCCCAAAAAGTGAGCGCACACCCGAAGGTAGCTATTCTCTATTTGGCTCTGGCGGAACCAGTTTGTTCAGGGCAAGAGGAAGCGTATCGCAAATACCCAGTAGTGAAGTGATAAAAAGGTATCACTGGTAAGAGCAATAAGGGAGGTAATCGACAAGATAATTAATTAATACCGCTACTCCTTTTCTTTACTATTAGGCAGAAGCGCCTCGTCGTGTTTGAGCATTATGAATGAATTGTTCATAAGTCATATCGCTTTAGAAGTTAGTTTGTTGCTCTCGGTTACTTAGCGCGATGAGTCGCAATTTCCAGTGGGCGCGAAAGCAAAACCCTGAGCGGAATACGTAAGTGAGCGTGGGGCGTAAAGCAAGAAAAGCAAGAAAAAAAAAAGAAAAAGCAACGATGCATCTTCGCCACATATATGTCATTGGGATTATTGCTTTATGATTCGGATAAAGTGTGAGATAAAGAAAGTATAAGATAACAAAAGAAAGAAAGAAAGAAAGAAAGAAAGAATTTAAGGAAAAGATGGAAAGAGAGAAAAAGAAGGAAACAAATAAAGGAAGGAAAAAAAATCAAGGAAGCAAGAAATACAGTTAAGAGAAGAAAGAATGAACGCATGAGAAAAAAAAGGAAGCAAGAAATAAATAATTAAAAAAAAAAGTACGACAGAGAAAACGAAAACCTCGGTCTCCGCACTAGTGGTGCGAAGACCGAGGTAACAGCGAAAGTGGGGGAGTTCCCTTCATCATTCCTTTCTTCCTCACCCTACCTTCCCTTTCCCACCCCTTGCTATTTTATAATGTACAAGGCTTTGCTGAGATTTTCCCTCCCCTCATCCTTTTCCTCCTTCTCACCCTTTCTACTGTTACAACGTACTTGATATGTACTTGATTTAGAGGGTCCCTCTGCAATCATTTAGACTTCAGGACCCTCGTATCTATATCATCTGTAACCAATTTACATATCATGAACTTGTACTAATAAACTTGAACCCTCATTACCCTTTCATGCCCTTTGGTATACTATACTGTACGTACCTATGCTATGCTTCAACTACTTCAATCCTCCTTTTCCTCCTCCTCACCCTCAGTCGCATTTCCCATCCCCTTGGTATATTATACTATACAAGACTGTGCTATGCTTTACTCTGCCCCTCCTCATGGCCTTTTCTTTAGAGCTGTGCGAATAGCAAAATTTTGAGTGCGAAGCGAATTCGAATATTTATGTTCAAGTGCGAATCGAATCGAATATTTCTCGAATAACTTTCGAATATTTTTATAATAATGATATGTAGAAATGGACTGTTAAACATGGGCAAAGTATTTACTGCGTGACTAGTACGTTCCCACAGGGTCATTCCTAAGTCCCGAAGAACAGTCCAACGGAACTGTGCAACAGAAAGCTGAGCTAACTTCGCCGCAGTACACGGGTGTTAGCTTTGCCAGCAGTACGGGAGTGGTAACGTTGCCGCAGTACACAAATGTTATGCAGCAAAGCGCACTTGCAGGAATGGGCCACTTGTCACGAGACATGGCGTATTTTTTCTCTTAATTATCAACTTCGAATAGTTCGAACAGTAAAAGTTCAGCGCGAATCGAATAGCAAACGCTATTCGAAAATTATTCGAAATTTCGAATATTCGCACAACCCTACTTTTCTTCCTTTTCCTGTCCCTCTCCTCTACTGTACAAGGCTATGCTATGCTGTGAGTAGCCGCGGCTGCGGGGATCGAACCCGCAACTTCGAGCGGCACCTGAAGTTTTCTACTCACACGGCGCGCTGTCTCCTGGATCGGCGCACACTTCGTGTCGGCGACGACGTTTTGACTCCGACTTGGCGACGCCACGGAAGCACGCGACACGTGCAGCGCTCTTTGTGTTATACAAGGGTGGGAGGATTGTTTGATACACTATGACGCGCATCTGTGTTTATTTAGTAGTGGGCTGGGGGCATGAGGCGAAGAGAAGAAAGCGCGCGTACGATCACCGCACATTGGGCATTACATAGAAGTGCACGCTCACTCTTGGGGACCAGAACTAAGGATGCTAATAGTTTCTAATATGAGCTGCTTCTTACGGCGAGCTAGAGCAGCTTCGCTCTTTATAATGACAAGGAAAAAAGAAACAAAGAAAGAAATAATGCCATGCTTCACCTATGAGCGCCCTCCACTCAATGGAAGCGAAGAATTTATGCTGCATCATCTCCTGGAAGCCACCGTTGCCGGGTCCACCGCTCATTCGACAGCCGAGCCGCATTGCAGGATCCTCGGAGAAAGAAAAAAAAAACGTTGCTTTTATGTTTGCGCATCTAATACGACCCTCACAGATGTGGGCGACACATTGTTTTTGTTTGTTGGCGACCGCTACACTGACAGTCGCTTCCGACCTTTGCATGCTTATAAGCGCACGCTTATAGTCGGGCATGCGAGAGAGCATGTGCCGCGTGGGCCCCTCGCAGTATTTCTAAAGCGCCAGCACGCTTCCACGAAATTCCTGTTGTCAACGTCTACCTAGCCCAGCTCGCAGGAAACGTCGAGATGAAAAATGGGTGAGAGGTTTTTATTTTCGTTTGTTTGATTGTTGCTGTGCTGTTGTCGCAGTGTGCCGCGTTAGAGCAACTGCCATGCTTGCCACTCTATCTTAAACGCGGCGCACTCAACTATTTTCTGTATAGCCAGGAAAACCTTTCCAGTATCTAACAACACAGCCCAAGGCGGCGAGGAAGTTGACAAATGAGGCGCGATGACGTAGTCCCACGTTTGCTATTCGTGGATACAAGGTTGCTGCGGTTGGCGCAGGCGGTCATGTAAAACGGCGAAAAATAAACTCGGGAGCCTAAGCGGTGGAGTTGACTGATATCTTCAGAGCACCGAAAGGAGAGACACATGTGTGTTATAAATGACTGAAAGCCTCCCAAAGAGTACAAAATAAACATCTTTACATGAAGCCCGAAAACATTACACATGATAAACCCATACTCACTGGAAAGACAGATTACGGACTCTCAGTACATTGAGACACACTGTTCTTTTTGCTGTACGCAATGTCACTGTTAAGGCTTCCAAGTTCAACTATTTCTTTTTTGTTTTTCTTCTGAAACTTCTAGTGAGGGCATGGTCACCGGATATTTTAGGCGGATGCAAACATTTGAGTAGGTACATCCACTACAATAATGAAGTAACAAGACTAGAAGGGCACGTTCCATAACATCTTGCCATCCTCGAAGCCCCAGGCTAGCAGCGCAATTGGAATAGCAGAACACGTTCTTGTATGTAAAATAGTTGCTTCGGCGGGAATCTAGACACGTAAAGGAGAAGAACTGGTAACAACACCATTAAAAAATCCATAACGGCGACCGTACAAAATGACTTGGCTTAGACCATCAGTTAACAAAGCGTAAATCCGCACGTAGCAGACGAACTCTTGAAGAACAACAACGGCCCCTATACTCGAAAGGACCTTATGACAAGCATGCACAAAATCGCAAATTCTATTTAATCGTGACGCTGATGTCGTTGGCGAATGCGGCCAAACTGCCGTAAAGAGTATCTACCAATAAAAATGAACGCATTTGACCTAAGAATACTTGAAGAACAGGGATTTTTCCAATGAGTCGTGCTGCTGTCTTCGTTGTATTTTTACCGCGAATATCTTTAAATTACAAAGTCGGCCTTCATCCGTTTGACTTCATCTATGTCGAGCTCAAGAACTGATGTATGCCATTTCATACAATTTTATAGGTATGAAATAGTGAGGGAAATTTGGAAAGGTGACGTGCTAACGATGTTTACTAAATCCAACATTACTCATCTCGAAAATGTACAAAGAAAAGCTATCAGGTTTATTTACTCAAAATTCTCTCCATATTACTCACCCACTGAACTAATGCAGGCCAACAGTATCCCGTGTTTAGCACTCAGACGAAAAACCGCGCGTTTAGAATGTCTTAACTTGCTTTGGAATCGGGAACTTGCAATTAACCCTTCACTCTATCTTTCATCTTCAACATCAAGGCTTACTCGTCACCATCATCCTCATTCTTTGACCCCATATTTTGCGCGAACAGTTTTATTAAAATTTTCTTTTTTCCCTCGCACTGTAATAGACTGGAACAATTCTTAGTTGCCATCCGTCATATTTTGATTGCTCAAACTGTATTAAATATGTCTATATTTGCTTTGTTTGTTTGTTTTCTTTTGTTTTTCCCTCACCCTGCTTGGACCTTGTATTACGTCCGCAGCATTGAACAAAGAAAGAAAGAAAGAAAGAAAGAAAGAAAGAAAGAAAGAAAGAAAGAAAGAAAGAAAGAAAGAAAGAACAACACAGTATGTTGAAAGCAATAAGGAAGTGAAATTGAAGAACTTCATCTTAAAAAGTAACAGATTCTGGTAGTAATTACAGGAAAACTAAAATGGAAAGCAAGAGGACAGAGCAGGTTTGGCCAATGGCAGAGTAAGGATCTTTCTCGCTTTTTAGCGAATACAGGCTGGGTGTTTCTGCTTCAAGTGTAAATGCCACATGCAAAGGCCCAACTGTATAGTCGATATATGCCACTACTTCAAATGCAAACCTGAGGGATGGCGGGTCATGTTTAACGACATGCTTTGGTAGAGCGATATTGCCGTTCATGCCCAGGCAGACGAGGTAATTAAGTACGGGCATCAAACAAGAAATCGTATTTAAGAGCTGCCGCGGGGATATTGCGTTGTTAACGAAAGGATGAAGCGCACTTACGAGTGGGCAGCCGCTATGTTAGGTCAAAAAGAAAATATGAACCTTACAAAATCTCTCCCCTAAACGTGCTCGTCAACAAACGGAACTCTGAAACGTGCGTACAATATAACATATAAACGAGAGACTCTCTACTAACGATTGACCACACTCTCCTTACACAACAATATAAAAGAGTTGGCCAAGCATTCTTTGCACTGAAACCAGGACCTGTTCTGACAACACTACAGAGACTCGAAATGGGGTGGAATACAAGCAAAAGAAGCGATTAACATAGTAGGTGCCATGTGGGGAAACATCGTCACATGACGTTGAGAAAGACAAAGGAAGGCTTGACTTCACAGCACAAACAAGCCTGTGCGGACTGCTAACGCAACACCCGTCTAACAACAGAGAAAATAATGCGGGAATGTCCGGTACATGAGGCAACGAGGCATGATGACTGTACGTGGCCTTAATCACAACCTACAGAAGCTGGACTCAGCCAGACAGAAGCTATATTCTATAACCACTCGTCAAAGTCACCGAACGGATGGTGAAGAGCAGTTGGACAAAGAGAAAAAGCGCGACAAAAAACTATTTTCCCATATTTAACGTCATCTTTATTTTGTCGGCATTTTAGATATCCAAAAAGCATACTCGTCTCTTTAACGAACCCTAAGAGAGGCGTTAGTAAGAGCGACCATTGTGAAGCTTACCTCACGAAGTATCTCTTGCAAAATATTGTACGCTTCGTCTGTCAGCGATCGAGGAAATCGCAGGGGAGCTGCCAGAGCCACTGCAAACGATCGAGAATTAAATTACTAGCATCTTTCCTTGATACGGCTTTTTGAACCTTAAAAGTAAAGCAGCTTCGTGCGGTCAGGCGCACGAAGTGTTCATTAGCTTCATCCGAGTGGTATGCGAAGCTTGCGTAATTATTATTTGCTGGAAAAAAGACAGCGTTTGCGTTAAGTGCTCATTGTATCTGTAAGTTCAGATAGCACAGATGAGGATAAAATGTGGAGAAAGTACACAAGAAGTACAAATGTGCCTAACCAATACATAATATCACACTTCGTACGCTGTAATTATGTGACCCACGATTTGGAGTCACTAAAATGCTTAGATATAAGGACAACGCCCACTGAAATACTGAGGGAAGTAGAAATGAACAACTTCACTTCGAATATTCTCTTCACATTTGCAACATTCACGACAGTAATCTACCAAGTTATTACAATTGCGTTAGGACGTACCACTATCGGTACACTATTCTAGTACACTACTCTTCTGTAATGGAACTCGAGGAAGTTGGCACGTTCGCAGTAGGTGCGCACTGCCTTTTCATCTAGGGGAACTTCTACGTCACTTGCCTTCTGCATGGATAGGGTGGAAGCTGTTCGTAAAACACTAGCCGGCAGTCAGCTCGCCTGCGCTGGATTAGCGAGGTGTCCCATAATTAGCCTGGGCGAGATTCGGCGAGAGTCGAGCCCTGATCATGTGCACCAAACGTATACGTACACGCGAAACGGTGGTTGTGAAGACCACACTAGCACGCCGGAATATACGCACGCGTTCAGTCTCTAGCTGTGGCCAGCCGCATTCCTTTGTCGACGGCCGGCGATTACTTCGGCTCATCGGGGCTGCCGTCCTTAGCGGGCGCGTGCCCTCCCATGTCGTCTCGATGTGCTGAGGCAGCGCTACCTTACGTGAACCGTTCGCAGTCCGTATCATTGATCTGATTTGCATATTCATATAGTTCGGTTATACGCCAATCAATTGTATTTTGTATAAAACCTCGCTTATAAACGATCTATTGCTTCTAAACGCCAACGGTCTCGCTGCCTAACCATCCTAGTTTTAAGATTGCTGTAATTCGCTCAAATTCGCCCTTTACCCCTTTATTATACGCTCGGCGCCAGACAAGAGCGGCATCCTATATGGGGCTCGGTGCGTTCGGACCCGTGGTGGTCGTGCGGTGCGCACGGCAGAGACAAGCAATCAACTGTGGGCAGTTGACTGGGCAAGTAAAGATCACAAGCTTAATGTCCCACATGCGTGAGTATTCTTTTACGAGGCAGCCACAGTTGCCATAATTCTGCGTATACACCATATATATCACCCATATATCAGTATACAATGTTTTGCTCGTCGAACGACTCACCAGCCACTTACTCGAATAACGAAGCTCCCTCCTCGTTGTCTGAATGTTGATGTTCTGCTCAGCGGCATACTGAGAGAGCGGCGTTTTACCAATGAGCATGGTGTAGAGGACGATGCCGAAGGACCACCAGTCAGCGCCGACGCCTTGGAAGCGCAAAAAATAAAAGAGTGAACTCAGTAGTTGTGATGGTTAAGTAATTGTCTCAGCTCTTAACCTCTAATAGAGAGCTCTTAAACCCAATCGTAAGTGTAACCTGCCTGTACGTGCACCCACGTATACGCATGAGAGGCGTCATTGTCAAGGCTTACGTCGCGGCTTACCGCGTTATCAAGGAAGCGTTTGTAGAATGTGTCGTTAGGCGCAAAAAAACGTATTTATAGACCAGTGAGGTGCTTTACACGGCGAACTATCAGGCATGCGACTGAAATGAGCTTGAAAGCTTGATGATCAAACTTGAAGTTTCACTTGTAACACACTGAGTACAGCCAATGGTTTAATGCTCATAGATGAATACAGCGGCAATCGGGCTCTGTATTTTTTATTTATTTATTTATTAAATACCTGCTTCGCCATAGGGCATTACAGCAGGGAGGGTACAGTACATATCATCAAACACAAAAAAAGCATATTCATAAAGCATGGAAAAAATCACTTGAACGAATACAGACTATTTCCGGTGGCAGAGTGTTCCACTCTCTTATGGTGCGGACAAAGAAAGAGTAGCGAAAAGCGTCACCCCTAAAAGGAATCTCGCGTATTTTTAAGTGGTGATCACGTCTTTGGGAAACATAGTTGGGTGGTTGAAAATACAATTGCCTGATGATCCCTGTTCTCGAATGATAAATGCTATGAAGGAATTTCAATCTGAGGCTTCGACGACGGTTTTCAAAAAGATGCCAGTTTAATGTTTTTTTGCTCTCTGTCACACTAAGCATCCTGTAATAATTTCCAAGGACAAATCGAATTGCTCTATTTTGCACTTTTTCAAGTTTATCTACAAGTTCCTTAGTATATGGGTCCCAGCCGACGCACGCATACTCCAGTATACTGCGGACATGTGTAACATAGAGCTGCTCCCTAAGTTTCTGTGGTAAACTACTGAAGTTACGTTTCAGAAAACTCAATGTTCCTACAGCCTTGTTCCTAACATAAGTGACATGTTTATTGCACCTCAAATCAGCAGTGAAAAATACACCTAGATATTTATATTCCGTGACTTGTTGAAGATTAGCGTTATTAATCGTGTAATGATTTCTGCAGTGCGAGAGTTTCCTGGTAAAGGTGACGTGGACACTTTTTTTCTCATTCAACGACATTTTCCATTTTTCACACCATGCGGCAATTAAATCTAAATCGTTTTGCAGTGCTTGTTTGTCAAGATCGCTATTGATGGCCCTACATACTATACAGCCGCTCAGCATTTCGCCTAGTGTTGACGACATCCCAGAGGACACCCACGAGGACGGGTACCCTTCCCAGGCCCAACCAACCAACGAAAACGCACCCGACGTTACGGCATCGACGCTAGAACCAAGACCACAGCGTGAATGACGGCAACCACGGCAGTTGAGATATGACGAACACTTTGTGCAAGTTCCGTGAACTCAAAACCTTCTGAAGTGCGTACACAAACTTTCGTCGGTGTTTTGGTGCTATGTGAGTGTATTTGTTTTTCGTCAAAACGTTACAGTGATTTAGTTGTCATTCCAAGGGAGGAAGATGTATCAGGTAGATAAACCGAAGTGATGCATGCCTGCAAGCAGTATCTTCGGCGCATGCTCAGCACGTGTGTGCCCTTTCCTGTACCGGGTATAAAATGGGTGCGAATAAAGACTGGGGGGCTTTTTCAGTTGCTGAAAACCGGTCCCTGCCTTTACTCAGTCGACACCACAACCGATACAATACGCAACCGATACGAGCCCAATCTGAGAAGTTCGACAATAGGCTGCGCGCGTTAGAGAAACTCAAGTGGTAAAAATTAACAATAAGCGCTCCACTCTAAGGTTTTTCAATGCAAAGGTTTAAGTCGTAAAAACCTGTAGGAACAGTCACGACACTTTCGTTTCTAAACCACAATGAGCGTCTGCAGTCGAAGTGCATCTGTCAGCGTACAACACGCACCATAGTGTTCCCTCCGTAGGACTTCCGGTGCCATGTAGGCGAGTGATCCACAGCGGTTCCTGGCCTCCAGACCCAGCTGATGAAAAAATAATGTACAAACAACAAAACCAAGAACACAGAAAACGTCATTCGCAACGTTGCGATTCACAAGCGCGCCGACTCAATGATAATTTGCGAATTTGTTCCAGCAGAGAAACAAAAGTCATCGATTTCTACAAAGAACTGTGTCGAAATTCAAGGACATCCAGGCTCTGATAATGCACATGCACACTAAGATATCAAAATCTCAACTCTTAGCTGGCATTTTCCAGCATTTCAGCCACAGGTGACTTTTCGAAAATGCATTTCCTATTGTAAGGAAAAACTTTCGTGCCTTTAAGGGTAACTGCGGCGATTGCCCACTGATCTCAATGAAATTTTCACTACATATTCTCTGCGGTACTGTAATAATATGTGCCAAGTCAGGCGGTTGTAAGTCATTTAGTTTACCTGTAAATGAAGTTTTAAATTTTTGGCGGATTCCCATGCGTTCCCCCTTGTGTTTTTGACGTCGTCACTTTCAACGCAGCCTACCTGAGCCAGCGGGTCGTCAAAAGCAGCATGGCGATACTTCAGCGCTCAAATCGTCGCTGTCAAGTTCAGAAAAACTGGCATAACGAACATCGTCGAATGACCTCGCCAATGGCATTTTTCTGGCACCAGCTTCATATTTCTGATGGTAAGGAGCACGGTGGAAGAACAGTAAGGAGGCTGCACGAAGCATATATTTTGGGGAGGCTGTACGAAGCAGCTCCGTGTTACTGATCGCATATCGCTGCACGAAGCATCTAACCGTTTCGGTTTCGGTGTTAACACGCCTTTAATTTGGTTATTTTAAATTATTGGTGCGTTTCTGTGCGAACTGAATGACCTTGGCTGTTACAGGACTGTCAGCGCCATCGGAAAACATTGATATCAGAGCGTGAAAAAAGCGAAAAAACTGCCGGAGTTGCCTTTTAAGGTGAAGAATATCTAGCGCCACCCAAAGATGCTATGCACGTTAAACCAAATGTCAGAAAAGTGCTTTTTTCTAAGCATTTCAATCTCCCATGGCATGAAAATGGAGTCATTTTGGTTACGATGTGAAGCAACTACTGAAACAAAAAAATAAATAAATAAAAAATGTAGGGCGATACTTTCCCTTGAACTGGATTCGCATAGCTAGTTCGACGATGGCGATGGCCTAAAATTAAGCGAGAGTTCCACTGCCTAGAAAAGCTGCATATATGTCAATTAAAAAGAGACGTTTCAGCGCGTCAAAGACAGTTCGATAAAAAGACGTTGTTTGCCTATACGCCGAGGGCGGCAGGACAGCTGAAAGTACGCACGAATGCCTCACGATGCAATTGATACGACGGTGTCACCTCACCTGACAGAGGCCGAAGTCAATAAGGCGAGCATTACCGCGCTCATCGAGAAGCACGTTCGACGAACTTATGTCACGATGCAGGTATCCTGTCAAACAAAACACGACAAGAAACAACAGCATGTTAAGCGGATAGCATACGTCGAATTCGGCACTATGCGGTATACGTCGCCTGCGCGGACTGCATCCATGCAACAGCGGCATCTCAGCGACGAAACGGACAACACAGTTGCTCGTTTTTTTTTTTTTGCTTTTTTTCTTGTTTACTTGACAATGCGCAACCAAGTAGAAGATTGACGGGAAACGATGGGATCGCCTGTTTCTTATCTCTCAATGCATAGCATGGGCCTCGACTTCGGCAGTCGTGAAGTGTACACCATTAGAATGTTGGCTGTCCCAACTGCCCGTTCCTAACGTCACGAACTACGCGAGAAATGCGTTATGCGGGGCGTTACTCACGCGCGCATAATGGACATGACAGGAAACTCACCGGCATCGTGGACGAAGTTGAGCGCATGGGCCAGCTGAGCGGACACCACCTTGGCCTTGTTTTCTGGCAGGGGACCCGACCGTCGAATGATCTGGCTCAGGGTGCCTCGAGGCACGTACTCCATGACGAAGCACCATCTGAACGCGTGCGCACAGTTTAATTGCGAGAAGTGTACGCCACAAGGAACTAGCGGAATATAGCGCATGTACAAAGAATCACCGTACCATCGCTCGCACTCCTCTACGTCCAAAATATACGTGCGATGCACTCACGGTACTCTACTGGACGCAACATGAATTCCCAAAGTGGTGAGCGTACAGATAGACTGGCTATAAAGAAAATAATGTTGAGTATACAGATATGTGCGTCATGAGGAGGTCTTCTTCATATGATCTACTTGATAAGGTAAATTGAAGCACTCCATTTTGTAAGAGGACAGAAAACTTAGTGAGTTGGCAACGATCAATTATGTAATTTATAAGTTGCGCGAAATATGGGTTTGCTTCGTGCTTTACCACTCTTGGTTTACACTAACACCCGTCAGAATGAACGTTAGGGACGCAAACATTGGGTTGATCTTGCACCTAGCGGTTACGATGACTGCGCATCACGGTTGAAATTTATTTGAGTTCTTTTCCGTTTTGCAAATTTCTAAACATCGAAGCTGTTCTTGGTCGACCCTGTGGAGTCGTCGTCACCGTAACGCTAGGAGGTTACGTCATTTTAGGAGAATACAGGATCATTCTGAACAGAGAGAGCGAAAGAAATCGCTAGATCGCTGTTTTTTTTTTTTTTCAGTGAGAATCTTGCTTTTATGTCTCATTCAGTGCGACGATTTACAACTAAAACTCCAGCCAGTTCCATGCCGTGAAAACCAGCTAAACAACAAGCACCCTGGACTAGACACCAAATAGGCGAGGGAAGGGAATCCGCTTAGGTTCATCCCTCAAGGAAAGACTCCCGCCCGTCTGCTTGTTCGAAATGACCATTTAATTTACCTAAGCAAAAACGCAAGAAACAGTTTCATTTTTTTTTCTGTGCTCGAGCGCAACGTTTGCGTTAAAGCTTTTGGTTGTGGACTATGTTGACAAGAATGTCTTGTATTTAGAGGCTTAAGCCGTTTAACCTCGAAAAGAAACAACGTCTGCGAGAGACGCTCCAGTATAGAGCCCCAAATTTATGTTTACCCCATGTGGGCTTCTTTACCTCACGTCTACAGATTTAGGTGCGCAAGCGTTTCGGAATTTCACCACCGCTGAAACGTTTCCTTCATGGCCGATAATCGAACACCCGTCCTTGTGTTCAGCATTACACAGTGTGTACCACCGCGGCTGCTGTGCCACGGTATACTTACACAGAAAGTATCGAAAGTGTTTCCCATAACCTAAGTAAATGGACAGCCTTTGCATTCCGCTAAATTGTCCATCAATGTCCACTGAATTTCCGCAGCAGACGCAACATAACTGAAAAAGAATGCATCTCCTCCGGCTTCAGCTCGGGGACACATTTTTAATGGCGTGTTTTGTAGCATAAACTCAAAGGTGCCCTTGATCGGCACACTGTACTATCATCGCTCTTGCAACACTTCTTCAGTGAGAACGTGTTATGCCGCCCACACATAACACTTATTAAAGCCCCTTCCGATGGCATGACGTCACGCGTGATGCAGCGCCCGAATCGCAAAAAGCACTCTTCTTGCCCGCTTCTGCCCTCACGTCCAAGATACCCTGCGTCCATGCACAAAGCTGCTTGAGCAGCCAAAGAAAGCAATTCGCTTTAATTCGCCTCGCATTGATTGTTACGTACTTTTCAGTTACGAAGTGCTTTTCGAGAGCCCTCGTTTCGAGGCACAATGACTCAAACATATGCCCGATTGCTAAGGTTACTGGCATTCATTCACTTGCCAGAGTCGCTAACAAATCGAAAACGTCTGTTTGTAATTATTTTAAGTAGTTCAGCCCATATTTGAAAAACATATTCAGACCATACCGTATCATGCGCCCTCCACCGTCTTTGGCGGTCGGTGCCATCATCGGTCTCCTCGTTTCCGGCAATCGGTGGTAGTAATGGGCCACTCACTTCAACACACCTATGTAACGTTTAAGCTCCCCGCTGCTATACCTCTGGAAGCAGTAATAGTTCGACGTCGCGTCGACAGTCGTCTGATATCTGAAAGGCAAAATGGCCATCCAACTGTTGTAGCACAAGCTACAAACGGGTGGATGACAATTTTCTCCTTCATAATAATTTCTTCAGCGGAAATGGTTCGCGATTGCCCTGTCTATAGATATGGTCGCCGCGGTGGTATAGTGGTTATAAGGCTTGACTGCGCAGACCCGAAGGAGACGGCTTCTAAACAGGCCGCGGCAGTAAAATTTTCGATAGAGGCGAATATGCTAGAGGGCCGTGTACTGTACGTTGTCAGTGCACGTTAAAGAACTCCAGATGGCCGAATTTTCGGAGCCTTCCCTTATGCATCTGTTCATTTCATTCACTTTTCGCAACCCTCGCGGACGCTGAGCCATGCTGCTGACAAGGGCTGTAGAAAATTTTTAACTATATTATTATTATTATTATTATTATTATTATTATTATTATTATCATTATTATTATTATTATTATTATTATTATTATATGCGGACGCAAGTACAAAATATCTTAAGTTTGACCCGACAAATACGATACGAAAGTTTTATCCTGCCGCTGAGGATGTGCAAATTGCCCACGGATAGATTATTTGAATGCGTAAGCTCTCTATCGAAATGCAGTAGAGCGCTTACGCCCTCTACTGCATTTCCTCTGCCGACTTAAGCAGATGACACTGAAGGTTCAAAATAGGAGCGTATCAAACATTGTTTAACAAAGAGCGAGTTCCCACGTAACTAGCTGGTGAATTTGTTGTCGTGTAATCCTAAAGACACCGTATACGACGGCAATGAATCATTCTCGAATGCGAAATCACCAGCCTATCACTAGCTGGAAGAAAGAGCCGTAGCTGTAGTAATTTTCATATCTTTAATATTGCACATCGCACTGTTGCAATAGCCGCAACGCCTCTTAACTTTTCAAATTTAACTGATCTATGCTGAATACTGAGTTTGTGTTGACACGTTTCCACACTTACGCTTTCGAAGTCTCGTAGCTGGCCTTTAACGTTGCTACGAAAGGGTGATGCGAAACTGCTTGCCATGCCGAACGTTCAGCCTCCACGCGTCGGGCTTCCTAGACCAGGCAACAATGTATCAAGTCCTGTACGCTTGAACGGGCAAGGTTGACCGCGACATAAATGCATCAAAGGTCACCACCGCAGGGTCACCACCAAAGTGCCCTGGTGCGTACAAAGCGCCAGGAAAATGTACTCACCTTGGCCTGTTCGCGGTGGTGCTTCTCGATGCACTTGAGCGCCGCAAGCTCTTTGGTGACCTTGTGACGCACGAGGTAGACGACGCCGAAGCTGCCTTTCCCGAGGACATGCAGCTGCTGGAGGAAGCTCAGGTGCCAGTCTCCCGACTCGCCCGGATTTCTCCAAAACGTCACCTCATCCACGTCACCCAAGGAGATCTGCTGTGCGACCGATAAAGAAAAGAAACAGGGCGAAATCCGTTTGCCCCGCACCATACCTTTGGAGCGATTGGAAGCGCGTTCTAAATGACGAACGAGTGGATGCGAGACACCGCGCGAGGCAGCGCAAAAACGAGCGACGTGGTTCTCTCGCCACGAGCGAACGCGCCACACGATTCTTAGGCGAGCCCAGCGCCACTGTTCCACGGCGTTGCCATACTGAACCGCGAAAGAAAGGCGGCTCGCGTGAGAGATGGGACGTGCCTGCGTACCGACTTGATTCTAAACCTCCCCAGAAGCCCCGACAGGATCCCGCACAGCTCGGTGCGCGAGCCGCCCGAAGACCTCCTGGTGACGGTGTCGGCCGCGCCGCCATGAGACAGCCGCTGGTTGCGCCTCTTGGGCGCCGCGGGACTAGCAGCAGGAGACTGCAGCTGCACGTGAGACGGGCCGGCGGACGACTCCTCGTCGTCTCGCCGCTTCACCTTCGCGCCAGGCTCTTTGGTCGACATCCATTTCAACGAGTTCTGCGAACAAGGGCGCAGCTGGTTAGGCTTGCGAGGCCAGGGCAGTTCCCTAAGCTAGATCTACTCTCAAGGTTTAGGCGGCTAGACATTTAGGGCCGCTTCTCATTAACAGGGTGGGGACTTATTAAGCAGTGATCAATGAAGTGAATGTCGCCACATTTAACGGCTGTACGGAGCCTGTTCACGAGCCAGGCGCGAAGGGATATAGCATGAGGCTGTTTCCTTTTCCCTCACCGTCGCGGCGTAAAGGAAGTCCTTGGTCGCCTCTCTGCTCGTGGAACTCTTCTTTGGAGTGTTTCACGCACCGCCGCTCTTCACGACGCAAGAGCACCGCTATCCCCGGTCGTTGTGGCGGCAGATGCTGGCGCGGGAAGCAGGTGAGACACCGTGCTCGTCGCCCCAAAGGCGTCGCCGTATAGCAGGCTACGGCAAAAAACAAAGGGTCACACGGTGGCTCCAAAGAAGCAGTTCCTCCGAGCCTGCGACACAAGGGCCTCGGCCCTAAACTAAGACAGCTCAGGCCGCTCCGACGGGCAGCTGCAGTGGACGAATGCCCCGACGCGCGCAGGGGAGCCCCATTTTCTGCGTACTAATGAAAACGACCAAGTGATTGCGCACGTCCCGTAACTAGTGGTGTAACGCGAACGAAGACCTAAAGCTCCCATTGAAGGCATACGAATAAGATAATTTTGTGTTACGATTGAAGCGGGTTGCGTTATTCGTCGGTTTGAGACGCTAAGGATGACAGACGAGTTTTTAGGTACGGCTATAGGACTCTTGAGCCTGCATGTTTAGGGCACTTGTGCAAGCGTGTATGTACCACATCAACCGGAATTTGCAAGCTATAGAAAGAGGATTGGCTAGCATCAATCATACATATAAGCTCCTTTCCATGAGGTAAAAGGAAAAACAGCATGAAACAGGCAGTACCACTTCAATACCAGAGGCATGCTATGTGACCGCTCGCCAACGCCGCATTATTACGGGACACGGTTTTTGGATTATAACAGCGAGCTGCTGCTGATGATCGCTGGTGTTTCGTGAGCGCCATGAGAAATAACTGGATGTTCGCAGTGACCACTGAGTTACAATGATGTGATGGTGTATGACTGCAAACAGGCATAAAAATGAAATCGCTGTATAGGGGCGTATAAAAAATATTGCATAAATTTTTGACAGTGACACGTGGGATGGTCTACGGAGTTTGGACGTATGAGAAGTGGTCATGATGCCAAAATTAGAGAGCATAAAAATGGCACGAGTGCTATACTCAAGGCCTTTGAGCTCCAAGGAGGGGAGGCACGTGCTTTCTTTATAAAATGCTATTGCAGCAGCGGCCTCTCTTTAGTGACCGTGCTAAGGATGTCCTGGGGTTATAAAATAAAAAAAAATTATGTGCAGTGTTAAAAACGCGAATCGCTTGTAATATTTAACATGAGGTCATTGCCTGGAGGCATCGATAGATGCAGCGGAAGATGCTGCCGGAATAGCAATGGACAAAAGCTTTCTCCTGTCAGATTCTGTGCATTCTAAAAGGGCATGAAGCACCGCGAGCGGCTCACCATATTTATCACATATCAGTGGTCACCACCGGAGAGTAGGCATGCATGTGTGGATAGGAAGTTGGATACCCCTTCGTATGGACTAGTCCGAACGCAGGCTACATTCCGCACCTGCAAAACTAAACTGGACTAACTGTTCCAAACAAGAATTCAACCAGTCAATGTTGCAATACAGAAAGACTAATAAACTTTTGCCGACGTATTCATTGAATCTGGCCACCAGAGATTTAGATTAAGTTCAACTGGACGCATTTAGCCATTTACATACACAGGGTCATTCCACGCCAAACGTCCCAGACATCGCGCTCGACCCTCTCCAATTCTATTGTAAAAAATTGTGGACGTTCACATCAGTGCACTATTTGTCCTCGGAAAGTATTCTGCGGGAAAATTTTTTTTTGTCTTTTACAATGATTTGAACTTTGCCGTTGTGGGTGAAACCTAGGTTGCGAGAAAATACTCTAAAGATACAATAGTTCATGGAACACCTTAAATATCTGCTATTTGTTTGAAAAGGAATGGCACTATCTTATTATCACCCATTGACGACCACTACTATGTCTCACGATGTGCTTTGTGGTGAAGCAATGCTGCAATTCTGCGCCCATTCTGATTATTTTTTAAAAATTATACAAATATTACAAACACAATAGGACTGCATCACATGGCTGGATAGCTGGCAGTAAGCATGCTAAAAAAGTATTGAAGTCTACGACCGAGTAGTTTCGAAGTGGAAGGGGCACAAACATTGCAAAACGCGTGAAATGGCCCATGTTCAGGCACATGTAGAGTGGTGATGCGGTCCAAGTAAAAATGCACGCTTGGTGTCATTTGGAAGAGTAAACAAAGGAGACTTATTTGTGAAACTTTAATCGGAGTTTTTTTTTTGTTTTGTTTTTAGGCGAGAAACAAAATTTTATGTTCAGCGTGCGCGGCGTACCTGGGCGAGGGCCCGTATGTCCGCTTCACTTCGTCGCCACACTTCCTTGGGGCAACGGAAATATGCGGCGCCCACGCGGGTGGCAAGATCGTGTGCTGCTATGAGTTTTCA
Organism: Hyalomma asiaticum; assembly: GCA_013339685.2. NCBI lineage: Eukaryota > Metazoa > Arthropoda > Arachnida > Ixodida > Ixodidae > Hyalomma > Hyalomma asiaticum. The sequence goes on from CM023481.1 coordinate 270,988,200, forward strand.
CGTTGCTGAAAACTTGCAAACAGTGTACATGGCTGGCAGAAGGTTTCGGAAGGGCACTAAAGGCTGCCGGTTAGTAGTCGGAGCTGAGCACTATTTCATTGCCACGGCACTACATGCGCACGTACGACAGACGCAGCAATTGGGTTGTGTGCCCGATTTTCGATCTCTGCGGAGGTTTTAGTTCTTACTTCCGTTGCCGACGTGTCGTATTCGCCGCTTGAAATGCCTGTGTTGCTGAGTAGGAGGTGAGCCCGGCATTAAGAGTGGCCAGTGATGATGGCACAAAATGGTGAAACGTGCGCGTACCTTTGAGGGAGATTGTAGATTCAAACCTTGCTGAGAGCTCAACTTTCTTTTTTTCAACCCTAATCTCTGGCAATCGGAGCAGAAATATACCTTTGATATTTTCTTATCACCAGGTAAAAAGCTCATGGGGTGTAAGGATATGTCCCTTTTAGGGTCTCTGAAGACTTGCCCTGGCTGCCAGCCGCTTCACGGTGCCGCCAACCCCATTGCAAGCGCTCTTACCATGAGAGGTTGCAAAAAAGTTCCACTCTGCAGCTAAACTAAAGTCTTTTTCATGGTAGCACAAGTTTACAAAATTTTTCTTGTTTTTGTACTGCGATGATGCACCGTCGGAAAAGTAGTGAACTTTTTTGACATCAGGAAGTTCATGTTTTAGGACTTTGAGTACTGCATCTTGAAATGTAGCCACTGCAGCTGTAGTGTGTTCCGAGACAGTCCGAAATCACAACAAATGATATTGCCCGAAGGCAGCCAGTTGAAATGTGGCTTGCGTGTTTACCCAGTGGTATGAATGGGGAGCATATTGCACAAGGAAACTTTAATTATATGCGAAGTTCAAAATATGAATCAACTCGTCGCCCTTGAGGTTCGTTTTCAGCTCTCTTAAATATTTTGCTTGCTCCGTTCTCACGAAGTGGTGCAACTTTAGCTCTTGTAGCATGTATACAAACTTTTCAGAAAATTCGGCTGCAGTTAAGATAATTGCTTCGAGCATGCAGCAGACACCACTGATACATTGCTGAATATGAAGGTAGCCAATCTTATCGGCATCGAGAGATGATGAGTTGCCCAGCATGCTTCTGAGGGCGTCTCTGCTTGGGCACACAAGACAGCAGCCACGCATGCAGTCTTCATTTTCTGTTTCGCATACAATTGTGGATAACAATTCTACTGTTGTAGGCACTTTTATTTTATAATATATTTTAAACGAACCAGCTCTTGTTTTCCCTGACACTTCGTCGGCGGCACTGCGGAAACTCGAAGAATGCGTGTCGAAACAAGAAAACTCATAGCAGCACACGATCTTGCCACCCGCGTGGGCGCCGCATATTTCCGTTGCCCCAAGGAAGTGTGGCGACGCAGTGAAGCGGACTTACGGGCCCGCGCCCAGGTACGCCGCGCACGCTCAACATAAAATTTTGTTTCTCGCCTAAAAAAAAAAAAAAAAAAAAAAAACTCCGATTAAAGTTTCACAAATAAGTCTCCTTTGTTTACTCTTCCAAATGACACCAAGCGTGCATTTTTACTTGGACCGCATCACCACTCTACATGTGCCTGAACATGGGCCATTTCACGCGTTTTGCAATGTTTGCGCCCCTTCCACTTCGAAACTACTGGGTCGTCGACTTCAATACTTTTTTAGCATGCTTACTGCCAACTATCCAGCCATGTGATACAGTCCTATTGTGTTTGTAATATTTGCATAATTTTTAAAAAATAATCAGAATGGGCGCAGAATTGCAGCATTGCTTCACCACAAAGCACATCGTGAGACATAGTAGTGGTCGTCAATGGGTGATAATAAGATAGTGCCATTCCTTTTCAAGCAAATAGCAGATATTTAAGGTGTTTCATGAACTATTGTATTTTTTAGAGTATTTTCTCGCAACCTAGGTTTCACCCACAACGGCAAAGTTCAAACCATTGTAAAAGACAAAAAAAAAATTTTTTTTCCCGCAGAATACTTTCCGAGGACAAATAGTCCACTGATATGAACGTCCACAATTTTTACAATAGAATTGGAGAGGGTCGAGCGCAATGTCTGGGACGTTTGGCGTGGAATGACCCTACACTGAACTTGTGCGCAGAGCGTTGCACACGTTTGAGGGAGTGAGCGGCGACGCCTAAAATACGCAGAAAGCATGGAGTTCGCGACTGTAAAGCCCAGTTCTTGGAACGGTTGATTGCTGCAACCTCGGTGACCATGATGCAAACTCGGATCTCTGGTGTAGTGTTATCAAGCTGAACAGCGATGCACAATGAAAGTATAATGCTCGTTAATCGCCATCAGACCTGCCTTACCGTACGTAGTAAGGAGTGGCGCCGAACCAAGGATGTCCCTACATTTTTTTTCTTCGCTTTCCCTTGTTTACCTCGTCGCTGGAGGCGTGCGACGTGTACACCAGCTACTGCTGATAAGATGCTTGAGGCGGGCAGCGCGCTAACCATTCAGCTGTTGCGAAACATACACTCTTTTAGTATGCAGTGCGCTTGCGGGGAAAACGTGAATGCAGGTAAGTGGGTGGGTTGGAATGCCACAAGAGGCAGTAAACGTATTTCAAAGACAGTGCGAAAGATTGGCTACAGAGAGCAAGAGAGATACGCAGTGGGCGTTGCGCGTAGGGTAGTCTTCGCGGTGACTTTTACAATAAGACATGGTCCAACACACCCAAGTGGACACCGTCGCACAATAATACGCTTACGTCGCTATAGGCTAGTCTTTGCCACGTTTTTTTTTTCTGCAATTATGCGGGATAAAGATATGAGACTGTGGTCTCATATACTTATGTAGCCGTACCGCCACGGTGAACCAGTAGGCATACAGCGTGGTGCTGCTGCACACGAAGTCAAAGGTTCGAATCCCGACCTACACTGCCGCATTCTGTTGGGTGCAGGGCGCGAGAACCCTCTTGCACCGTTGCTATCAATGCTCGTCAGATAACATGAGGGGGTCGAGATCATGTCTCGCCGGCCCCGCCACGGCACTCGGCTGCAGATCCGAAGGTCGCGGGATCGAATCCCGGCCGCGGCGGCTGCATTTCGTTGGAGGCGAAATGTTGAGGCCCGTGTGCTGTGCGATGTCAGTGCACGTTAAAGAACCTCAGGTGGTCGAAATTTCCGGAGACCTCCACTACGGCGTCTCTCATAATCACAGCTGGTTTTGGGACGTTAAACCTCACAAATCAATCAATCATGGATCGCCTTCCACTACAAGGCGACATGCACTACTCCAGCAGCATGTTATGACATTGCCACAAACAGAGGAGGCTATTATTACGCCATTAAGTGTCTGAGGAACATTTTACAGCCTTGAGTGTTCCACAAGTAGCACTGTAGACTTCGAAGGAATTAGTAATTAAGTGGAGTCGCCCTTGAAGTCTACGACGCTTCTGTGTGGAATCGGAACCTTACGATTCTCTTTCTCGCCAATTGAATCCGTGTAAACAGTACTGCGTGTACTACCTATAGACTACCAGCGGTTTGTGTAAGGAGCTGCCAACGCTACTGTCGCACCTGATTGACTTCCGGGGTTTTACGTCCTAAAACCAGCTATGATTATGAGATACGCCGTAGTAGAGGAAAATTTTGACTACCTGGGGCTTTTCAAAGTGCCCTGACATCACACAATACACGGGCCTCAATGCTTCGCCTCCATCATAATGTAGCCGCCGCAGCCGGATTGTGTTGCACCTCGGGTCGCCAAGAAGTGACAGTGGACATCAGTGCCCAAGAAGGTGGCACCGCTATAGTGATTCGGACACGACTGGTAAATTTACGGACCCTAATTGTTGGCCTTTTTTATTGTGCGTAGACTGTATTTGTTAGCGGACTTACTTGCACTACATACAGCACAGACGCACCCCAGAGCACTACTCCCTTCCTCGACGACAGTTGTCCTATGTCGCTTCGTATGGTACCTACCGAATCCTCGGGATCTCCCCCCTTCACGGGTTCGTCAGCCGGAGACGCGGGCTGCTGTGCGGGAGTGGCGGGTGAGACTCCAGAAGGACCAGGGACAGCTGGCGGAGAATTTCTGCGCATCGGAGAGCCGGCCTTGGAGCCGATCTCATGCGCGGCACCAGGAGTGACCGCAGTCGGTCGCTTAGGGCTGCGCTCGCCATCGGCTTCGGTGGCGTCTCGGTTTGGCGTCGTAGCTCCAGGCTGAGCGGCCGGCGCCAGCGGCTGCTGCTCGGCGTCGCTTCGTGGCGTCCTCGGCGCCGACTCCTGGCTTGTCGTAACGACACTCAGCGCGAAAGCCTGCGTCTGTTCGCAGCTCTCAGAAACTGCTGACTTGACTACACGAGCTATACGTTCCGAGAGCGAAGTGCGCTATGCAGTCGCTGCTGCAGCTGCCGCAAATCAGAGGAACTAACCAGTGCGCATTTTGGTATACTGCATCATTTGTCCCCAGAAGTATATGTCCATCCTCATCACGTGGTGGCAAGCGCCTTTCTTGATCGCCAATTTGCAGAAAAAGTACTAAGCCATTTGCACGCTAAAGCGGAATGACCGATCGATCAACAATCTTCTTGAAAAAGAAATCGGTGTAACTGCCGCACCGGCCGTTGCACCGTTATTGTACATTGATAATAGGCTCATAATTGCTGACGCGCAGACGAAGCCAGGAACGATGTGCTAAATAACTGCGAAGCTCCGCTGCCACAAGTTCATCCGCAATATAGCGCAATTCTGTAAAACTATAATATTGGTGGCATAGTGTTCTAACGATCATCTGTTGTACACACTGTCGTGTCGGCAGACGTGTGTCGTGTGGGTTGGCTGGCGTTCCACGAGGCTCGGACTAAAACGCAGGTACGGCTTCATAAGTAAAGTTTCCGAAACACGAAAAATTCCCAGAGGTATCCGATTCATCCGTACTACCCCGTACAACAGGTTACTCGCCTCAGAGGCATAACCACACGACGAAAAGAAATAGACAACAAACGGTCGCCGAGGGAACGCTAACGGTGTCGTCTGTCTTCCAACTTGAGCCAGGGGGGGGGGGGACATGTTGAGTTGCGCGTCCGCGCTATCAGGTGGCGTCACCATCGGGGCGACGACAGCGCACCGCCGGCGGCAGCAGGCGAAACGCCATATAAGCCTTTAAATCGCCTATTTTATTTGTAGAACTTCAAATCGATTCACATAAAAAAAGAGTTGCCCTTTAATTTTAAGTCACGGGAAGCGTATTGAGCACGAACGCTCAAATGTTTTAAATAATGAAACTTCTTGAACGGGTGACGACGAGCGAAAGCGGGCAGTGAGTACCAGAAGTCGCGCACGGACCATTCGACGCCGGTGAAAGTTACGCGGTTATGTTCAAGTCAAGCTGCAAGATACTCGTACTGTGAACAGAGTCATACGACACCATCGTAAAAGTGCAGGGATTTTAGTGGTATACTCTGTTGACACGGATTCGTGCAGTTCTATGTATTTTTCCCTTCAGCGGTGGACAGCTATGCTCCAGATATCTGCGGTGGGGCTGCACATGGTACGTACCTTTATGCGTACCGACGATTATGAACGATACTCGCCGGTGCATCTCGCAAAACACTACTCACTTGTCCCTCATTTCATGTAAACATCGATGTCATTACAGCAAAGCGGTTTACTTGCCGCTAGTTTGTATGATCAATGTTGTGGCTCTACTCGTCCTTACTGCAGCGGTAACCTTCCAAGTAAGTATGCAAGATGCTTATAAATCTCTAATATGGAAATGGGATGCAATTACATTGTGCAAACGAGAGAAATTTTGTGGGCACCTGCCTGTAGCGACCGAGCGAGCCCACGCGATGCAGTAGCAGACGACGACGGCATATCGTCTGTTCTTGCCGGTCGCCAGCCGCCATTTTGACGCTTCGAAAGCGCCCTTGCAATTTCAAAACGTATTTACCTTTCTAAGCAGCTATAAATTATACAAATAGGATTTACAGTTCTAAAACTTGATTTGCGAGCGTAAAATAGCCAAAACTGTTCAAAGTGTTAGCAAGACAACATTTTTATTTGTTAGTGCGAGTGCCTCCAACAGCCAGACGGCGCTACGATCGCTTCCAAAAATCGTCCCCATTGGTTCTATGGAAATGTCCTCCCCCTGCTTGAACGGCCGAGCGCTGCTTTTGATGTTTCATAAAATAGTATATACAAGTAGAAGTTCTAGAAACTTAAAAAAAGAAGACTTGCTTCTGGTTAATAATAAGAAAAAAATAGCTAATTACTGTCTAGTTCCGCGCAAAATTAATGGTTGCGATGAGCGGAACGCCTCCAGACAGACGCGTCTGCGGCGTGTCCGTGCTCCTAGTGAACGATGCCAATCGGAGTGCGACACATCCCAGCATTCACATGTATAAAAGAGCGTCGCAGCGCCAGTTTTTCCTCTAGGTGATGGTAAGAAACCCTACGAGGACCCGTGTTCACAAAAAAGCCTCTTATGAAAGAATTGTTCGTAAGAAAACTTCAAGCAATCACGATTCCGGACGTATCATTATCAGAGGCTGCTGACCAATGTTAAAAACACCTAGGTGAGCGAGGTCTTGGTAATCCGGCCCTCTTGAAGCACGGCTGCCTTACTTGGGCACATGTCATTCTTTTAGGTACCTTTCTTCTGAGTCAGATATAGTAGCAGCACGCTGAAAATAGGGCGCGAACCGTTTGGAAAGCAGTACTGCCCGTAGTATTGATCAATTCGCCACTGATTGACCAGAGATTTTACAGAGAAAGGCCAGCTAGTTGCATCACATTACGACTCATCACGCATTATGCAGTGAAAGGTTTAACTAAAGAAAGATTATGTTTCTTTTTATTTCGTCCATTTATCTCCTTTCCTGTACGCGGCAGCTTTGGTTGAGTGAAGCTCAGTTGGAACTCAAGCAGCACCATCTTCAAGTAAACACGTTACCGCTGATAACACGTATACATTAACACATACTAGTCTGAATTCCAGTAAAGATTGCTGGCAGGTTAGTTGGTAATACATAGTTTCGGTAGTATAAGAGCACGAACTTCAACAACTAATGAAAGGAAAGCTGCCATATGCCGTTGAGGTCGAGCCATTTAAAGAGTTCAATTAAGGGAAGCATTTTGTTCTACAACTACGGTACTCCCGGCCAAATGTGTTCGTATATACCATTTTCTCGCGCGCGTTTTCGCTCAATTTGTTTAATACTACTTCATCATAAAACCTTGTATAATGACAGTCTGGCTCCGTTAGAATACAATTAATTCCTTTTTATCTGGAAATAATTACGTTGACTCTAGAAGATGTCGTCATGCATGACATCACGGCATTTTGTCGCGGGAACTTGAAGCAGGCATTGCTTATTGTATTTTCTTTTTACGGACTTTCTGGCTTACCAAGCGCCTCCTCGCAGCAAGTCAGTGACTCTTTTCGTATGCGAAAGTGCAATTTACTAGTACGAGGGAAATCGTTTTTCTATTTAGAGTTCCCAAGTGTCCCTTTAATGCTGCAATGACAGTGAAAAGTACGTTGGATAGATAGATAGATAGATAGATAGATAGATAGATAGATAGATAGATAGATAGATAGATAGATAGATAGATAGATAGATAGATAGATAGATAGATAGATTACACAACTTGCAGCACTGAAAAAGCAATCACCTATTAATTTCTACAACCATGAGAGCCTTTCGGAAGAATACGAATTTCCGTCGTAGCTCGATGCGCCAACTTTATTTCAAGAAGGCACCCTTCACCGTGCAACTTTTCGCAGTGTCATAAAAACAAATCGAACTAGCATTTAGATTAATTTCTGAGGTTTTGCTTCCCAAAACCACGATATCATTATGAGAGACGCCGTAATGGAGGGCTCCGGAAATTTCGACCGCCTGGGGTTCTTTAACGTGCACTGACATCGCACAGTAGACGGACGGGCCTCAACATTTCGCCTCCATCGGGACATTTTAGAGACTTTTGACGCAGAATCGCACGCAAGGGCGCAATTTCGTTCCGCAAACACGCCATGCAAAATCTTAGGGAAAAAAAAAGACAAAAGAGGAGGCAGAGAGAGAGAGAGAGAGAGAGAGAGGAAGAGAAATAAATAGAAGATAGTTAACGGCTCCAGGCACTCGTAACATTGGCTTCAATCCAGCATAACCAAAACCATTTGCCAGCTGCCAACCTGCCGAAAAGAACGGCCTGCGATTTGGTAAACACTCAGAGCTGGAAAAGCGCTCGTGTCTAACTACCTACTTAAATGGCCCCGAGTAGTATACAGCGGCGCATTAATTCCGAACATCGCCTTCGCGTCGGGAAATCGTGGTCACGGCCGAGCGCTTGATGCGCAACGAAGTCTACACGAGCGAATGTTGGAGCGTGTCTGCATAGTCGCGCATTTGCGTTATCTATACGCTACGTAATGCATCGAATTTGTTTCTGGTTTATCAACGCTTGCGTACTAGGCACGTCACAACCACTATAATATATGTTGCTTTTATAAAGAGCGGAACTCTTTATGGCGGGCGTAATCTGTCCGGTCTGGGCAAAAATTATCAGCATGAAGTATGTGAAAAATGTGCGCACGCACCTCTATAAATGCACGGCATTTGCACCCGCACTTCTTTCTTGCTCTTGCGCTCAGGCCCTCAGCCCGCTTCTACATAAAGGCGGATGCATTTTAAGGCATAGCATATATTGGTATAATATAGCATATAGCATATATTGGTATATTATATGGAAGAGGGAGGCGTGGGTGAAGAGGAATGATGTGACGGTGACGAGGGAAAGGCAGTGGAGGAGGACGTCACAACCGGACATTGCCCGCCAAGCCAATTTCAACCTAGGCACGCGACCCAAATCACGTAACATGACGTAATAGCTAGTCACGCGACACGTTCCCTTTAAAACCATGTAACAGCTAGTCATACGACAAATCACGTGACTTAATTGACTTTGTAGAAGTCGGAAGAAGCTAGATCGGCCGCAAGCTCCGCTCTTAGTCCAGCCTTGCACGAGTAGTGCAAGCTGCCCACATTTTTTTTATTGTTGATGTTGGGAGCTAATAAAGACACTGATTTGCTGACATGAACCAACATAGCCGTGAGCCTATACCGTAATAACGCTATAAAGATTACGCACTTCGTTGTCTGCTCTTCTAGTCCTGATTTCCAAAAGGATGCTTGGACTAGATGCGCATGGTTGGGCTTGGGAAACATGAAGGGAACAAGGAATAAAAAAAAAGGCAGAGTGAATGATGTAATTGTGTGTGTGAAGAAAGAAGTGTTCATCGAATAACAACCATTGCTCGAGGCTGCAGAAATCCTCCAGAACACTGCCATTTCTTGATACTTTATACCTGCAGTTCCACTTTCTCACCGTCAGCGGTGTGCGCGAGCGCTGGATTGGTGGTGCATGAGCTAAACGTTCCACTCCATGTGTGACTGTTATTTCTAATACATTTTCTCTTTGTATGCCTCTAGACTTTTTTTCTTTAATGTCATAAGTTTCAGGGGAGCGTTCGTGACCATGTACTGTAAGTCTGCGCGAGAGTGAATCTATGTCAACGGCCTCTGCGCGGACACCTTTGCTGGGACGGCGAAACGCTTCATAGACTGAGAAGCTGCACGTAACGAGAGTTAACTATATTATAGCGAAAGGAGCCAACCGACTACTGCAGGGAGGTCTAAGACAGACGACCCCACTGCTCTGTGTCCTCTCTGTGAATGAGCACTGGTTCGTTTAACTATGCCGAACCAACATAAACGAGTCTTACATTTTCTGACGCCGAAGCGTCAGATCTATTATTATTATTATTATTATTATTATTATTATTATTATTATTATTATTATTATTATTATTATTATTGATGTTGTTGTTGCTGTAACCCTGTCTGTGTGCCGCATTGTAGTTCGTACAGTCATTCCCACGACCAGTGCTTTAAAACACTTTCATAATGAACGCAATTCGTGCGATCGCATCGAAGCACGAGAGTGCTTGGGTTTGCGTTAATACCAGCACACGCAGAGCGTATACTTACGGACGCAGCCTGCGTCGACTTAGGAGACGCGCGAGCGCATGTGCTCGGACAGCGCGGTATGCGCGGTCGTCTCGTAGGCGCAGCGGCAGGGGGCGTCAGAGAGGCATTGCACGCTCCAGGGCACACGTCGTACGGCCAAGGAGACACGCGACAGGTGAAGAGTAGACCCGGGGCCAGTGCGTGCAGCGTCGGTAGGGGCGTGTCGGCCCAGGTCAGCATGCCAGACCGCGGCCGACGCCCTGCATCTCACGGCCGCCGGCCGGCCTGCGCCTCAAGCAGACACACACTTTAGGGCAAGGATGCCACGCACGGCCGTCTCATTGTGCTACCCGTAAGCACGTACAGTACGTTAATGCAGACCACATGGGGAGACCGCAGAGTTTATAAAACTACGATTACTCATGCTGCCGGGATGTTCAAATCTAACCTCTTCAAGCCAACAAGCAGCTTTTCAGTGCGGATTTTAACATACTTTTGAAGCGCACCGTGTCTGCTTGTCACCCGCGTGTTCTCCAAAGCTTAGTTTTGTAGGCTAGTGCACATGCATGTATTGCCTACGCCGTGTTTACAACGTGAAATTTTAATCATAAAGGGAAGAAGAGCTTACTTATATCGATTCCTGTTTCATTCCACCGTTACCGGACAGTACATACCGACGTCAGTGGTAAGAGGAGCTGTTCTTTCCATTTCCTTCTATTTTTTTTTCCCAACACCCCTATAAGGCGATCATTTCGTAATATTTAAGACGAAAGGGCTTTATCGATGGGCAGTCTTTCTTTTTAGGTTGTGAAATGTTAGCTATGGTTTATATTAATTTGTTCTCTTCTTAGAACTTTGCCGCAAGAGAAGAAATGACAGTACGGAGAAAGAGACATATGTGTTTGTTGCTCATTGGTATCTTATCACGATGTTGTGCTAGCTGGATACAATCGAGCCTACGTCATATACTTGTACAATGTTAAATACTTGTGCAATCATCTTTGAATAAACTGACTAGTTTTCGAATGCTTTCAGGTGCCGTCATCGTGGGCTGCCTGCACTACTGCTTTGCATCTGCAGCGACTATAGACTGTAGGCATGCATTGGGCAGTTAATGACCTTGTTAATTTGATATGACGACATGCAAAACTTAAAAATCATCAGCTTGAAAGAACATGATGACGGCCTTCGTGAATACAAAATAAAGTTGTCTATGCATACTTTCCCATGTGCGTCACGTGCGCACTTCGCGGCGCAAGCTACGAGTTTGCGTAGCGGCAACGCTGCATGCAGTGACACTGTTCAAAAGCTAACTAAATTGACGTCAACGGCGCATCAATCATTCACGCTCATTGCTCTCTCTTCTGAATGGATCCTTGCGCGTTTTTTGTTTTTGTTTTGTTTTGCGGGAGGTTTCTGGTTTTCAGAGGCCGCTGGCTTATATTACGAGCAGTTTAGAACGGCCAGCATAAGTACACTACGCTCAGACGCATGAAACGTTTACAATTATTGCGAACGTTTCATGCAGCAAGTAAACACGTATGCAGTGCACAACGTTGCGCGCATTATGAACGCACCGATAAGAAAATTCAACAGTCATAAGTATGCGCCAACCTCTCATGTTAAATAAAAGTGTACGCGAGCTCACGTAAAATGACGTGATGTTGCGAGGGAAACTGCCCTGGCAGGGAAGACGCATAAATGCTAGCGTGTCTCCATGAAACACTTGAGAGAAAGGCCGAGTAACGCGTTCCTTTCACTGAAGCAATGCAAATGCTCCTTTAAAGATAAAAATATCCAGTCAGAGAAACCTTTTCTTCAGCACGAGCGTCCGCTAAACCAATGACAAGCTCTTTTCCAGGAGCCACACGCACTCGTCAGAGGGAGCCACGCCGTGCCCGTAGAACAAACAACACGACGGCGAGGTTACGCATTTTCGCGCTGAAGAGGCAGCATATAGACGCTTCTGGCGCGCCAGCTGACGCTGTGCATAAGAGCTACGAAAAAAGGGTCGCGCTAACAGACAGACGACGCAAGCCGAATGAACGCGAAGTGGCTACAAGGTGGGCCTCTCAGCATGGCTCCGTGTTGCGGAACTTTGGAAGGCCGAATGATGGCGAACGGGGGTCGAACCGGTGTGTAGTCGGCGCGAAGAGCGGAATTCCCGGCGGATAGAATACGTATAGCGGCTGGAACTGCCGTGGTGCTCACCTACGGTCGACGCGGCCGGGGCTGGTCGTTGTCGTTCTCGCACACGAGCCCATGCGGGGCCACCGCGAGGGTTGGCGCGCGATTAGCACCATGGCGATGCCACCGATGGGCGAGTCTGCGAATGCGAAAGAAAGAAGACGTTGCTGCTACCGGGTACGTGTGCATTTCGTCCCGAAGGGTTCACAGACACAGTCACGAATAAAACACCCGGAACGCCTCTATATTCGGTATTCACACTAAAAGTATGCCGGGACTGAAAGCCCGACAGGAGTCTTGTCGACAGCCTTTGCGCGCCAGTTCAGAGATGTATCCTGAAGTAAAAATTGGCCGCGTATCTGCGTGCTTCGCTGTAAATGTCGCCGAAAGACGATAGTCTTCTGCCGGCCGTACTACGCTGCGTGAGATATGGACGCCATCTGGCAGCGTCGTCGGGAAACATGAGCTTGGGTAGAATCCCTGGGAAACTGCCAGGTGGCAGCACCAAATCGTCAGCAGAGGCCTTTTTCTTGCATAGCGTCGCATTTTTAGCGCACCCTAACAAACACTAGGGTCTTTAGAATTACGTATTATGTATGTTCTAGTAAAGGAACACACCACCTAATATTTACATATTGATGCTGCGCCTCAGATATGCGCAATATTTGCTTGTTGATCGACAATGTCCACAAGTATGAACGCAGATACTAGTTCAAGATGGCTGGGCGTTAGGCAAGTTCTTAAAGTTTGGCCGGGTGGCTGAATCGTGTGACATAATGACAGACAGAAAGACCAAAATTTCTGCGTTCAGGACGCATGATGTATTGTACAAGTGAAACGTACCGTTTGAACGTTGCTGCTGCCATGACGACCATATACTACCTTGGTGGAACAATACTGTGGCTTAATATGTAATAATGCTGCAGACGCTGCCGTGAAAGTCAGAATATCTTTTTCCAGAGGCTGTATCTCGCTTCCGCAGCCTCAGTTACGCATTGACGCCGCCAGGTCACAGAACCCATGTCCAGCCCGCTTATACGGGAAATGTCGTCGAGTACAACGATAGATGAAATCAGCCGTTGATGCTAAGGGACCAGTTAACACAAGAATACATTATTTTGGGATATAGAGCCATTCAAGTACGCCTGAGGGCCATAAATGTTATAAAATTAGCCTGACTGGTCTCTGGAAAGCTCGTGCTTGAGCAGCTGCACTCCATTTTAGGGCATCTTCCCAGAAAAGGGCACCTCCATCCCCCCTCCCTCTCTCCACTGTTTCGTGGTACTTGTAAGGACCAAGGAACCCCGTTTAACATTCACAAGCCGCGAGAACTCCATCATGCATGCCGTACTTTCGTTGTCTATGATGCACGAAGTGCTCGGACTGGCGTATATCTGTGAAGATTAGTCGATTAACTTACGTTTACCGCTCCTGCAGTACTCGTGCATGTTTATATACCAACTTTGGAAAAGCAATCTTTTGAGTAGTCAGACTTCCCACAATGCCACGGCTGAGAACCAAAATAATATCGGCTCGCTTGACTACGTATACGGAATACCTGTTCGAGTTCTTCTTCTCACTTCTTTCCTTAATCAATGTCCTTCGAGAGAGGTTTACCAAGACGCATACGGCAGCGTACGCACGCCCTGAAACGAAGGCGCATGACTCGAATGACCCTTACGAGCGAAGGAATATGGCCAACCCTATGTTTCTTCATCCCGAGCCGAAGGCAGCTTCTTTCTTCACGCAGTGCCTGGTTATTTGCAATGCGTATGCACGGCACAAGAAAAAAACAAGTCTCGCGGAGTTTACGCGTTTCTGAACGGGGTGTACTCCGTCATTCCCCCGAAGCTTCTCGTAACCCACCGGAATGTATACACACAATGGTCTTCGAAAATAGACGGACACAAAGCAGACGGTGGGCCGTGTGCGTAAAAGCACCGCACTCGAAGCGAATCATGAGAAGGAATGCTGGTGTTTGGTTGGGAGTCTGCGAGTAACGGTGCCAGCGTTCCAGCGCTGCCGCATACAGTCGCGAGCTGCGCTGGGGACCATGGCAGCCCCAAAAAATAAATATGTCTTCTGCCGCACTTTCACAGCGCAGAGTTTGTTCAATCCACTGCATACATGTGCACCTAGCCTGAATTACTCAACTTCAACCAACATGCACTGGCTACAAAAAAAAAAAAAAGAAAAGAAAAGAAAAATTAATGTTTACAGCACTAGTCCCTTCTTATAGCTTTGCTCGTGGCTCTATCCCATGTTATTTTCGTTTCTGTCAACCATATTACGTCATTAAGGTAAATCGGAAACATGCGCATGAGTAACGCCTCGCATGACCAGCAAATATACACTACGCTTTAAATCTCTTCGTCGCTTTTTCCAGTTTTACATGACGGATTAAATAGACGAGATAACAAAGTATGAAGACGACTGAGGACATAGCACTTAAAGAGTTTAACATCTTCTATATTTTCGCTTTTATCATTGTGCTAGAAATATCGATTGACATCTGTGTTCAGTAATTTACCTTAACGTCAATAATATTAAGTTTCTAAATGCGCTGGTTTACTGTCATTGCGGCTGCATTCAAGCCACATAAGCCTCAGGACTACATTCCCGATCAATATTAATGTTTCCGATGTTTCGAAACGCGCAACATCCACACAAAACTTTCCTTTTCCTTGCCCGAACACTGCGGTTCGCGGTAGAAAAAAACGAAAATGAAGTGTCGGGAGCGAAGGGCTAGTTAGAAAAGCAGTCATTTGCTCACTGTTGTGAGTATTGCAGTAGATATCTTCTTATATTTCTCACCCCTAAAAACAGGTTTAAAGAGCAGAGGAAATGCTCTGAGCAACACGCTAAGTAAAGCTTAATTTGCAGTCGTGGTAGGTGGAGAACTGCAAACAATTTTTCCTAAGCGAGTAAACAACAAAAATAATGAATGAAAATATCCTCGCTGATCTCACTTGTTCAAAATTTTTGAGGGGAGAAGCATTTTATTCAGTACTAACCAATTACTCAAGGGTTTATCCAGGTTTAAATTTTGCAGGAGGCGGAGGTGGGGGGGGGGGGGGGCAGGGGTATGAATACCTGAACTAATTACTACCTGACTAGTGGGTCTGGCGAGAAAAACAAACTTTCTTGGGGATCCGAGAAATCACAGCAAAGCGTCGACCCCACAGCATTGCAGCACTGAAGGAGGGAAAGGCCAAGCGTGTGCATTTTTCTGCTTATACCCCTGACACACGAGCACGCTGAAGTACTGATCTGCCGGAAAGGTGTTCCTGTGCGCTGACACACGACAAAGGAGTATCTTCCTCACGGCAATGTTCTTTTGCGGAAAGGTAGCTTGAGAATCTACTTTTCGAGCGTAAAGGGCGTTCTCTCGCTGACAGCGTACGCGACTAATAAATACAAACGACCTCGTCACAAAACTATACGCTGCCCCGTAAGTGCTTTGTTACTCTGCGGATACGTTTTAACTTTTAGTCGTATTAAAATTTGTCGAACCGCAATAGGCCATTTTTGTCATACTCTCGAACGCTCACGTCGCCGCCATGCCGGCCAGGAGGGATCCCGGCAGTAACTTGCTGCTTAGTTTTGGCGGGGATAGCACCGTCGAATGAAGCCTCTCGAACGAGCACTGCCAGCAAAGCCCCAGAAGAAGCCTCGCGTCCAGTGAGAAGGCGAGATAGGCCTTACAAAACTATGGGAGAACGCCCTGCAAGGGCAAAAGCAAGTGTAGGATACACATTGTAAGCCTCAGCAATTAAACATGTTAAATTCGGCAATCGCTAAATGTAATTAAATGCGAAGCTTTTAAAGGATGTTTTCTATCTTGCTGCTTTAACAAGCAGCGCTTTTTTGTTTTTGTTTTGTTTTTGCGGTGTTCGTTTTAGGACATGCCAAAGAAGCTGTTCTGCTGCCGTGTGTCATCCGCGCAAGTGCTTTCTGCAGAGGTACGTAACGAGAGCAGCAAAAGGTGTTCACTGCAAAGAACTTGACTTTTGCCCATGTGTCAGAGGCATTGGCATGTTGCAATTAGCGGTAGTCAGGGATTTCGCAAGGTGTATCAACTTGGAATGAAGTAAGGGTGGCACGCATTTGGATATATGCGGCACCAAAATTGTAACAAGACTATCGTGTTGTTCAATCAATCTCCACAAAGCAATGCAAAAACGCCGTTTCGTGCAAAGAAGCACAAAAGCAATTTGAACGCCATATGTATTTCGTTGCCGACGTTCGTAATGAACCCCTCCGAAATAGCACCCTCCTGGGTGTTCGTCCAAGGCGGACGCACCTTTCACAATCATAGGCCACAATTAGCAAATTGAAATGTTTACCGTAAATAACTAAACATGTATATAGTGACTTTTCTTCTCAATTCGCCCATTATGTATTTGGACATCGAGCGTCGGAATGACGGCCACATGGAGTATTCGAGCTCAAGGACAGTGCGCGATTATGCTGCCCCAGACGATTTCATTAAAATGTCAACATTACCTAACATAAATAAATAAATAAATAAATAAATAAATAAATAAATAAATAAATAAATAAATAAAAGAGCACCTAGTACAGGGCGCCATCCGTAGCTGTGGGATTGAAGAGGAACAAAAAGAAAAATCAGAAGGCTGCTAAAAGTGATTGCTACCTTTGCGTGGGATCATTTCTAAGCGGTCGTACTCAGGTTAAGGTTAAACGGTTAAATGATATGCTAACCGGTTAAGTTATCATCACTCAACCAGTGCTGACTGTTCAGGCGACAATGAGGTAAAAGAATCGACAAAGATGACATCCACCGCGGCACGGAAAGGACAGGGACAACAATGACGAAATGGCAACGAAATCACGACGGCAGCGCAACGGCTCAAATGCGGCAAAATTTAAAACGTACAGCGTTTTCTTTCCTTTGTGTTTTGAAGGCGGATACAATGATGAGATGATTACGAAAAGTAAAACAGATGATACAAAATCGGGATGAAGCATGCTCAGCCGCTGAAATCGCTGCATCTTGGAAGGGACTCGCCCATTTCGCATTCAACCTGAACGAATGATCGCGCCTCTTCAATGGAACGACCCGCACCATCAGCCCATCGTCAATTTCGCGGTACGGGATTCAATTTTACGCTTCAGCGTTGTACGAGGGCCTCGCGCCTAGACATGTGAATTGTCGAGGATCAGTCTCGCGCGTGGCACGCGTCCAAACGGTGTGCGAGCAGGGTCAGAGGCGCCGCGAGCTTTCCAGGCGGAACGGCGCAACCTCGCTCGACGGGCCCTTTCTTGGTGCTCGCGACCTTGGAGGGCACGAGTCTGTCACCTGTGCTTGCCGCAGGTGCTATCCGGCCCTTATCAAACGCAACTCCTTACCGCACGGAGCCAGTGGTTTGCATCATGTTGCGCGCAGGTTTATAGTAAACCGGAAAGTGCATGCGCGTGACAGAGAGCGTTTCTAGATGCGCGCTTCGTGGCAGCTCGGGCTATAAAGCCGACAAAAATGTTGCGCGGCAAGAGTCATAACGTCAATGCAAGTGCAGCTATCATCCGAAGCAAGTACCTGCGTCTCCCTCAGCTACCGCGAACTGTTTGGGTGTCTGTTCCAAGCATTAAAAAAAAATTGTGCTGAAGAATTTTCATTATTGTGTTATGCTTGAACAAAAATGTGAGGCACCGAATAACGAATCGATTATTGTGCTATTCGATTCTGTCTTGGCTGATTTTTCATATGAACTTTTGTGCTTGCGCTGAAAATAACTTTCTCACTTACAGCGCTTATCATATTGGTTCAGATAAACTAAGGCTTCTGATTTCGCATGTTAAAGAAAACTGCTGACTGCTAGGAAAACTCATTTCTACTTAGATTTCAATCGAGTGAATGTCACGTTCATATCGTTTACATATGATTATAGTAAGTTTTGTTCTCTTGCTGTGCTTCCTGATTGATTTGTGGGGTTTAACGTCCCAAAACCAGCTCTGATGCTTCCTAAGCCTTCGCAGTATTTTGTTGCATTATTAATCAACTTATGCTGTGTAGGTTACATGACTTTCGATTGCGACAAGTTTTTCTTTCTTTCTCCCCCCTTTTTTTCTTCTTGCTAGTTGCATCAGTGCATGTGTATCACCATGTATAATGATTCATAAATGCAGATCTTATGATGTTTTTTCTAGTTTCCGCTATATCTTGTTACTTCCTGTCATAGTGAATTCAGTTCAAATGCGTTTTATTTCCAGCACAATCATTTCTTGTACGTGGCTGATGTTGCTGCTGGACTTTGTAGGGGGTTGGAGCTTTGTCAAGCCGCAGTGCTGGGACTTTTTTTCCGTTACCCCCATATTTCTCAATAAAAAATAAAAGTTGATTGATTGGTTGACTGATTGAAAACAAATGGTCTCTGTTCGATTTCGGTTCTGGAAGTGAATAGACATTATTGATGTTCCTAGGATTCTTTTAATAACTTTCGAGTACGTTATATTGTCGAGTGTACACAATCATGTAAGAGCTGATTGCTGAGGTTTTACGTCCCAAAACCACGATTCATGAGAGGCGCCGTAGTGCAGGGCTGCGTAAATTTCGACCACCTGGGGTTATTTAATGTGCCCAGTAATGTAGGTAAAACAGCGCGATAAGTTTCACGTCATTCGCAGTACACATCAGAAGACACATGTGTCAATGAAACTGCGCTTTTCTGGCGAAACCCATTCACTTGCATATGAGCGAACTGTTCAGAGAAGACAAGGCGTTCGGTAGTACAAATTGTTAGGTACTATTTAGGGCTCCAGAACCTTTCATCAGATGAAATGTATGAACGCGCCACTGCTGTATACATTATACAATAATGACACCATTTCTCATGATTATCAGAATTAAAAAAAAATATCAGTTTTTTTTTTGCACGCAATTCTGATTTGGTTCCGAAAGTATAGGCAGATATTTGTCAGTAATACTGCCCGAATCAGCGAGGCAAATTTCTTAGTTAAGTATACTTACTGCTTCTTTTCGTCTCTGAGTGAACAATGTTTGATAATCTTCAGTGTAATGACGGAAACTTTACAGCGCCGTGATTACAATGACGTTAGAACCATTTAATGTGGTTATGTAGAAGGAAGCCAAATTTGAAGCTGTGCGCAGGCTGTATCTGCACAGGATTCAGTAGCTGTAGATGTAGATCCCCCGGTGTACACCTACATCTACTGATCGGCCAAGATTACACCGATCTACGGGGGATCTTCGCCGATCCTCCTGAATGGGTACATGCCAACGTTACAAAGTTGGCACATACCCACTCCGGGGGATCGGCCAAAAATTGGGTAGCGAAAACGAAATAATCCAGACGAAATACCAAGTTCTTCTTTCCTGAATATTTTAATTAGAATTGATAATATGTTATATAAAGCGACACCGAGAGTCGGAATGTGCTTCTGCTATAGTAATATAAAAAAATGAACACGAACAGTCATGTACTATACGGTTTCTGCTTTTGTGGACAAATAGTAATTACGGGAATGATTCCGCGATCAACGCCTAAATCTTTTTGGCTGTGCTACAAAATGTTGAACTGCCATGCATACCTTCTCTTCCCTGTATCCAAGGGTCAACGCTCCTAGGAAGAATAACTTTTTAGTAGTAGCATTTAATCTAATTATGCGGAGCGTGGAGTTTCTAAGACTTTTTGTTATTAAAGTCATAAATCCGCCTTCGGCATGTGATCAGGAAATGATCTATTGTTTCCTCTTCCCCACAAACGAGCAAAGTGAGGAGGTCGTCAGACCAGCTATGTGTAAATAAAAATTGAACAGTGGAATACGATAGCGTAGCCGAGTGATGTGGTACGCTGTGCAAGGTACCGCTCACGCGAAATATTGTCGTGTTCGCTTCGCTTTATGTGTCGGCTGCAACAGTCCCGTAGCGGTATTGTGAAAAGGCTACACATCGTTCGCAAACTGATAGAGATAATCGATATCTGGGGCGAGATCGGAGATAGTTATTTGCGAACTCGGGAGGTTTTGTTCGCTTTTCGCTGCATGTCATTGGCCGTTGTCATGCTCACCTCGTAAGCAGCGAGACGCGGCCACGTTTTTGCATGACGACGTTTTCTCTGCACGTCACGCGTTTAAGCTCACGAAAAAAATTTCTTTGTTCTCATAAAACAGTCTTATTCATTTGAAGACTGTTTTGTGTCATTTCGTTTGTAGTACATTGTCTATAGAAGAAGACAGCAAAACTTGCTCGTCAATTTACGGGATGCATGCTTACCGCTTGCCCATTGGTTTCTCTCGCCCTCCCGTTCTCGCATATTTTATGGGTCAACCTGTCATAAAACAGTACGCACTCAAAGAAAGGAGAGTGGCCAATACAGAAAGCCTGCGCCGCGCTGATTCGCGCCAAACACACATCGCGCACAACGAGAGCCGCGCCCCCATGGCGTTGCAGCGAGCGAAAGCGCTGTGTTCCGAACAAGGATCTCCTATCGCGGCCCTGATTCCGTTCTGTTCGCGAATGACACAATTAAATTCGAATTCGATTCTCTTCTGGCACTCTGGGATTCGTCTTTGCTACAAACATACCCCTATAAGTCCTTCTTCTTCGCGCTGTTTCATTCAGATGAACATGAACCAAGTAGCCCGATTGAAAATCGTGCTTATAAGTTGCGTACGCGGAACACCAAGCCCAATATTGTCGTTAGCGCACGCAAGGACGCACGTGCAGTGTTTTTTTTTTTTTTCTGGGTTAAGGTGAAATCGACAATCTACCACAACCACCGTTCGAACAGAAGCCGGTTTCCCTTTCCGCAAACGACGTGAATGCGAAAAGAAGGATAGAGGTAAAAAGAGAACGAAACCAGCAAGAATGTCCGGGACTTTCCCTACGCCATTCTCATAACTCGTGCAGAAAAATGAAATCGCGAAGATGAAAAAGTACTCACGCGTTTCGCGCGCTGCATTCTTCGAAGCCGGTGACGCTGGAAATTGCTCGAAAATCGTCATGGTTGATTGGCTTTCTCGTGCCAAGCCCGTTCTGGCTTTGAAGGCAACTATCTTGCATCGTTGCACCTGGTCAGAGAAATAAGAAGACAGTGTACGATACAAACTGAGCTCCCATTCCGTGCCACAGGCAACTCCCAGGCAGTCGAGTGTATTCGAATATTGCCGCAAGCAGTGTCAAAGCCAGCAGTGTATAGCATCAGGCTCCGATGCACCTAACACAGGACAAAGGAACACACACGTACACACACGCACACACGTGCGAGCGTCTAGTTTTATTATGATGCGAGCATTAACATTGAGTTCATCTGCCCTTTCATCCAAGCGCATAACGTAGATACCACCGCGTCGGTGCTTATAGACCACATACACTGAAAGCGAGCGGCATAGAGCTAGGCTGCTTCGAAGAAACCCCGACATTCGTTTATTCCGTTTCCTTGTTCGAACCTGAGTGCTTCTGTCGATGAAAATACTGCTGTTTTTCGTGTTTATGAAGTGTCTTCAAGGACGTGATATATCAGCGTTTCAGAAGCACTTTTGGTTTTGTTGCAGTGAACGGCACTTAATGCTGGTTTCACTCCTTAATAAACGTTCTCACCGGCCTTACACGCGCCTATACAACTGTGAAGGAGTAATGAGTTGTACGATTAGGAGCTAGAGCAGTTGCTGGCTGCAGACTGCAAACGGACAATGGTAAATGGGAATACTGGGTACAAAGAGCGGTGGAAACGACTACGATGATTACAGTTTGTAAGTGGCACGAGTAAAGGAGTAAAAATAAAATAGAGATACCTTTATAAACTCAGCATGTGTCTACTTCATCCAAAAGCAATAATTTTGTTTAATTTGTGTGCTTCTTCTCGTTACAATGTTTTCTTAGTGCCAATTACTACAGAATACATGCACCCACATCAAGTCAACGCGTTGGTGCAAAATTAGATGCAGCCATCTAAGAAAGAAAACCGGCAGATCCCACAAATTGTGGGCATCGATGTCATGCGAGGCAGTCAGCGAGAAAATTGCCGATATGACGAACTGTTTGGGGAGGAAGTTAAGAACTACGCACGGGGCGATGGAATGAAGAATGATAGACGTTACATTAAGAGATAGGAAAATAGCTGAGTGGGTCAGAGAACAGACGGGGGTCGCCGACATAATAATCGAAAAAGAAAAAATATACATGAGCAAGCCACGTGATGAGGAGGGCTAGATAACCGACAGACAGAACGATGGAATGGATACCAAGAGAGGGCAAGCGTAGCCGTGGACGACAGACAGTAAGACGGGGTGACGAAATTAATAAATTTTCAAGCATCAAATGGAATCAGCTCGCACAGGACAGGGAGGCCTTCGTCCTGCAGTGGACATAAGATAGGCTGATGATGATAATGGCATTCAGCCAAGTGTTACGGGTAAGATGAACGGCTTCGTGCAACTCGAGTAGTTGTGTGCGCAAGGTTGATTTACAAGGCACGTGGACAACACTGTGGCGACAAGAGGGTGGCTCACAGTACGACGTAACGTCGGCACTCACGTTAGCGCCCACACGTCTGTTTTGCAGAAGAGAAATGCGCGTTACGGCGGGCTTATTTGCATGTCATAGGTGTTATTTGCTGTAGCATACCTACAGGGTCGAGCAAAGCCGGACAAGAGCATGTTGAGTGATAGGAATACATGTCCATGGTTACTTACAATTGATTGATTGATTGATTGACTGACTGACTGACTGACTGACTGACTGACTGACTGACTGACTTATTCTGGGGTTTTGCGCCCCAAAAGCACGACATGATTATGAGAGACGGCGTAGTGGATGTCTCCGGAAATTTCGACCGCCTGTGGTTGTTTGACGTACACTGAGATCGCACAGTACACGGGCCTCAACATTTCACTCCTTACATTAGTGTAAGAGCCGTTAGCCCATACGGGAACCATAATTTACGTTATAAAAGCATAACCGCCACAAATGCAGATGCAATGGCTTTATTTACTGTATGCCCCTCGTGCGAGGCTCCGCCGTGGGCGAGTGGTAGCGTGCTTGCTTGCCACTTTTGGGGACCCGCGTTCGATTCCCACCAAGCTAACGCATGACAGATTGCCTTACCTATGTATGTCTTCTCGTAATGTGTTTATTTCCATCGCAATCTGCAACAAACGGTGCGCTTTCCTCCGGTTTAAACAGCCCAAACGGTGTTCTGATGAAATTTTTGATACCTGTTTTGGTTGGTCATTGATTATCATAAACTGAAATGTTAACATTCAGTAACCAGTGGCGCATACCCACCTACGCTTGGCTGAACGTTAAGGGTATGAGCCACGCGTAATCGTATTATCGCTAATCGCGACGTACATGACAAGTATATGGTGTTAGTTATGTCTAGAAAATGTGACGTATACAAGTTGTTAAATGCAAAGTGGTTCTTGGCGTACTTGAGCAACCTTGACAGTATCTATCTATCTATCTATCTATCTATCTATCTATCTATCTATCTATCTATCTATGCTCCGCCACGGTGGTCTAGTGGCTATTGTACTCGGCTGCTGATCCTAGGGTCGCGGGATCGAATCCCGGCCGTGGCGGCTGCATTTCGATGGAGGCGAAATGTTGAGGCCCGTGTGCTGTGCGATGTCAGTGCATGTTAAAGGGCCCCTAAACAACCCCGAGGTCCAAAATTTGTTTTAAAGATATAACTGCGCTCCTGTGCGATGTGAACATGCTCCCGCAAGAATTTTGCGAATAGGTGCAATAATAATGTAGTTACACGGGTTTAAGTGGCCGCTTGCGTCGGTTTCGTTTTCTCGGTCGGCCTCCCCACCCTTCTCTGCCGAGGAGAGGGTAGGCGCGGCGAGCCGTCGAGACTCCGCCCACTTTTGACACGTGACATGACGTGAGCAATTGACGTCATTGACGCTTGCGCTGCCGTTCCGGTTGCTCCGGCGCTCACGTCGGTGGGATGGCCACAGGATCTGACAATACACCTAGTTTCGACCAATCAACGAGCTACAACTGCGCAAAGTTGTTCGCGGTAGAACGTGACGACACCTAGGATGCGAGCGCGACTGGTCAATCGCAGGAAAGAGGCGCGGGAATTGTTTTTTGAAATACGGCGTCTGTGTGGCGCGCAGCGCTGTCATATTCGCAGAATGTGATCGCCGCAACCTTCTCTATGATTGAGTTAGCTTGTTTGGGCGGCTTTAAAAAAAGTAGGAGCCTGTTTAGTGGCCCTTTAAAGAACCCCAGGTGGTCGAAATTTCCGGAGCCCTCCACTACGGCGTCTCTCATAATCAGAGCTGGTTTTGGGACGTAAAACCCCACAAAACAAAACATCTATCTATCTATCTATCTATCTAT
This sequence comes from Hyalomma asiaticum, assembly GCA_013339685.2. Lineage (NCBI taxonomy): Eukaryota > Metazoa > Arthropoda > Arachnida > Ixodida > Ixodidae > Hyalomma > Hyalomma asiaticum. The sequence continues at coordinate 271,012,722 of CM023481.1, forward strand.
CTATCTATCTATCTATCTATCTATCTATCTATCTATCTATCTATCTATCTATTCGCACACGTCTCGGTGCTTTCCAGGTCGTCCGGACCACTCATACACCAAAATCAGCCTGGTGTGGTATCAATGCATGATTTCACGTTCGTCGCACACTGATATGATACCATGCCAATCTTGATGTCTGCCAAATGGCCTAGACGACCAGGACAGCATCTAGACGTAGATAGATAGATAGATAGATAGATAGATAGATAGATAGATAGATAGATAGATAGATAGATAGATAGATAGATAGATAGATAGATACGGTCAAAGTTGCTCAAGTGCGCAAAAAACATATTGCGTTTAAAGACTTGTGCAAGTCATATCCTCCATCCGCTTCCCTTCTTTCGTTTGAAAAGCTTTAGTGGGGCTTGTAACGCCGGTAAGATGCTCTATACAGGACGACTTTGCAGAACCCACATGCATTGTATAGTTAATCAATACAAAAATTACCGACGATTACGACGCAAGCTAATGCGAAATGTCAGTACAGCTGTAGGTGCGTGTTTACGTGGCAGTACACTGAGCAAAAGGATTCGAGAGTGGACCTGTGTGTGCCCGTTCTCACACACTTACACCAGTGAACCGCGCCGACAAAGCAGCACTTCCACCTAATACGTCGCTCATCGAAGAGAAAGGACAGAAGGGTTTCATTTTCGGTGGCCTGAAATGCTGGGTTCTGATTCGTGGAAGCTTTTTCTATGAAAGATGGTCCATCTACCTACACGGTAGAAGTCAGAATGTAGAATCAATCTTGTCGCGCACACCCACTCCTGAAGGCGCTGTCCAAGAGGCACGTACACTATAAAAAGCATTATATATATATATAATATTATATATATATATATATATATTATATATATATATAGATATATATATATATATATATATATATATAATCTCGTTTGCGATCGTACCAAAATTCTGCCGACATATTTTCAGACGCAATATCGCGAGATGTTTTTCCCTTAAGCATGTTTTTAAAATAATTTCTGGGCAGCAACTTTGACCGTATATATATATATATCTAGCCGCCTACGTCTAGTTGCTCATTGGCCATCTCGTGGCCGTCTACACCAAAATTGGCATGGCAGGGTATTCAAGTACGACGACCCTGAATGAATGATTTTAACATTACTAACATGATGCACTTACAATATAAGTTGCAATTAACGATAACATGATCACATGCCGCTCATACTCGCCCGCGAATACGGGTATGCACCAATGTGATTGAATGTTAACATTGCAGCCTAACTCAATAAAGGACGAACAAATATAGACACTGAATATTTGATGAGAACACACTCTGCGTAAACTAAACCAAAGAAGGAGGTACCGCATATCCTAGCTTGTGATTTAAATGTAGGCATAACACGTAGACACAGACAAACGTGCTGTAGTGATCGAAGGCAACCTACCACGTTGTAGGAATCGAACCCCGGCGCCAGCGGTGCGAAGCAAGCACGCTACCACTCTCCCGGGTTAGGCTTGTTCTACGTAGGGTTTCGATCGTAGGTCATCTTCGTTCGGAACACATCGCGTTCTCTCGCTGCGTCACGACGTGGGGGCGCGGCTATCGTTGTGCGCGCTGCGGCTTTGGCGCGACTGAGTGCGGCGCAGGCGTCCAGGATTGTTCACTCTCCTTTTTTTGAGTGGGTCTGCCTTTGGAAGGGGTAACCATAAGATATGCGAGAACGTGAGGGCAAGAAAAGGCAATGGATAAACGATGAACATTCCAAAAATTGAAGAGCATGTTTTGAATGTCTTCTTTTAAACAATATATACCGCAAAATGAGTTGTTTTCCTTCTTCGAATGAGGAACAAAGTTTTATGAAAACCAAGGTGTTTCTTTTTTTTTAAGGGGGCGGGGTTGGGGAGGGAGGAGGGATTTTAAACGTAGGACCTGCAGAGAAAACGTGGCCATTCAAAAACGTCGCCGTGCCCCGCTGCTTACGAGGTAAGCGTGACCTCGGTCGATGACAAGAAGGGAAGAGCGAAAAAAAAAAAAAACCAATCGCGTTCGCAAAGAGGAATCTTCGATCTTGCCCCAGCTGTTCATGTTTGTTGGCCGCTCTTACGGCAACTAAGAAACAATACATATGCGTTGCTACCACTCGGCAGGCTGTTGCCCAGCTTCGTTCGACCCCGGCCGAAAGAGCACTACAGTAATTTTTCTGGGGTTTGACGTTCCAAAACCACGGCATGATCATAACAAACGCGTATAGTGGAGTGCTCCGAAAATTTCGACCACCTGGAGTTCCTCGACCTGCTTTTGCATCGCACAATACACGGGCCTGTAGCATTTTACTTCCATCCGGACGCGGCCGCCGCGGTCGGGATTCGATCCCACGACCTCCATGTGAGCAGTCAAGTGCCGTAGCCACTAGACCACCGCGGCTTATTAGGAACACTCCAAAGAACAACACTTGCGATGTGTACATGAGAGCACCGTATCGTGCACTTCTCCCCGACAAAACAGGCACTCGTGCACTACCGTGCGCGGACACCAGAGTTCACCACCAGCACACACCGCAGAGCTGCCGACGAGCCTGGCGAACCGACGCTATGCACAGAACTGATCAAATTGTACAAAGAAGTTCGCCCTCCTCATGACATTGGAAGAATGCAAAAAAAAAAAAAAAAGAATATCGGTAAAGGCCGTTTCCTCGGTGAAACCGATTCCCACAATGCGTGGGAGCAGCCTGATTTTTTTTTTTTTTTACTACCTCTCCATGTTCGACACTGACATGATTTCTGCGAGTCTGCAGTATATGCTAAGAGGCGAGAGGCTACGGAAAGTAGTACGTGATTGTGTGTCATTTATATACAGAGGCTGTCTTCGACGCCTCTGCTCTCGCATTTAGAACTGAAGGCGCGGGAGCACACGCAATGTCGGGGACACGAAACGAGGGTTTTCCGTCGCTGAAATGCCGTTGACACACTGCGCTGACAGTAGCTGGCAAGTGTCGCAGACACTGGCGGAACGTTATCTTTGCAGCTCGTTTGCTGCCGTCAACGCACAGTCGACGACACCTAGATTACCATGGATTCTGTCGACTACGCCATAAGACCAAGTTGCTGGACGTGCCGACTTCGAGGGTATCAAACTTCATCCATTGTATACTTCACGTAAAACAGTCCAGAAACGGGAAGAGCGACAGAAACACTGGAACACGGGCGCTGTGCCTCCATTCGTATATTCCGCTTCTTCGCTGCTTTACATCATGCTTAAGTAACAAAACAAGCCTGTATCGCAACTATGTCGAACTTCATTTTATACACGTTCTCAGAATGATATTTCGGTGCTAAGCGAATAATAAGTGCAGTTGAAGTTGCTCTTCAGGCTGAGCTTTGCGAGGACGCGATTTTACTATACCGCAACATCAAAAGACGTGAGGTCATCAAATATTAACTTTATTATACGGGCAAGCATAGGCGTATTATAGTAATTCATCATTGTACACTTTAATCCTGATGATGCGGCATTATTCTGGTTCTGCTTCCCTATGCCAGCTGAACCTGTGTTCTTTTCCTGTAGGCCCGCTTCACTGCGTATCGCTCTGTTTCGCAGGTACCTCTGTTGTATAGGTGAATACCTAACACTAATTTTTAGGTTACCTAGACTTACCGAAAGTTACCGTGACCAAGGTTAGCTGGCTACGGAAAGAGAGTAACTTAAACAGAAAGCAGAGCGTAGCAATATTACTTTCAATCTCTAAACTCTCAAATATCGAGCAGGGTAGCCTTGAGTTCCGTAGCAGTGACGCATGAACATACCCTGTGTGGACGCGCCGACGAGCACGCACGCTAAGAAAAAAGAAATTGCGAAGCCAGTGACGCGCGCAGAATGCGCGAATGAATGTATAGCATATTTCTCTAGGCGCGCGAAATGTCTTACGGCGTATGCAGATCGGCAGCCCACAAGTGGAGCTCACAGATCCTATTCCTCGAGAAAGTTTGCGACGCACTTCCGGCGGCGGTCGCTCTGTTTCTTGCCTCGTGCGTCCGTGTTTTACGCCGCGGGTTCCCCGGAACGACAACACCTTGGCCCGAATGACGACGGACGAAGTGGTCTCGCGCGCTGCGAGGCGCTTCCGCGACTGGTGACGTAGGGCGCGCGATACCGGGTCGCTCATCCCGGGAGCCGCATCGCCACACCCATCGCATCGCGCACGTGACCCCTGGCGAAAGAGAGGGCCCGCCGCTTGAAAGAGACCGCGCCGCGCTTACGCTCTGCACTCGACGGCAGCGTGCCGGCACGTTCATTCAGCGCGGAGGCGGCCAGCAACGCCAAGGCGTCGTCGTTACATCCCGGGCCACCCTTCGACACAGCCCAGGTGAGACTGTCCGAAAATGCTCGAACCGACCTGCCGAGCGGCCTCCAGCTCCCTACGTGGGCCGGGTCGTGTCGCTCGCGAATTTCGTTCGCTTGCAAGCGACGCGTTGTGAACTTGATGTGCCCGGTCCATTTGCTTTGCAATGTGCGAACTATATTCGACGAGAATGGTGATACGCGCTGCGCTTCATGTTCACGGCGAGCTGTAGGTCGGCACTGTGCCTGTTTTTTTTTATGACAGTTGAATAATGCCAGTTATAATAGATTAACACATGGTCACAGTCGATCGCATCAGAATATATATTACAAAAGTAGTCACGGTTTTCACCTCAACATGCACTATCCTTATATAGATGGAACTTCATGCATGCAAAGACAAGGTCCGGTGTCGGCCACATCACCTCGTCCACTTGACCGCTTTTAAGTACGTAGTACTTTTTTTTTTTTTAGATTCTGTGTGAAATAGTACAAACACTTATTATTTACTGTCTCGAAAAATACTGGACACTGATAGATTAAGCAAAACTTACTGAATCCTCCATTGGGACCCCTTCACCCATATAGCAGCGCTATTCGCTCTTAGCTGGCTGCAACTCGCTTCTGTCCTAGCGGTTTCGTTTTCGGGCGTTTTCACACAAGGCGCTTTCAGAACCCGCATTGTCTAACGTATACGAAAATGCAATTCAGAGTCGTTATGTAGGGGCCGACAGGTGGGACGTATACTTATAGGCACACCAGGATGCACAGGGAAGTCGCGCGCCTCATTAATGCTAGCATCTTGCTTCGATATATTGACGATGGCGCCTGCTGTTGTGCAGCTCACTTGAAGATGTCCACCTATAGAAAAGCTGGCTTGCCTGTCCGAGACAGCTCTCTCTGGTTCGCCATTCCTCTACCGTGGTTCGTTTGTGCGTTATTCATTCAGTCCACTTCCTCTGCCCAGTCCAGGGTAGCTAACATAGGGCTGAGCCTGGATAACCGTTAATATGTTTGCACTATCTTCACCACTTCTCTCTCTCTGTCTCTTTATAATATAGCAACATACGTATACAGCATCCTTATACACTGGTTCCATAGAGCAGTACTTCTCCTTAGCCTGATATTATCAAAAGACGTAATCACAACCAAATTTTCACCTCGCACATTTAATGAAAAACACACAATTGAGAACACTCGATTAATTAATTGTTGTACCAAAACTGAAGGCTTCCTTCAAGCCACATTTCAGTGACTGGTTCTACTATGGTGTGTCTCTGCTATTAACAGGCTGATATTCGTTCAGAAGAGGAAATAAGGAAACCAGACACCACTCTCATTCGGCGCTCTCTTCCGTTACTGCTGACTCGAGTTAGTTGATCTTGCTGGCTTTTGTCTCGGAGAAGAATTTGGAAAACTAAGTGGAACATCCCGTCTGGCCGCGTCAGGAAGAAGACCACGGTGATTGGTTTGCCAGGTATCGCAAGCAACTGTCGCCGTTCCCTTGTATTTAATTTCACTTACTTTAGCTGGGAGCGCTGTGTAACAGCTGTGGATATATATGACAAATTTTATGTTCACAGAATACTTTCACTGCGAAAAGGAATTAATTTTTTTTATCGTTTTATCGTTTCGGAAACGGGAATATTTCAACCACGTCGCCTTTGTCGTTGTACTTTAAGAAGGTGCGGGCAAGTGTATACAGAGCTGCCGAACAGGCCGAAATAACATGTACCCATGTTTTTGAACCCTGGAAGCAGAAATGCGGACTTTAGAGCTTGCGTTAAGTTGCTGCACTCATAAAGAGAAAATCAATGAGATGAAGGGAGGAAACCGTATTTCATTCTGTGCTGACGTTTTGACAAAAGTGTTTCGCCTAGACGCTGACATAACGCTGAGGCGTCCCTTTGCCGTGTTATACCATAATTACCTGCAAAGGCGTCCATCTTTTTAATGCCGCTTATGCTATCTTTATATCTCTATGAACCAAGACATTAAAAGAAAAATGAGGGAAGCGGGTCGAAAGAAACGTCTTAGCGTGAAGCCTATACTAGCGCTTCCCGATGAATTCAATGGATTCGAATGCAACCTTAAGATTAAATTGAAAGTGAAACTGATAAATTAAGTTTAAATTAAGAAAGCTGTAGTTATCGCCTAGGTGCTTCGCGCCCTGCATGGTGGAGGGCTCCGGAGTAATATTTATCGCCTCTTATACGTCCAGCTACAATACACGCATCTGCTGTTCCTTCCCTCCATGGTTATTTTTGTGTGTTATTCTGTGTTCGCGTGTTGTTGTCTGTTATTGTCCTTTGTTTGTGTTCGTGTGTGTGCGCGTGTTGTTAATCGTTCTTGTCCTGTCCTTATATTCAATCGACTTATTTCGGCCTTGTTTTTGTTGTATTATTTTTAACGTTTATTAAATCACCATGCACGGAGAGTTGCGCCTAATGTTCTCCTCTTTAGCCGCGTGCGACGGTTCGCGCTGCCCTGCCTCGAGTCGGGCCGCGGGCCGAAGCGCGCGGCAGCGCGGCGATGGCATGGCTGAGATAGCGAGCGCGCGGACGCGACGACCTCATTCTCTGCTCGTCGAGTGCTCGAACCCACGACAGGGGGTTGCTAGCGGCGATGCCGCTGCTAGCAGTAGTAATCAGAAGAAGTTAACCCCTACAAGGCACACCAGGATGCACAGGGAAGTCGCGCGCCTCATTAATGCTAGCATCTTGCTTCGATAGACTGACGATGGCGCCTGCTGTTGTGCAGCTCACTTGAATATGTCCACCTATAGAAAAGCTGGCTTGCCTGTCCGAGACAGCTCTCTCTGGTTCGCCATTTCTACCGTGGTTCGTTTGTGCGTTATTCATTCAGTCCCACTTCCTTTGCCCAGTCCAGGGTAGCTAACATAGGGCTGAGCCTGGATAACCTGTTAATATGTTTGCACTCCCTCACCACACTTCTCTCTCTCTGTCTCTTTATAATATAGCAACATACGTATACAGCATCCTTATACACTGGTTCCATAGAGCGTACTTCTCCTTAGCACTGATATTATCAAAAGACGTAATCACAACCAAATTTTCACTCGCACATTTAATGAAAAACACACAATTGAGAACACTCGATTAATTAATTGTTGTACCAAAACTGAAGGCTTCCTTCAAGCCATTTCAGTGACTGGTTCTACTATGGTGTGTCTCTGCTATTAACAGGCTGATGTTCGTTCAGAAGAGGAAATAAGGAAACCAGACACTACTCTCATTCGGCGCTCTCTTCCGTTACTGCTGACTCGAGTTAGTTGATCTTGCTGGGTTTTGTCTCGGAGAAGAATTTGGAAAACTAAGTGGAACATCCCGTCTGGCCGCGTCAGGAAGAAGACCACGGTGATTGGTTTGCCAGGTATCGCAAGCAACTGTCGCCGTTCCCTTGTATTTAATTTCACTTACTTTAGCTGGGAGCGCTGTGTAACAGCTGTGGATATATATGACAAATTTTATGTTCACAGAATACTTTCACTGCGAAAAGGAATTTAATTTTTAGGGGCGAAGCTCCTCTTAGTCTAACCTTGTCACGCGTCAGGCGTCAGTCGTCAGGCGTAACCCGCGTGCCGGGAGGCACGCGTTCGCCCCTCCCGGCGCGCGCCTCTCTCTCTCTCTCTCCCTGCGCGTGCCTCTGCTGTCTTGTGTGAGAGAGAGAGAGACAGAGAGAGAGCGAAAGGCGCGCGTTGGCTATGGAAACGCTCTTTCTTAGAGGAACGCTCTACCAGCTCGCAAAGAAGCAGAACGCGCCCTCACCAGCGAGAGAGAACGTTGGCGCAGGCAGCGTCTCTTAGCGAGTTTCTTCATTGAGAAATACCGACTGCTCGCGTTGGAGAAGCGTTCACCGGCAACCCATATATATATATATGCACTGGATCTTGACTTGCAATGAAGGGCCGGTGGGAGATTTCACTTGTGCATAGTTGAACCATGAGGATTCGTAGCGTGCGCGTTGACTAAAATAATCCGGAACTCGGCACGATCTACGATGAACCTCCCGAGCTTCGTCCACTCATCATCATTCACTCCGTGGATATGCTGTAATTTTTTTTTATCGTTTTATCGTTTCGGAAACGGGAATATTTCAACCACGTCGGCCTTTGTCGTTGTACTTTAAGAAGGTGCGGGCAAGTGTATAGAGAGCTGCCGAACAGGCCGAAATAACATGTACCCATGTTTTTGAACCCTGGAAGCAGAAATGCGGACTTTAGAGCTTGCGTTAGTTGCTGCACTCATAAAGAGAAAATCAATGAGATGAAGGGAGGAAACCGTATTTCATTCTGTACTGACGTTTTGACAAAAGTGTTTCGCCTAGACGCTGACATAACGCTGAGGCGTCCCTTTGCCGTGTTATACCATAATTACCTGCAAAGGCGTCCATCTTTTTAATGCCGCTTATGCTATCTTTAATATCTCTATGAACCAGACATTAAAAGAAAAATGAGGGAAGCGGGTCGAAAGAAACGTCTTAGCGTGAAGCCTATACTAGCGCTTCCCGATGAATTCAATGGATTCGAATGCAACCTTAAGATTAAATTGAAAGTGAAACTGATAAATTAGGTTAAATTAAGAAAGCTGTA
>CM023481.1:271021787-271197792 GCA_013339685.2 Hyalomma asiaticum
CTTTCACCTGCACTTCTCCTCAGAGCGCAACACCTACACCAACCGCGCTCAGCAAACCGAATACCAGCTCGCTGCCCGCCGAAACGTGTTTGAAACACGCGCTACCAAGGCACCCTACGGACCCGTTCGCAAGCTCCGCCCTCCGCTTCCGCCTCTCCTCTTATTCTCTCATCGAAACAAAAACGAGCAGCAACAACGGAACAAGTGCCAATATCTCGAGGCAATGCTTCTGCCAGAGTACCTTGGTGTCGTGGTTCAAGACAGGGGGCGGCAGCCGTCAGCTCGCGTCGATTCCGGTTCGTATTATTTTTTTCCCCTGCCAGTCGGCTTCGCCGCGCGTACTTACCTTGCTAAGAAGCCGACTTCAGTCTCGTGTGGGGGCGGTTTTTTGGAGCTCGTAATTGTCGGAAGGGGAGCGGAGTCTTGATAACTTCGCAGACTGCCAAACAAATCTCTCTCTCGGTCAACAATAAACGTTGCTTCCGAGGTTTTGTCGTGTCACGGCCGTTCACTAGTGCATTAGCTACCGCTAGTCAACTGAAAATGAGATAACCCGAGCGCAAGATGGTTACGTGATAATCCTCAGACCTTGTGGAAGTGTTAGTTTAGCTTAGCTAAACGTAACTAACTAAGGATATTGCCGGCATTAACTGCAGTCCTGTCGCACAAGACAGAGTAAATTGGAGATTACGGGAGAGGCCTGCGTCCGTGAAACCTAGGTTGCGAGAAAATACTCTAAAGATACAATAGTTCATGGAACACCTTAAATATCTGCTATTTGTTTGAAAAGGAATGGCACTATCTTATTATCACCCATTGACGACCACTACTATGTCTCACGATGTGCTTTGTGGTGAAGCAATGCTGCAATTCTGCGCCCATTCTGATTATTTTTTAAAAATTATACAAATATTACAAACACAATAGGACTGCATCACATGGCTGGATAGCTGGCAGTAAGCATGCTAAAAAAGTATTGAAGTCTACGACCGAGTAGTTTCGAAGTGGAAGGGGCGCAAACATTGCAAAACGCGTGAAATGGCCCATGTTCAGGCACATGTAGAGTGGTGATGCGGTCCAAGTAAAAATGCACGCTTGGTGTCATTTGGAAGAGTAAACAAAGGAGACTTATTTGTGAAACTTTAATCGGAGTTTTTTTTTGTTTTAGGCGAGAAACAAAATTTTATGTTGAGCGTGCGCGGCGTACCTGGGCGAGGGCCCGTATGTCCGCTTCACTTCGTCGCCACACTTCCTTGGGGCAACGGAAATATGCGGCGCCCACGCGGGTGGCAAGATCGTGTGCTGCTATGAGTTTTCACGTTGCTGAAAACTTGCAAACAGTGTACATGGCTGGCAGAAGGTTTCGGAAGGGCACTAAAGGCTGCCGGTTAGTAGTCGGAGCTGAGCACTATTTCATTGCCACGGCACTACATGCGCACGTACGACAGACGCAGCAATTGGGTTGTGTGCCCGATTTTCGATCTCTGCGGAGGTTTTAGTTCTTACTTCCGTTGCCGACGTGTCGTATTCGCCGCTTGAAATGCCTGTGTTGCTGAGTAGGAGGTGAGCCCGGCATTAAGAGTGGCCAGTGATGATGGCACAAAATGGTGAAACGTGCGCGTACCTTTGAGGGAGATTGTAGATTCAAACCTTGCTGAGAGCTCAACTTTCTTTTTTTCAACCCTAATCTCTGGCAATCGGAGCAGAAATATACCTTTGATATTTTCTTATCACCAGGTAAAAAGCTCATTGGGTGTAAGGATATGTCCCTTTTAGGGTCTCTGAAGACTTGCCCTGGCTGCCAGCCGCTTCACGGTGCCGCCAACCCCATTGCAAGCGCTCTTACCATGAGAGTTGCAAAAAAGTTCCACTCTGCAGCTAAACTAAAGTCTTTTTCATGGTAGCACAAGTTTACAAAATTTTTCTTGTTTTTGTACTGCGATGATGCACCGTCGGAAAAGTAGTGACTTTTTTGACATCAGGAAGTTCATGTTTTAGGACTTTGAGTACTGCATCTTGAAATGTAGCCACTGCAGCTGTAGTGTGTTCCGAGACAGTCCGAAATCACACAAATGATATTGCCCGAGGCAGCCAGTTGATTGAATGTGGCTTGCGTGTTACCCAGTGGTATGAATGGGGAGCATATTGCACAAGGAAACTTTAATTATATGCGAAGTTCAAAATATGAATCAACTCGTCGCCCTTGAGGTTCGTTTTCAGCTCTCTTAAATATTTTGCTTGCTCCGTTCTCACGAAGTGGTGCAACTTTAGCTCTTGTAGCATGTATACAAACTTTTCAGAAAATTCGGCTGCAGTTAAGATAATTGCTTCGCATGCAGCAGACACCACTGATACATTGCTGAATATGAAGGTAGCCAATCTTATCGGCATCGAGAGATGATGCGTTGCCCAGCATGCTTCTGAGGCGTCGCTGCTTGGGCACACAAGACAGCAGCCACGCATGCAGTCTTCATTTTTCTGTTCGCATACAATGTGGATAACAATTCTACTGTTGTAGGCACTTTTATTTTATAATATATTTTAAACGAACCAGCTCTTGTTTTCCCTGACACTTCGTCGGCGGCACTGGGGAAACTCGAAGAATGCGTGTCGAAACAAGAAAACTCATAGCAGCACACGATCTTGCCACCCGCGTGGGCGCCGCATATTTCCGTTGCCCCAAGGAAGTGTGGCGACGCAGTGAAGCGGACTTACGGGCCCTCGCCCAGGTACGCCGCGCACGCTCAACATAAAATTTTGTTTCTCGCCTAAAAAAAAAAAAAAAAAAACTCCGATTAAGCTTTCATAAATAAGTCTCCTTTGTTTACTCTTCCAAATGACACCAAGCGTGCATTTTTACTTGGACCGCATCACCACTCTACATGTGCCTGAACATGGGGCATTTCACGCATTTTGCAATGTTTGCGCCCCTTCCACTTCGAAACTACTCGGTCGTCGACTTCAATACTTTTTTAGCATGCTTACTGCCAACTATCCAGCCATGTGATACAGTCCTATTGTGTTTGTAATATTTGTATAATTTTTAAAAAATAATCAGAATGGGCGCAGAATTGCAGCATTGCTTCACCACAAAGCACATCGTGAGACATAATAGTGGTCGTCAATGGGTGATAATAAGATAGTGCCATTCCTTTTCAAGCAAATAGCAGATATTTAAGGTGTTCCATGAACTATTGTATTTTTTAGAGTATTTTCTCGCAACCTAGGTTTCACCCACAACGGCAAAGTTCAAATCATTGTAAAAGACAAAAAAAAAATTTTTTTCCCGCAGAATACTTTCCGAGGACAAATAGTGCACTGATATGAACGTCCACAATTTTTTACAATAGAATTGGAGAGGGTCGAGCGCAATGTCTGGGACGTTTGGCGTGGAATGACCCTACACTGAACTTGTGCGCAGAGCGTTGCACACGTTTGAGGGAGTGAGCGGCGACGCCTAAAATACGCAGAAAGCATGGAGTTCGCGACTGTAAAGCCCAGTTCTTGGAACGGTTGATTGCTGCAACCTCGGTGACCATGATGCAAACTCGGATCTCTGGTGTAGTGTTATCAAGCTGAACAGCGATGCACAATGAAAGTATAATGCTCGTTAATTCGCCATCAGACCTGCCTTACCGTACGTAGTAAGGAGTGGCGCCGAACCAAGGATGTCCCTACATTTTTTTCTTCGCTTTCCCTTGTTTACCTCGTCGCTGGAGGCGTGCGACGTGTACACCAGCTACTGCTGATAAGATGCTTGAGGCGGCAGCGCGCTAACCATTCAGCTGTTGCGAAACATACACTCTTTTAGTATGCAGTGCGCTTGCGGGGAAAACGTGAATGCAGGTAAGTGGGTGGGTTGGAATGCCACAAGAGGCAGTAAACGTATTTCAAAGACAGTGCGAAAGATTGGCTACAGAGAGCAAGAGAGATACGCAGTGGGCGTTGCGCGTAGGGTAGTCTTCGCGGTGACTTTTACAACAAGACATGGTCCAACACACCCAAGTGGACACCGTCGCACAATAATACGCTTACGTCGCTATAGGCTAGTTTTTGCCACGTTTTTTTTTCTGCAATTATGCGGGATAAAGATATGAGACTGTGGTCTCATATACTTATGTAGCCGTACCGCCACGGTGAACCAGTAGGCATACAGCGTGGTGCTGCTGCACACGAAGTCAAAGGTTCGAATCCCGACCTACACTGCCGCATTCTGTTGGGTGCAGGGCGCGAGAACCCTCTTGCACCGTTGCTATCAATGCTCGTCAGATAACATGAGGGGTCGAGATCATGTCTCGCCGGCCCCGCCACGGCACTCGGCTGCAGATCCGAAGGTCGCGGGATCGAATCCCGGCCGCGGCGGCTGCATTTCGTTGGAGGCGAAATGTTGAGGCCCGTGTGCTGTGCGATGTCAGTGCACGTTAAAGAACCTCAGGTGGTCGAAATTTCCGGAGACCTCCATTGCGGCGTCTCTCATAATCACAGCTGGTTTTGGGACGTTAAACCTCACAAATCAATCAATCATGGATCGCCTTCCACTACAAGGCGACATGCACTACTCCAGCAGCATGTTATGACATTGCCACAAACAGAGGAGGCTATTATTACGCCATTAAGTGTCTGAGGAACATTTTACAGCCTTGAGTGTTCCACAAGTAGCATTGTAGACTTCGAAGGAATTAGTAATTAAGTGGAGTCGCCCTTGAAGTCTACGACGCTTCTGTGTGGAATCGGAACCTTACGATTCTCTTTCTCGCCAATTGAATCCGTGTAAACAGTACTGCGTGTACTACCTATAGACTACCAGCGGTTTGTGTAAGGAGCTGCCAACGCTACTGTCGCACCTGATTGACTTCCGGGGTTTTACGTCCTAAAACCAGCTATGATTATGAGATACGCCGTAGTAGAGGAAAATTTTGACTACCTGGGGCTTTTCAAGTGCCCTGACATCACACAATACACGGGCCTCAATGCTTCGCCTCCATCATAATGTAGCCGCCGCAGCCGGATTGTGTTGCACCTCGGGTCGCCAAGAAGTGACAGTGGACATCAGTGCCCAAGAAGGTGGCACCGCTACAGTGATTCGGACACGACTGGTAAATTTACGGACCCTAATTGTTGGCCTTTTTTATTGTGCGTAGACTGTATTTGTTAGCGGACTTACTTGCACTACATACAGCACAGACGCACCCCAGAGCACTACTCCCTTCCTCGACGACAGTTGTCCTATGTCGCTTCGTATGGTACCTACCGAATCCTCGGGATCTCCCCCCTTCACGGGTTCGTCAGCCGGAGACGCGGGCTGCTGTGCGGGAGTGGCGGGTGAGACTCCAGAAGGACCAGGGACAGCTGGCGGAGAATTTCTGCGCATCGGAGAGCCGGCCTTGGAGCCGATCTCATGCGCGGCACCAGGAGTGACCGCAGTCGGTCGCTTAGGGCTGCGCTCGCCATCGGCTTCGGTGGCGTCTCGGTTTGGCGTCGTAGCTCCAGGCTGAGCGGCCGGCGCCAGCGGCTGCTGCTCGGCGTCGCTTCGTGGCGTCCTCGGCGCCGACTCCTGGCTTGTCGTAACGACACTCAGCGCGAAAGCCTGCGTCTGTTCGCAGCTCTCAGAAACTGCTGACTTGACTACACGAGCTATACGTTCCGAGAGCGAAGTGCGCTATGCAGTCTCTGCTGCAGCTGCCGCAAATCAGAGGAACTAACCAGTGCGCATTTTGGTATACTGCATCATTTGTCCCCAGAAGTATATGTCCATCCTCATCACGTGGTGGCAAGCGCCTTTCTTGATCGCCAATTTGCAGAAAAAGTACTAAGCCATTTGTACGCTAAAGCGGAATGACCGATCGATCAACAATCTTCTTGAAAAAGAAATCGGTGTAACTGCCGCACCGGCCGTTGCACCGTTATTGTACATTGATAATAGGCTCATAATTGCTGACGCGCAGACGAAGCCAGGAACGATGTGCTAAATAACTGCGAAGCTCCGCTGCCACAAGTTCATCCGCAATATAGCGCAATTCTGTAAAACTATAATATTGGTGGCATAGTGTTCTAACGATCATCTGTTGTACACACTGTCGTGTCGGCAGACGTGTGTCGTGTGGGTTGGCTGGCGTTCCACGAGGCTCGGACTAAAACGCAGGTACGGCTTCATAAGTAAAGTTTCCGAAACACGAAAAATTCCCAGAGGTATCCGATTCATCAGTACTACCCCGTACAACAGGTTACTCGCCGCAGAGGCATAACCACACGACGAAAAGAAATAGACAACAAACGGTCGCGGAGGGAACGCTAACGGTGTCGTCTGTCTTCTAACTTGAGCCAGGGGGGGGGGGACATGTTGAGTTGCGCGTCCGCGCTATCAGGTGGCGTCACCATCGGGGCGACGACAGCGCACCGCCGGCGGCAGCAGGCGAAACGCCATATAAGCCTTTAAATCGCCTATTTTATTTGTAGAACTTCAAATCGATTCACATAAAAAAAGAGTTGCCCTTTAATTTTAAGTCACGGGAAGCGTATTGAGCACGAACGCTCAAATGTTTTAAATAATGAAACTTCTTGAACGGGTGACGACGAGCGAAAGCGGGCAGTGAGTACCAGAAGTCGCGCACGGACCATTCGACGCCTGTGAAAGTTACGCGGTTATGTTCAAGTCAAGCTGCAAGACACTCGTACTGTGAACAGAGTCATACGACACCATCGTAAAAGTGCAGGGATTTTAGTGGTATACTCTGTTGACACGGATTCGTGCAGTTCTATGTATTTTTCCCTTCAGCGGTGGACAGCTATGCTCCGGATATCTGCGGTGGGGCTGCATATGGTACGTACCTTTATGCGTACCGACGATTATGAACGATACTCGCCGGTGCATCTCGCAAAACACTACTCACTTGTCCCTCATTTCATGTAAACATCGATGTCATTACAGCAAAGCGGTTTACTTGCCGCTAGTTTGTATGATCAATGTTGTGGCTCTACTCGTCCTTACTGCAGCGGTAACCTTCCAAGTAAGTATGCAAGATGCTTATAAGTCTCTAATATGTAAATGGGATGCAATTACATTGTGCAAACGAGAGAAATTTTGTGGGTACCTGCCTGTAGCGACCGAGCGAGCACACGCGATGCAGTAGCAGACGACGACGGCATATCGTCTGTTCTTGCCGGTCGCCAGCCGCCATTTTGACGCTTCGAAAGCGCCCTTGCAATTTCAAAACGTATTTACCTTTCTAAGCAGCTATAAATTATACAAATAAGATTTACAGTTCTAAAACTTGATTTGCGAGCGTAAAATAGCCAAAACTGTTCAAAGTGTTAGCAAGACAACATTTTTATTTGTTAGTGCGAGTGCCTCCAACAGCCAGACGGCGCTACGATCGCTTCCAAAAATCGTCCCCATTGGTTCTATGGAAATGTCCTCCCCCTGCTTGAAAGGCCGAGCGCTGCTTTTGATGTTTCATAAAATAGTATATACAAGTAGAAGTTCTAGAAACTTAAAAAAAGAAGACTTGCTTCTGGTTAATAATAAGAAAAAAATAGCTAATTACTGTCTCTTTCCGCGCAAAATTAATGGTTGCGATGAGCGGAACGCCTCCAGACAGACGCGTCTGCGGCGTGTCCGTGCTCCTAGTGAACGATGCCAATCGGAGTGCGACACATCCCAGCATTCACATGTATAAAAGAGCGTCGCAGCGCCAGTTTTTCCTCTAGGTGATGGTAAGAAACCCTACGAGGACCCGTGTTCACAAAAAAGCCTCTTATGAAAGAATTGTTCGTAAGAAAACTTCAAACAATCACGATTCCGGACGTATCATTATCAGAGGCTGCTGACCAATGTTAAAAACACCTAGGTAAGCGAGGTTTTGGTAATCCGGCCCTCTTGAAGCACGGCTGCCTTACTTGGGCACATGTCATTCTTTTAGGTACCTTTCTTCTGAGTCAGATATAGTAGCAGCACGCTGAAAATAGGGCGCGAACCGTTTGGAAAGCAGTACTGCCCGTAGTATTGATCAATTCGCCACTGATTGACCAGAGATTTTACAGAGAAAGGCCAGCTAGTTGCATCACATTACGACTCATCACGCATTATGCAGTGAAAGGTTTAACTAAAGAAAGATTATGTTTCTTTTTTATTTCGTCCATTTATCTCCTTTCCTGTACGCGGCAGCTTTGGTTGAGTGAAGCTCAGTTGGAACTCAAGCAGCTCTTCAAGTAAACACGTTACCGCTGATAACACGTGTACATTAACACATACTAGTCTGAATTCCAGTAAAGATTGCTGGCAGGTTAGTTGGTAATACATAGTTTCGGTAGTATAAGAGCACGAACTTCAACAACTAATGAAAGGAAAGCTGCCATATGCCGTTGAGGTCGAGCCATTAAAGAGT
Source organism: Hyalomma asiaticum (assembly GCA_013339685.2). Taxonomy (NCBI): domain Eukaryota; kingdom Metazoa; phylum Arthropoda; class Arachnida; order Ixodida; family Ixodidae; genus Hyalomma; species Hyalomma asiaticum. The sequence continues at coordinate 271,030,172 of CM023481.1, forward strand.
TCAATTAAGGGAAGCATTTTGTTCTACAACTACGGTACTCCCGGCCAAATGTGTTCGTATATACCATTTTCTCGCGCGCGTTTTCGCTCAATTTGTTTAATACTACTTCATCATAAAACCTTGTATAATGACAGTCTGGCTCCGTTAGAATACAATTAATTCCTTTTTATCTGGAAATAATTACGTTGACTCTAGGAGATGTCGTCATGCATGACATCACGGCATTTGTCGCGGGAACTTGAAGCAGGCATTGCTTATTGTATTTTCTTTTTTACGGACTTTCTGGCTTACCAAGCGCCTCCTCGCAGCAAGTCAGTGACTCTTTTCGTATGCGAAAGTGCAATTTACTAGTACGAGGGAAATCGTTTTTCTATTTAGAGTTCCCAAGTGTCCCTTTAATGCTGCAATGACAGTGAAAAGTACGTTGGATAGATAGATAGATAGATAGATAGATAGATAGATAGATAGATAGATAGATAAATAGATAGATAGATAGATAGATAGATAGATAGATAGATAGATAGATAGATAGATAGATAGATAGATAGATAGATAGATTACACAACTTGCAGCACTGAAAAAGCAATCACCTATTAATTCCTACAACCATGAGAGCCTTTCGGAAGAATACGAATTTCCGTCGTAGCTCGATGCGCCAACTTTATTTCAAGAAGGCACCCTTCACCGTGCAACTTTTCGCAGTGTCATAAAAACAAATCGAACTAGCATTTAGATTAATTTCTGAGGTTTTGCTTCCCAAAACCACGATATCATTATGAGAGACGCCGTAATGGAGGGCTCCGGAAATTTCGACCGCCTGGGGTTCTTTAACGTGCACTGACATCGCACAGTAGACGGAGGGGCCTCAACATTTCGCCTCCATCGGGACATTTTAGAGACTTTTGACGCAGAATCGCACGCAAGGGCGCAATTTCGTTCCGCAAACACGCCATGCAAAATCTCAGGAAAAAAAAAGACAAAAGAGGAGGCAGAGAGAGAGAGAGAGAGGAAGAGAAATAAATAGAAGATAGTTAACGGCTCCAGGCACTCGTAACATTGGCTTCAATCCAGCATAACCAAAACCATTTGCCAGCTGCCAACCTGCCGAAAAGAACGGCCTGCGATTTGGTAAACACTCAGAGCTGGAAAAGCGCTCGTGTCTAACTACCTACTTAAATGGCCCCGAGTAGTATACAGCGGCGCATTAATTCCGAACATCGCCTTCGCGTCGGGAAATGGTGGTCACGGCCGAGCGCTTGATGCGCAACGAAGTCTACACGAGAGAATGTTGGAGCGTGTCTGCATAGTCGCGCATTTGCGTTATCTATACGCTACGTAATGCATCGAATTTGTTTCTGGTTTATCAACGCTTGCGTACTAGGCACGTCACAACCACTATAATATATGTTGCTTTTATAAAGAGCGGAACTCTTTATGGCGGGCGTAATCTGTCCGGTCTGGGCAAAAATTATCAGCATGAAGTATGTGAAAAATGTGCGCACGCACCTCTATAAATGCACGGCATTTGCACCCGCACTTCTTCCTTGCTCTTGCGCTCAGGCCCTCAGCCCGCTGCTACATAAAGGCGGATGCATTTTAAGGCATAGCATATATTGGTATAATATAGCATATAGCATATATTGGTATAATATATGGAAGAGGGAGGCGTGGGTGAAGAGGAATGATGTGACGGTGACGAGGGAAAGGCAGTGGAGGAGGACGTCACAACCGGACATTGCCCGCCAAGCCAATTTCAACCTAAGCACGCGACCCAAATCACGTAACATGACGTAATAGCTAGTCACGCGACACGTTCCCTTTAAAACCATGTAACAGCTAGTCATACGACAAATCACGTGACTTAATTGACTTTGTAGAAGTCGGAAGAAGCTAGATCGGCCGCAAGCTCCGCTCTAAGTCCAGCCTTGCACGAGTAGTGCAAGCTGCCCACATTTTTTTTATTGTTGATGTTGGGAGCTAATAAAGACACTGATTTGCTGACATGAACCAACATAGCCGTGAGCCTATACCGTAATAACGCTATAAAGATTACGCACTTCGTTGTCTGCTCTTCTAGTCCTGATTTCCAAAACGATGCTTGGACTAGATGCGCATGGTTGGGCTTGGGAAACATGAAGGGAACAAGGAATAAAAAAAGGAATAAAAAAAAGGCAGAGTGAATGATGTAATTGTGTGTGTGAAGAAAGAAGTGTTCATCGAATAACAACCATTGCTCGAGGCTGCAGAAATGCTCCAGAACACTGCCATTTCTTGATACTTTATACCTGCAGTTCCACTTTCTCACCGTCAGCGGTGTGCGCGAGCGCTGGATTGGTGGTGCATGAGCTAAACGTTCCACTCCATGTGTGACTGTTATTTCTAATACATTTTCTCTTTGTATGCCTCTAGACTTTTTTTCTTTAATGTCATAAGTTTCAGGGGAGCGTTCGTGACCATGTACTGTAAGTCTGCGCGAGAGTGAATCTATGTCAACGGCCTCTGCGCGGACACCTTTGCTGGGACGGCGAAACGCTTCATAGACTGAGAAGCTGCACGTAACGAGAGTTAACTATATTATAGCGAAAGGAGCCAACCGACTACTGCAGGGAGGTCTAAGACAGACGACCCCACTGCTCTGTGTCCTCTCTGTGAATGAGCACTGGTTCTTTTAACTATGCCGAACCAACATAACGAGTCTTACATTTTCTGACGCCGAAGCGTCAGATCTATTATTATTATTATTATTATTATTATTATTATTATTATTATTATTGATGTTGTTGTTGCTGTAACCCTGTCTGTGTGCCGCATTGTAGTTCGTACAGTCATTCCCACGACCAGTGCTTTAAAACACTTTCATAATGAACGCAATTCGTGCGATCGCATCGAAGCACGAGAGTGCTTGGGTTTGCGTTAATACCAGCACACGCAGAGCGTATACTTACGGACGCAGCCTGCGTCCACTTAGGAGACGCGCGAGCGCATGTGCTCGGACAGCGCGGTATGCGCGGTCGTCTCGTAGGCGCAGCGGCAGGGGGCGTCAGAGAGGCATTGCACGCTCCAGGGCACACGTCGTACGGCCAAGGAGACACGCGACAGGTGAAGAGTAGACCCGGGGCCAGTGCGTGCAGCGTCGGTAGGGGCGTGTCGGCCCAGGTCAGCATGCCAGACCGCGGCCGACGCCCTGCATCTCACGGCCGCCGGCCGGCCTGCGCCTCAAGCAGACACACACTTTAGGGCAAGGATGCCACGCACGGCCGTCTCATTGTGCTACCCGTAAGCACGTACAGTACGTTAATGCAGACCACATGGGGAGACCGCAGAGTTTATAAAACTACGATTACTCATGCTGCCGGGATGTTCAAATCTAACCTCTTCAAGCCAACAAGCAGCTTTTCAGTGCGGATTTTAACATACTTTTGAAGCGCACCGTGTCTGCTTGTCACCCGCGTGTTCTCCAAAGCTTGGTTTTGTAGGCTAGTGCACATGCATGTATTGCCTACGCCGTGTTTACAACGTGAAATTTTAATCATAAAGGGAAGAAGAGCTTACTTATATCGATTCCTGTTTCATTCCACCGTTACCGGACAGTACATAACGACGTCAGTGGTAAGAGGAGCTGTTCTTTCCATTTCCTTCTATTTTTTTTCCCAACACCCCTATAAGGCGATCATTTCGTAATATTTAAGACGAAAGGGCTTTATCGATGGGCAGTCTTTCTTTTTAGGTTGTGAAATGTTAGCTATGGTTTATATTAATTTGTTCTCTTCTTAGAACTTTGCCGCAAGAGAAGAAATGACAATACGGAGAAAGAGACATATGTGTTTGTTGCTCATTGGTCTCTTATCACGATGTTGTGCTAGCTGGATACAATCGAGCCTACGTCATATACTTGTACAATGTTAAATACTTGTGCAATCATCTTTGAATAAACTGACTAGTTTTCGAATGCTTTCAGGTGCCGTCATCGTGGGCTGCCTGCACTACTGCTTGCATCTGCAGCGACTATAGACTGTAGGCATGCATTGGGCAGTTAATGACCTTGTTAATTTGATATGACGACATGCAAAACTTAAAAATCATCAGCTTGAAAGAACATGATGACGGCCTTCGTGAATACAAAATAAAATTGTCTATGCATACTTTCCCATGTGCGTCACGTGCGCACTTCGCGGCGCAAGCTACGAGTTTGCGTAGCGGCAACGCTGCATGCAGTGACACTGTTCAAAGCTAACTAAATTGACGTCAACGGCGCATCAATCATTCACGCTCATTGCTCTCTCTTCTGAATGGATCCTTGCGCGGTTTTTGTTTTTGTTTTGTTTTGCGGGAGGTTTCTGGTTTTCAGAGGCCGCTGGCTTATATTACGAGCAGTTTAGAACGGCCAGCATAAGTACACTACGCTCAGACGCATGAAACGTTTACAATTATTGCGAACGTTTCATGCAGCAAGTAAACACGTATGCAGTGCACAACGTTGCGCGCATTATGAACGCACCGATAAGAAAATTCAGCAGTCATAAGTATGCGCCAACCTCTCATGTTAAATAAAAGTGTACGCGAGCTCACGTAAAATGACGTGATGTTGCGAGGGAAACTGCCCTGGCAGGGAAGACGCATAAATGCTAGCGTGTCTCCATGAAACACTTGAGAGAAAGGCCGAGTAACGCGTTCCTTTCACTGAAGCAATGCAAATGCTCCTTTAAAGTTAAAAATATCCAGTCAGAGAAACCTTTTCTTCAGCACGAGCGTCCGCTAAACCAATGACAAGCTCTTTTCCAGGAGCCACACGCACTCGTCAGAGGGAGCCACGCCGTGCCCGTAGAACAAACAACACGACGGCGAGGTTACGCATTTTCGCGCTGAAGAGGCAGCATATAGACGCTTCTGGCGCGCCAGCTGACGCTGTGCATAAGAGCTACGAAAAAAGGGTCGCGCTAACAGACAGACGACGCAAGCCGAATGAACGCGAAGTGGCTACAAGGTGGGCCTCTCAGCATGGCTCCGTGTTGCGGAACTTTGGAAGGCCGAATGATGGCGAACGGGGGTCGAACCGGTGTGTAGTCGGCGCGAAGAGCGGAATTCCCGGCGGATAGAATACGTATAGCGGCTGGAACTGCCGTGGTGCTCACCTACGGTCGACGCGGCCGGGGCTGGTCGTTGTCGTTCTCGCACACGAGCCCATGCGGGGCCACCGCGAGGGTTGGCGCGCGATTAGCACCATGGCGATGCCACCGATGGGCGAGTCTGCGAATGCGAAAGAAAGAAGACGTTGCTGCTACCGGGTACGTGTGCATTTCGTCCCGAAGGGTTCACAGACACAGTCACGAATAAAACACCCGGAACGCCTCTATATTCGGTATTCACACTAAAAATATGCCGGGACTGAAAGCCCGACAGGAGTCTTGTCGACAGCCTTTGCGCGCCAGTTCAGAGATGTATCCTGAAGTAAAAATTGGCCGCGTATCTGCGTGCTTCGCTGTAAATGTCGCCGAAAGACGATAGTCTTCCGCCGGCCGTACTACGCTGCGTGAGATATGGACGCCATCTGGCAGCGTCGTCGGGAAACATGAACTTGGGTAGAATCCCTGGGAAACTGCCAGGTGGCAGCACCAAATCGTCAGCAGAGGCCTTTTTCTTGCATAGCGTCGCATTTTTAGCGCACCCTAACAAACACTAGGGTCTTTAGAATTACGTATTATGTATGTTCTAGTAAAGGAACACACCACCTAATATTTACATATTGATGCTGCGCCTCAGATATGCGCAATATTTGCTTGTTGATCGACAATGTCCACAAGTATGAACGCAGATACTAGTTCAAGATGGCTGGGCGTTAGGCAAGTTCTTAAAGTTTGGCCAGGTGGCTGAATCGTGTGACATAATGACAGACAGAAAGACCAAAATTTCTGCGTTCAGGACGCATGATGTATTGTACAAGTGAAACGTACCGTTTGAACGTTGCTGCTGCCATGACGACCATATACTACCTTGGTGGAACAATACTGTGGCTTAATATGTAATAATGCTGCAGACGCTGCCGTGAAAGTCAGAATATCTTTTTCCAGAGGCTGTATCTCGCTTCCGCAGCCTCAGTTACGCATTGACGCCGCCAGGTCACAGAACCCATGTCCAGCCCGCTTATACGGGAAATGTCGTCGAGTACAACGATAGATGAAATCAGCCGTTGATGCTAAGGGACCAGTTAACACAAGAATACATTATTTTGGGATATAGAGCCATTCAAGTACGCCTGAGGGCCATAAATGTTATAAAATTAGCCTGACTGGTCTCTGGAAAGCTCGTGCTTGAGCAGCTGCACTCCATTTTAGGGCATCTTCCCAGAAAAGGGCACCTCCATCCCCCCTCCCTCTCTCCACTGTTTCGTGGTACTTGTAAGGACCAAGGAACCCCGTTTAACATTCACAAGCCGCGAGAACTCCATCATGCATGCCGTACTTTCGTTGTCTATGATGCACGAAGTGCTCGGACTGGCGTATATCTGTGAAGATTAGTCGATTAACTTACGTTTACCGCTCCTGCAGTACTCGTGCATGTTTATATACCAACTTTGGAAAAGCAATCTTTTGAGTAGTCAGACTTCCCACAATGCCACGGCTGAGAACCAAAATAATATCGGCTCGCTTGACTACGTATACGGAATACCTGTTCGAGTTCTTCTTCTCACTTCTTTCCTTAATCAATGTCCTTCGAGAGAGGTTTACCAAGACGCATACGGCAGCGTACGCACGCCCTGAAACGAAGGCGCATGACTCGAATGACCCTTACGAGCGAAGGAATATGGCCAACCCTATGTTTCTTCATCCCGAGCCGAAGGCAGCTTCTTTCTTCACGCAGTGCCTGGTTATTGCAATGCGTATGCACGGCACAAGAAAAAAACAAGTCTCGCGGAGTTTACGCGTTTCTGAACGGGGTGTACTCCGTCATTCCCCCGAAGCTTCTCGTAACCCACCGGAATGTATACACACAATGGTCTTCGAAAATAGACGGACACAAAGCAGACGGTGGGCCGTGTGCGTAAAAGCACCGCACTCGAAGCGAATCATGAGAAGGAATGCTGGTGTTTGGTTGGGAGTCTGCGAGTAACGGTGCCAGCGTTCCAGCGCTGCCGCATACAGTCGCGAGCTGCGCTGGGGACCATGGCAGCCCCAAAAAATAAATATGTCTTCTGCCGCACTTTCACAGCGCAGAGTTTGTTCAATCCACTGCATACATGTGCACCTAGCCTGAATTACTCAACTTCAACCAACATGCACTGGCTACAAAAAAAAAAAAGAAAAGAAAAGAAAAATTAATGTTTACAGCACTAGTCCCTTCTTATAGCTTTGCTCGTGGCTCTATCCCATGTTATTTTCGTTTCTGTCAACCATATTACGTCATTAAGGTAAATCGGAAACATGCGCATGAGTAACGCCTCGCATGACCAGCAAATATACACTACGCTTTAAATCTCTTCGTCGCTTTTTCCAGTTTTACATGACGGATTAAATAGACGAGATAACAAAGTAGGAAGACGACTGAGGACATAGCACTTAAAGAGTTTAACATCTTCTATATTTTCGCTTTTATCATTGTGCTAGAAATATCGATTGACATCTGTGTTCAGTAATTTACCTTAACGTCAATAATATTAAGTTTCTAAATGCGCTGGTTTACTGTCATTGCGGCTGCATTCAAGCCACATAAGCCTCAGGACTACATTCCCGATCAATATTAATGTTTCCGATGTTTCGAAACGCGCAACATCCACACAAAACTTTCCTTTTCCTTGCCCGAACACTGCGGTTCGCGGTAGAAAAAAACGAAAATGAAGGGTCGGGAGCGAAGGGCTAGTTAGAAAAGCAGTCATTTGCTCACTGTTGTGAGTATTGCAGTAGATATCTTCTTATATTTCTCACCCCTAAAAACAGGTTTAAAGAGCAGAGGAAATGCTCTGAGCAACACGCTAAGTAAAGCTTAATTTGCAGTCGTGGTAGGTGGAGAACTGCAAACAATTTTTCCTAAGCGAGTAAACAACAAAAATAATGAATGAAAATATCCTCGCTGATCTCACTTGTTCAAAATTTTTGAGGGGAGAAGCATTTTATTCAGTACTAACCAATTACTCAAGGGTTTATCCAGGTTTAAATTTTGCAGGAGGCGGAGGTGGGGGGGGGGGGGGGGCAGGGGTATGAATACCTGAACTAATTACTACCTGACTAGTGGGTCTGGCGAGAAAAACAAACTTTCTTGGGGGATCCGAGAAATCACAGCAAAGCGTCGACCCCACAGCATTGCAGCACTGAAGGAGGGAAAGGCCAAGCGTGTGCATTTTTCTGCTTATACCCCTGACACACGAGCACGCTGAAGTACTGATCTGCCGGAAAGGTGTTCCTGTGCGCTGACACACGACAAAGGAGTATCTTCCTCACGGCAATGTTCTTTTGCGGAAAGGTAGCTTGAGAATCTACTTTTCGAGCGTAAAGGGCGTTCTCTCGCTGACAGCGTACGCGACTAATAAATACAAACGACCTCGTCACAAAACTATACGCTGCCCCGTAAGTGCTTTGTTACTCTGCGGATACGTTTTAACTTTTAGTCGTATTAAAATTTGTCGAACCGCAATAGGCCATTTTTGTCATACTCTCGAACGCTCACGTCGCCGCCATGCCGGCCAGGAGGGATCCCGGCAGTAACTTGCTGCTTAGTTTTGGCGGGGATAGCACCGTCGAATGAAGCCTCTCGAACGAGCACTGCCAGCAAAGCCCCAGAAGAAGCCTCGCGTCCAGTGAGAAGGCGAGCTAGGCCTTACAAAACTATGGGAGAACGCCCTGCAAGGGCAAAAGCAAGTGTAGGATACACATTGTAAGCCTCAGCAATTAAACATGTTAAATTCGGCAATCGCTAAATGTAATTAAATGCGAAGCTTTTAAAGGATGTTTTCTATCTTGCTGCTTTAACAAGCAGCGCTTTTTTGTTTTTGTTTTTGTTTTTGCGGTGTTCGTTTTAGGACATGCCAAAGAAGCTGTTCTGCTGCCGTGTGTCATCCGCGCAAGTGCTTTCTGCAGAGGTACGTAACGAGAGCAGCAAAAGGTGTTCACTGCAAAGAACTTGACTTTTGCCCATGTGTCAGAGGCATTGGCATGTTGCAATTAGCGGTAGTCAGGGATTTCGCAAGGTGTATCAACTTGGAATGAAGTAAGGGTGGCACGCATTTGGATATATGCGGCACCAAAATTGTAACAAGACTATCGTGTTGTTCAATCAATCTCCACAAAGCAATGCAAAAACGCCGTTTCGTGCAAAGAAGCACAAAAGCAATTTGAACGCCATATGTATTTCGTTGCCGACGTTCGTAATGAACCCCTCCGAAATAGCACCCTCCTGGGTGTTCGTCCAAGGCGGACGCACCTTTCACAATCATAGGCCACAATTAGCAAATTGAAATGTTTACCGTAAATAACTAAACATGTATATAGTGACTTTTCTTCTCAATTCGCCCATTATGTATTTGGACATCGAGCGTCGGAATGACGGCCACATGGAGTATTCGAGCCCAAGGACAGTGCGCGATTATGCTGCCCCAGACGATTTCATTAAAATGTCAACATTACCTAACATAAATAAATAATAAATAAATAAATAAATAAATAAATAAATAAATAAATAAATAAATAATAAAGAGCACCTAGTACAGGGCGCCATCCGTAGCTGTGGGATTGAAGAGGAACAAAAAGAAAAATCAGAAGGCTGCTAAAAGTGATTGCTACCTTTGCGTGGGATCATTTCTAAGCGGTCGTACTCAGGTTAAGGTTAAACGGTTAAATGATATGCTAACCGGTTAAGTTATCATCACTCAACCAGTGCTGACTGTTCAGGCGACAATGAGGTAAAAGAATCGACAAAGATGACATCCACCGCGGCACGGAAAGGACAGGGACAACAATGACGAAATGGCAACGAAATCACGACGGCAGCGCAACGGCTCAAATGCGGCAAAATTTAAAACGTACAGCGTTTTCTTTCCTTTGTGTTTTGAAGGCGGATACAATGATGAGATGATTACGAAAAGTAAAACAGATGATACAAAATCGGGATGAAGCATGCTCAGCCGCTGAAATCGCTGCATCTTGGAAGGGACTCGCCCATTTCGCATTCAACCTGAACGAATGATCGCGCCTCTTCAATGGAACGACCCGCACCATCAGCCCATCGTCAATTTCGCGGTACGGGATTCAATTTTACGCTTCAGCGTTGTACGAGGGCCTCGCGCCTAGACATGTGAATTGTCGAGGATCAGTCTCGCGCGTGGCACGCGTCCAAACGGTGTGCGAGCAGGGTCAGAGGCGCCGCGAGCTTTCCAGGCGGAACGGCGCAACCTCGCTCGACGGGCCCTTTCTTGGTGCTCGCGACCTTGGAGGGCACGAGTCTGTCACCTGTGCTTGCCGCAGGTGCTATCCGGCCCTTATCAAACGCAACTCCTTACCGCACGGAGCCAGTGGTTTGCATCATGTTGCGCGCAGGTTTATAGTAAACCGGAAAGTGCATGCGCGTGACAGAGAGCGTTTCTAGATGCGCGCTTCGTGGCAGCTCGGGCTATAAAGCCGACAAAAATGTTGCGCGGCAAGAGTCATAACGTCAATGCAAGTGCAGCTATCATCCGAAGCAAGTACCTGCGTCTCCCTCAGCTACCGCGAACTGTTTGGGTGTCTGTTCCAAGCATTAAAAAAAATTGTGCTGAAGAATTTTCATTATTGTGTTATGCTTGAACAAAAATGTGAGGCACCGAATAACGAATCGATTATTGTGCTATTCGATTCTGTCTTGGCTGATTTTTCATATGAACTTTTGTGCTTGCGCTGAAAATAACTTTCTCACTTACAGCGCTTATCATATTGGTTCAGATAAACTAAGGCTTCTGATTTCGCATGTTAAAGAAAACTGCTGACTGCTAGGAAAACTCATTTCTACTTATATTTCAATCGAGTGAATGTCACGTTCATATCGTTTACATATGATTATAGTAAGTTTTGTTCTCTTGCTGTGCTTCCTGATTGATTTGTGGGGTTTAACGTCCCAAAACCAGCTCTGATGCTTCCTAAGCCTTCGCAGTATTTTGTTGCATTATTAATCAACTTATGCTGTGTAGGTTACATGACTTTCGATTGCGACAAGTTTTCTTTCTTTCTCCCCCCTTTTTTTCTTCTTGCTAGTTGCATCAGTGCATGTGTATCACCATGTATAATGATTCATAAATGCAGATCTTATGATGTTTTTTCTAGTTTCCGCTATATCTTGTTACTTCCTGTCATAGTGAATTCAGTTCAAATGCGTTTTATTTCCAGCACAATCATTTCTTGTACGTGGCTGATGTTGCTGCTGGACTTTGTAGGGGGTTGGAGCTTTGTCAAGCCGCAGTGCTGGGACTTTTTTTCCGTTACCCCCATATTTCTCAATAAAAAATAAAAGTTGATTGATTGGTTGACTGATTGAAAACAAATGGTCTCTGTTCGATTTCGGTTCTGGAAGTGAATAGACATTATTGATGTTCCTAGGATTCTTTTAATAACTTTCGAGTACGTTATATTGTCGAGTGTACACAATCATGTAAGAGCTGATTGCTGAGGTTTTACGTCCCAAAACCACGATTCATGAGAGGCGCCGTAGTGCAGGGCTGCGTAAATTTCGACCACCTGGGGTTATTTAATGTGCCCAGTAATGTAGGTAAAACAGCGCGATAAGTTTCACGTCATTCGCAGTACACATCAGAAGACACATGTGTCAATGAAACTGCGCTTTTCTGGCGAAACCCATTCACTTGCATATGAGCGAACTGTTCAGAGAAGACAAGGCGTTCGGTAGTACAAATTGTTAGGTACTATTTAGGGCTCCAGAACCTTTCATCAGATGAAATGTATGAACGCGCCACTGCTGTATACATTATACAATAATGACACCATTTCTCATGATTATCAGAATTAAAAAAAAATATCAGTTTTTTTTTTGCACGCAATTCTGATTTGGTTCCGAAAGTATAGGCAGATATTTGTCAGTAATACTGCCCGAATCAGCGAGCAAATTTCTTAGTTAAGTATACTTACTGCTTCTTTTCGTCTCTGAGTGAACAATGTTTGATAATCTTCAGTGTAATGACGGAAACTTTACAGCGCCGTGATTACAATGACGTTAGAACCATTTAATGTGGTTATGTAGAAGGAAGCCAAATTTGAAGCTGTGCGCAGGCTGTATCTGCACAGGATTCAGTAGCTGTAGATGTAGATCCCCCGGTGTACACCTACATCTACTGATCGGCCAAGATTACACCGATCTACGGGGGATCTTCGCCGATCCTCCTGAATGGGTACATGCCAACGTTACAAAGTTGGCACATACCCACTCCGGGGGATCGGCCAAAAATTGGGTAGCGAAAACGAAATAATCCAGACGAAATACCAAGTTCTTCTTTCCTGAATATTTTTAATTAGAATTGATAATATGTTATATAAAGCGACACCGAGAGTCGGAATGTGCTTCTGCTATAGTAATATAAAAAAATGAACACGAACAGTCATGTACTATACGGTTTCTGCTTTTGTGGACAAATAGTAATTACGGGAATGATTCCGCGATCAACGCCTAAATCTTTTTGGCTGTGCTACAAAATGTTGAACTGCCATGCATACCTTCTCTTCCCTGTATCCAAGGGTCAACGCTCCTAGGAAGAATAACTTTTTAGTAGTAGCATTTAATCTAATTATGCGGAGCGTGGAGTTTCTAAGACTTTTTGTTATTAAAGTCATAAATCCGCCTTCGGCATGTGATCAGGAAATGATCTATTGTTTCCTCTTCCCCACAAACGAGCAAAGTGAGGAGGTCATCAGACCAGCTATGTGTAAATAAAAATTGAACAGTGGAATACGATAGCGTAGCCGAGTGATGTGGTACGCTGTGCAAGGTACCGCTCACGCGAAATATTTTCGTGTTCGCTTCGCTTTATGTGTCGGCTGCAACAGTCCCGTAGCGGTATTGTGAAAAGGCTACACATCGTTCGCAAACTGATAGAGATAATCGATATCTGGGGCGAGATCGGAGATAGTTATTTGCGAACTCGGGAGGTTTTGTTCGCTTTTCGCTGCATGTCATTGGCCGTTGTCATGCTCACCTCGTAAGCAGCGAGACGCGGCCACGTTTTTGCATGACGACGTTTTCTCTGCACGTCACGCGTTTAAGCTCACGAAAAAAAATTTCTTTGTTCTCATAAAACAGTCTTATTCATTTGAAGACTGTTTTATGTCATTTCGTTTGTAGTACATTGTCTATAGAAGAAGACAGCAAAACTTGCTCGTCAATTTACGGGATGCATGCTTACCGCTTGCCCATTGGTTTCTCTCGCCCTCCCGTTCTCGCATATTTTATGGGTCAACCTGTCATAAAACAGTACGCACTCAAAGAAAGGAGAGTGGCCAATACAGAAAGCCTGCGCCGCGCTGATTCGCGCCAAACACACATCGCGCACAACGAGAGCCGCGCCCCCATGGCGTTGCAGCGAGCGAAAGCGCTGTGTTCCGAACAAGGATCTCCTATCGCGGCCCTGATTCCGTTCTGTTCGCGAATGACACAATTCAATTCGAATTCGATTCTCTTCTGGCACTCTGGGATTCGTCTTTGCTACAAACATACCCCTATAAGTCCTTCTTCTTCGCGCTGTTTCATTCAGATGAACATGAACCAAGTAGCCCGATTGAAAATCGTGCTTATAAGTTGCGTACGCGGAACAACCAAGCCCAATATTGTCGTTAGCGCACGCAAGGACGCACGTGCAGTGTTTTTTTTTTTTTTTCTGGGTTAAGGTGAAATCGACAATCTACCACAACCACCGTTCGAACAGAAGCCGGTTTCCCTTTCCGCAAACGACGTGAATGCGAAAAGAAGGATAGAGGTAAAAAGAGAACGAAACCAGCAAGAATGTCCGGGACTTTCCCTACGCCATTCTCATAACTCGTGCAGAAAAATGAAATCGCGAAGATGAAAAAGTACTCACGCGTTTCGCGCGCTGCATTCTTCGAAGCCGGTGACGCTGGAAATTGCTCGAAAATCGTCATGGTTGACTGGCTTTCTCGTGCCAAGCCCGTTCTGGCTTTGAAGGCAACTATCTTGCATCGTTGCACCTGGTCAGAGAAATAAGAAGACAGTGTACGATACAAACTGAGCTCCCATTCCGTGCCACAGGCAACTCCCAGGCAGTCGAGTGTATTCGAATATTGCCGCAAGCAGTGTCAAAGCCAGCAGTGTATAGCATCAGGCTCCGATGCACCTAACACAGGACAAAGGAACACACACGTACACACACGCACACACGTGCGAGCGTCTAGTTTTTATTATGATGCGAGCATTAACATTGAGTTCATCTGCCCTTTCATCCAAGCGCATAACGTAGATACCACCGCGTCGGTGCTTATAGACCACATACACTGAAAGCGAGCGGCATAGAGCTAGGCTGCTTCGAAGAAAACCCGACATTCGTTTATTCCGTTTCCTTGTTCGAACCTGAGTGCTTCTGTCGATGAAAATACTGCTGTTTTTCGTGTTTTATGAAGTGTCTTCAAGGACGTGATATATCAGCGTTTCAGAAGCACTTTTGGTTTTGTTGCAGTGAACGGCACTTAATGCTGGTTTCACTCCTTAATAAACGTTCTCACCGGCCTTACACGCGCCTATACAACTGTGAAGGAGTAATGAGTTGTACGATTAGGAGCTAGAGCAGTTGCTGGCTGCAGACTGCAAACGGACAATGGTAAATGGGAATACTGGGTACAAAGAGCGGTGGAAACGACTACGATGATTACAGTTTGTAAGTGGCACGAGTAAAGGAGTAAAAATAAAATAGAGATACCTTTATAAACTCAGCATGTGTCTACTTTCATCCAAAAGCAATAATTTTGTTTAATTTGTGTGCTTCTTCTCGTTACAATGTTTTCTTAGTGCCAATTACTACAGAATACATGCACCCACATCAAGTCAACGCGTTGGTGCAAAATTAGATGCAGCCATCTAAGAAAAGAAAACCGGCAGATCCCACAAATTGTGGGCATCGATGTCATGCGAGGCAGTCAGCCAGAAAATTGCCGATATGACGAACTGTTTGGGGAGGAAGTTAAGAACCACGCACGGGGCGATGGAATGAAGAATGATAGACGTTACATTAAGAGATAGGAAAATAGCTGAGTGGGTCAGAGAACAGACGGGGGTCGCCGACATAATAATCGAAAAAGAAAAAATATACATGAGCAAGCCACGTGATGAGGAGGCTAGATAACCGACAGACAGAACGATGGAATGGATACCAAGAGAGGGCAAGCGTAGCCGTGGACGACAGACAGTAAGACGGGGTGACGAAATTAATAAATTTTCAAGCATCAAATCGAATCAGCTCGCACAGGACAGGGAGGCCTTCGTCCTGCAGTGGACATAAGATAGGCTGATGATGATAATGGCATTCAGCCAAGTGTTACGGGTAAGATGAACGGCTTCGTGCAACTCGAGTAGTTGTGTGCGCAAGGTTGATTTACAAGGCACGTGGACAGCACTGTGGCGACAAGAGGGTGGCTCACAGTACGACGTAACGTCGGCACTCACGTTAGCGCCCACACGTCTGTTTTGCAGAAGAGAAATGCGCGTTACGGCGGGCTTATTTGCATGTCATAGGTGTTATTTGCTGTAGCATACCTACAGGGTCGAGCAAAGCCGGACAAGAGCATGTTGAGTGATAGGAATACATGTCCATGGTTACTTACAATTGATTGATTGATTGACTGACTGACTGACTGACTGACTGACTGACTGACTGACTGACTGACTGACTGACTTATTCTGGGGTTTTGCGCCCCAAAAGCACGACATGATTATGAGAGACGGCGTAGTGGATGTCTCCGGAAATTTCGACCGCCTGTGGTTGTTTGACGTACACTGAGATCGCACAGTACACGGGCCTCAACATTTCACTCCTTACATTAGTGTAAGAGCCGTTAGCCCATACGGGAACTATAATTTACGTTATAAAAGCATAACCGCCACAAATGCAGATGCAATGGCTTTATTTACTGTATGCCCCTCGTGCGAGGCTCCGCCGTGGGCGAGTGGTAGCGTGCTTGCTTGCCACTTTTGGGGACCCGCGTTCGATTCCCACCAAGCTAACGCATGACAGATTGCCTTACCTATGTATGTCTTCTCGTAATGTGTTTATTTCCATCGCAATCTGCAACAAACGGTGCGCTTTCTTCCGGTTTAAACAGCCCAAACGGTGTTCTGATGAAATTTTTGATACCTGTTTTGGTTGGTCATTGATTATCATAAACTGAAATGTTAACATTCAGTAACCAGTGGCGCATACCCACCTACGCTTGGCTGAACGTTAAGGGTATGAGCCACGCGTAATCGTATTATCGCTAATCGCGACGTACATGACAAGTATATGGTGTTAGTTATGTCTAGAAAATGTGACGTATACAAGTTGTTAAATGCAAAGTGGTTCTTGGCGTACTTGAGCAACCTTGACATTTAAAGGTGAACATTTGACAGAGATCTGTCTGGTTGGGACAGTATCTATCTATCTATCTATCTATCTATCTATCTATCTATCTATCTATCTATCTATCTATCTATCTATCTATCTATCTATCTATCTATCTATCTATCTATCTATCTATGCTCCGCCACGGTGGTCTAGTGGCTATTGTACTCGGCTGCTGATCCTAGGGTTGCGGGATCGAATCCCGGCCGTGGCGGCTGCATTTCGATGGAGGCGAAATGTTGAGGCCCGTGTGCTGTGCGATGTCAGTGCATGTTAAAGGGCCCCTAAACAACCCCGAGGTCCAAAATTTGTTTTAAAGATATAACTGCGCTCCTGTGCGATGTGAACATGCTCCCGCAAGAATTTTGCGAATAGGTGCAGTAATAATGTAGTTACACGGGTTTAAGTGGCCGCTTGCGTCGGTTTCGTTTTCTCGGTCGGCCTCCCCACCCTTCTCTGCCGAGGAGAGGGTAGGCGCGGCGAGCCGTCGAGACTCCGCCCACTTTTTACACCTGACATGACGTGAGCAATTGACGTCATTGACGCTTGCGCTGCCGTTCCGGTTGCTCCGGCGCTCACGTCGGTGGGATGGCCACAGGATCTGACAATACACCTAGTTTCGACCAATCAACGAGCTACAACTGCGCAAAGTTGTTCGCGGTAGAACGTGACGACACCTAGGATGCGAGCGCGACTGGTCAATCGCAGGAAAGAGGCGCGGGAATTGTTTTTTGAAATACGGCGTCTGTGTGGCGCGCAGCGCTGTCATATTCGCAGAATGTGATCGCCGCAACCTTCTCTATGATTGAGTTAGCTTGTTTGGGCGGCTTTAAAAAAAGTAGGAGCCTGTTTAGTGGCCCTTTAAAGAACCCCAGGTGGTCGAAATTTCCGGAGCCCTCCACTACGGCGTCTCTCATAATCAGAGCTGGTTTTGGGACGTAAAACCCCACAAAACAAAACATCTATCTATCTATCTATCTATCTATCTATCTATCTATCTATCTATCTATCTATCTATCTATCTATCTATCTATTCGCACACGTCTCGGTGCTTTCCAGGTCGTCCGGACCACTCATACACCAAAATCAGCCTGGTGTGGTATCAATGTATGATTTCACGTTCGTCGCACACTGATATGATACCATGCCAATCTTGATGTCTGCCAAATGGCCTAGACGACCAGGACAGCATCTAGACGTAGATAGATAGATAGATAGATAGATAGATAGATAGATAGATAGATAGATAGATAGATAGATAGATAGATAGATAGATAGATAGATACGGTCAAAGTTGCTCAAGTGCGCAAAAAACATATTGCGTTTAAAGACTTGTGCAAGTCATATCCTCCATCCGCTTCCCTTCTTTCGTTTGAAAAGCTTTAGTGGGGCTTGTAACGACACACGGCAGCACGTGAACTTCTTTAGGTGGTTCCTAAGACGAACGCCGCTAAAAATGGCGCTGCTTGTTAAAGCAGCAAGATAGCGAACGTTTTTAAAAAGTTCCGCATTTAATTAACCTTAGCGATTGTGGATCGTAAAATATCGTTTTTATTGCTGATGGCTAATAATGTTGATTGTTGGTTTCACGCCACGACGAAAAGATAAATAACTGCCGGAATCCCGCATGGCGGCGATGTGAGCGTTCGAGAGTGCGGTAAAAATAAATGTTTGCTGCCCGACAAATCTCGTGACACGGCTGAAAGGTAAATTTTATACGCAAAGCAAGAAAATACTTGCGGGCTGTTGTAGTTTTGTGACAAGTTCTCTCCCGTTTACGGGTCGTGTACGCTGTCGGCGAGAGTACGCCTTTACGCTCGAAAAGTAGATCGCCGATCTACCTTTCTGCAAAGGAACTTTGCCGGGAAGGAGATACTCCTTTATCGTGTGTCACTGGGCATGAACGCCTGGTAAGATGCTCTATACAGGACGACTTTGCAGAACCCACATGCATTGTATAGTTAATCAATACAAAAATTACCGACGATTACGACGCAAGCTAATGCGAAATGTCAGTACAGCTGTAGGTGCGTGTTTACGTGGCAGTACACTGAGCAAAAGGATTCGAGAGAGACCTGTGTGTGCCCGTTCTCACACACTTACACCAGTGAACCGCGCCGACAAAGCAGCACTTCCACCGAATACGTCGCTCATCGAAGAGAAAGGACAGAAGGGTTTCATTTTCGGTGGCCTGAAATGCTGGGTTCTGATTCGTGGAAGCTTTTTCTATGAAAGATGGTCCATCTACCTACACGGTAGAAGTCAGAATGTAGAATCAATCTTGTCGCGCACACCCAGTCCTGAAGGCGCTGTCCAAGAGGCACGTACACTATAAAAAGCATGAAAATATAGGCGATCATTGCTCAAATTAGGCAGCCTCCTCAAAAGTCGCGGGCATGGTAGCGGGGCTCGAGGCGCTTTCGTTCGTGAGTTACGGCGAGGGCCGACGGACGAACGCTAAACCCAGTACAGGGCGCAGAAGAGCTCCGCTGTAAAATGGTCCTGGGTCACTAGCGAGAAAACGTTTGCAGTGTTCAGCCTACAGCTCATGTCACGTAAAGCAACACCAAACACGATAACACGATTAACCAGGAATTTGCATAGTTGCATATGTGTCGCCACAGCACGGGGACACCGGGCACAAGCGTGTGAGACATTGATATATATATATATATATATATAATCTCGTTTGCGATCGTACCAAAATTCTGCCGACATATTTTCAGACGCAATATCGCGAGATGTTTTTCCATTAAGCATGTTTTTAAAATCATTTCTGGGCAGCAACTTTGACCGTATATATATATATATCTAGCCGCCTACATCTAGTTGCTCACTTGGCCATCTCGTGGCCGTCTACACCAAAATTGGCATGGCAGGGTATTCAAGTACGACGACCCTGAATGAATGATTTTAACATTACTAACATGATGCACTTACAATATAAGTTGCAATTAACGATAACATGATCACATGCCGCTCATACTCGCCCGCGAATACGGGTATGCACCAATGTGATTGAATGTTAACATTGCAGCCTAACTCAATAAAGGACGAACAAATATAGACACTGAATATTTGATGAGAACACACTCTGCGTAAACTAAACCAAAGAAGGAGGTACCGCATATCCTAGCTTGTGATTTAAATGTAGGCATAACACGTAGACACAGACAAACGTGCTGTAGTGATCGAAGGCAACCTACCACGTTGTAGGAATCGAACCCCGGCGCCAGCGGTGCGAAGCAAGCACGCTACCACTCTCCCGGGTTAGGCTTGTTCTACGTAGGGTTTCGATCGTAGGTCATCTTCGTTCGGAACACATCGCGTTCTCTCGCTGCGTCACGACGTGGGGGCGCGGCTATCGTTGTGCGCGCTGCGGCTTTGGCGCGACTGAGTGCGGCGCAGGCGTCCAGGATTGTTCACTCTCCTTTTTTTGAGTGGGTCTGCCTTTGGAAGGGGTAACCATAAGATATGCGAGAACGTGAGGGCAAGAAAAGGCAATGGATAAACGATGAACATTCCAAAAATTGACGAGCATGTTTTGAATGTCTTCTTTTAAACAATATACCGCAAAATGAGTTGTTTTCCTTCTTCGAATGAGGAACAAAGTTTTATGAAAACCAAGGTGTTTCTTTTTTTTTTAAGGGGGAGGGGTTGGGGAGGGAGGAGGGATTTTAAACGTAGGACCTGCAGAGAAAACGTGGCCATTCAAAAACGTCGCCGTGCCCCGCTGCTTACGAGGTAAGCGTGACCTCGGTCGATGACAAGAAGGGAAGAGCGAAAAAAAAAAAAAAACCAATCGCGTTCGCAAAGAGGAATCTTCGATCTTGCCCCAGCTGTTCATGTTTGTTGGCCGCTCTTACGGCAACTAAGAAACAATACATATGCGTTGCTACCACTCGGCAGGCTGTTGCCCAGCTTCGTTCGACCCCGGCCGAAAGAGCACTACAGTAATTTTTCTGGGGTTTGACGTTCCAAAACCACGGCATGATCATAACAAACGCGTATAGTGGAGTGCTCCGAAAATTTCGACCACCTGGAGTTCCTCGACCTGCTTTTGCATCGCACAATACACGGGCCTGTAGCATTTTACTTCCATCCAGACGCGGCCGCCGCGGTCGGGATTCGATCCCACGACCTCCATGTGAGCAGTCAAGTGCCGTAGCCACTAGACCACCGCGGCTTATTAGGAACACTCCAAAGAACAACACTTGCGATGTGTACATGAGAGCACCGTATCGTGCACTTCTCCCCGACAAAACAGGCACTCGTGCACTACCGTGCGCGGACACCAGAGTTCACCACCAGCACACACCGCAGAGCTACCGACGAGCCTGGCGAACCGACGCTATGCACAGAACTGATCAAATTGTACAAAGAAGTTCGCCCTCCTCATGACATTGGAAGAATGCAAAAAAAAAAAGAATATCGGTAAAGGCCGTTTCCTCGGTGAAACCGATTCCCACAATGCGTGGGAGCAGCCTGATTTTTTTTTTTTTTACTACCTCTCCATGTTCGACACTGACATGATTTCTGCGAGTCTGCAGTATATGCTAAGAGGCGAGAGGCTACGGAAAGTAGTACGTGATTGTGTGTCATTTATATACAGAGGCTGTCTTCGACGCCTCTGCTCTCGCATTTAGAACTGAAGGCGCGGGAGCACACGCAATGTCGGGGACACGAAACGAGGGGTTTTCCGTCGCTGAAATGCCGTTGACACACTGCGCTGACAGTAGCTGGCAAGTGTCGCAGACACTGGCGGAACGTTATCTTTGCAGCTCGTTTGCTGCCGTCAACGCACAGTCGACGACACCTAGATTACCATGGATTCTGTCGACTACGCCATAAGACCAAGTTGCTGGACGTGCCGACTTCGAGGGTATCAAACTTCATCCATTGTATACTTCACGTAAAACAGTCCAGAAACGGGAAGAGCGACAGAAACACTGGAACACGGGCGCTGTGCCTCCATTCGTATATTCCGCTTCTTCGCTGCTTTACATCATGCTTAAGTAACAAAACAAGCCTGAATCGCAACTATGTCGAACTTCATTTTATACACGTTCTCAGAATGATATTTCGGTGCTAAGCGAATAATAAGTGCAGTTGAAGTTGCTCTTCAGGCTGAGCTTTGCGAGGACGCGATTTTACTCTACCGCAACATCAAAAGACGTGAGGTCATCAAATATTAACTTTATTATACGGGCAAGCACAGGCGTATTATAGTAATTCATCATTGTACACTTTAATCCTGATGATGCGGCATTATTCTGGTTCTGCTTCCCTATGCCAGCTGAACCTGTGTTCTTTTCCTGTAGGCCCGCTTCACTGCGTATCGCTCTGTTTCGCAGGTACCTCTGTTGTATAGGTGAATACCTAACACTAATTTTTAGGTTACCTAGACTTACCGAAAGTTACCGTGACCAAGGTTAGCTGGCTACGGAAAGAGAGTAACTTAAACAGAAAGCAGAGCGCAGCAATATTACTTTCAATCTCTAGACTCTCAAATATCGAGCAGGGGGAGCCTTGAGTTCCGGGGCAGTGACGCATGAACATACCCTGTGTGGACGCGCCGACGAGCACGCACGCTAAGAAAAAAAAAAAATTGCGAAGCCAGTGACGCGCGCAGAATGCGCGAATGAATGTATAGCATATTTCTCTAGGCGCGCGAAATGTCTTACGGCGTATGCAGATCGGGAGCCCACAAGTGGAGCTCACAGATCCTATTCCTCGAGAAAGTTTGCGACGCACTTCCGGCGGCGGTCGCTCTGTTTCTTGCCTCGTGCGTCCGTGTTTTACGCCGCGGGTTCCCCGGAACGACAACACCTTGGCCCGAATGACGACGGACGAAGTGGGTCTCGCGCGCTGCGAGGCGCTTCCGCGACTGGTGACGTAGGGCGCGCGATACCGGGTCGCTCATCCCGGGAGCCGCATCGCCACACCCATCGCATCGCGCACGTGACCCCTGGCGAAAGAGAGGGCCGCCGCTTGAAAGAGACCGCGCCGCGCTTACGCTCTGCACTCGACGGCAGCGTGCCGGCACGTTCATTCAGCGCGGAGGCGGCCAGCAACGCCAAGGCGTCGTCGTTACATCCCGGGCCACCCTTCGACACAGCCCAGGTGAGACTGTCCGAAAATGCTCGAACCGACCTTGCCGAGCGGCCTCCAGCTCCCTACGTGGGCCGGGTCGTGTCGCTCGCGAATTTCGTTCGCTTGCAAGCGACGCGTTGTGAACTTGATGTGCCCGGTCCATTTGCTTTGCAATGTGCGAACTATATTCGACGAGAATGTGATACGCGCTGCGCTTCATGTTCACGGCGAGCTGTAGGTCGGCACTGTGCTGTTTTTTTTTTATGACAGTTGAATAATGCCAGTTATAATAGATTAACACATGGTCACAGTCGATCGCATCAGAATATATATACAAAAGTAGTCACGGTTTTCACCTCAACATGCACTATCCTTATATAGATGGAACTTCATGCATGCAAAGACAAGGTCCGGTGTCGGCCACATCACCTCGTCCACTTGACCGCTTTTAAGTACGTAGTACTTTTTTTTTTTTTAGATTCTGTGTGAAATAGTACAAACACTTATTATTTACTGTCTCGAAAAATACTGGACACTGATAGATTAAGCAAAACTTACTGAATCCTTCCATTGGGACCCCTTCACCCATATAGCAGCGCTATTCGCTCTTAGCTGGCTGCAACTCGCTTCTGTCCTAGCGGTTTCGTTTTCGGGCGCTTTTCACACAAGGCGCTTTCAGACCCTTACCCTCCGGCCGACCAGGCCATCGGTCGGATGGCGTGCTTCTGCGAGCCCCAGCGACCACGGCGGCGACCTGCGACCGACGCCCCTGTCTGTATGTTCTTCTTCTATTTTCCTTTTCTGAGGGCTCGCGGTCGCGGGTGCGCTAGCCGGGGTTAGGCTCTCCTTCCTTGCATGGTTATTTTTGTGTGTTATTCTGTGTTCGCGTGTTGTTGTCTGTTATTGTCCTTTGTTTGTGTTCGTGTGTGTGCGCGTGTTGTTAATCGTTCTTGTCCTGTCCTTATATTCAATTCGACTTATTCGGCCTTGTTTTTGTTTGTATTATTTTAACGTTTATTAAATCACCATGCACGGAGAGTTGCGCCTAATGTTCTCCTCTTTAGCCGCGTGCGACGGTTCGCGCTGCCCTGCCTCGAGTCGGGCCGCGGGCCGAAGCGCGCGGCAGCGCGGCGATGGCATGGCTGAGATAGCGAGCGCGCGGACGCGACGACCTCATTCTCTGCTCTATGTAGGGCCGACAGGTGGGACGTATACTTATAGGCACACCAGGATGCACAGGGAAGTCGCGCGCCTCATTAATGCTAGCATCTTGCTTCGATATATTGACGATGGCGCCTGCTGTTGTGCAGCTCACTTGAATATGTCCACCTATAGAAAAGCTGGCTTGCCTGTCCGAGACAGCTCTCTCTGGTTCGCCATTTCTACCGTGGTTCGTTTGTGCGTTATTCATTCAGTCCCACTTCCTTTGCCCAGTCCAGGGTAGCTAACATAGGGCTGAGCCTGGATAACCTGTTAATATGTTTGCACTATCTTCACCACTTCTCTCTCTCTGTCTCTTTATAATATAGCAACATACGTATACAGCATCCTTATACACTGGTTCCATAGAGCGTACTTCTCCTTAGCCCTGATATTATCAAAAGACGTAATCACAACCAAATTTTCACTCGCACATTTAATGAAAAACACACAATTGAGAACACTCGATTAATTAATTGTTGTACCAAAACTGAAGGCTTCCTTCAAGCCACATTTCAGTGACTGGTTCTACTATGGTGTGTCTCTGCTATTAACAGGCTGATATTCGTTCAGAAGAGGAAATAAGGAAACCAGACACCACTCTCATTCGGCGCTCTCTTCCGTTACTGCTGACTCGAGTTAGTTGATCTTGCTGGCTTTTGTCTCGGAGAAGAATTTGGAAAACTAAGTGGAACATCCCGTCTGGCCGCGTCAGGAAGAAGACCACGGTGATTGGTTTGCCAGGTATCGCAAGCAACTGTCGCCGTTCCCTTGTATTTAATTTCACTTACTTTAGCTGGGAGCGCTGTGTAACAGCTGTGGATATATATGACAAATTTTATGTTCACAGAATACTTTCACTGCGAAAAGGAATTTAATTTTTTTTATCGTTTTATCGTTTCGGAAACGGGAATATTTCAACCACGTCGGCCTTTGTCGTTGTACTTTAAGAAGGTGCGGGCAAGTGTATACAGAGCTGCCGAACAGGCCGAAATAACATGTACCCATGTTTTTGAACCCTGGAAGCAGAAATGCGGACTTTAGAGCTTGCGTTAAGTTGCTGCACTCATAAAGAGAAAATCAATGAGATGAAGGGAGGAAACCGTATTTCATTCTGTGCTGACGTTTTGACAAAAGTGTTTCGCCTAGACGCTGACATAACGCTGAGGCGTCCCTTTGCCGTGTTATACCATAATTACCTGCAAAGGCGTCCATCTTTTTAATGCCGCTTATGCTATCTTTAATATCTCTATGAACCAAGACATTAAAAAGAAAAATGAGGGAAGCGGGTCGAAAGAAACGTCTTAGCGTGAAGCCTATACTAGCGCTTCCCGATGAATTCAATGGATTCGAATGCAACCTTAAGATTAAATTGAAAGTGAAACTGATAAATTAAGGTTAAATTAAGAAAGCTGTAGTTATCGCCTAGGTGCTTCGCGCCCTGCATTGTGGAGGGCTCCGGAGTAATATTTATCGCCTCTTATACGTCCAGCTACAATACACGCATCTGCTGTTCCTTCCCTCCAGTGCTATTGTCATCGCGGGGTGTACAACTTTGTACTAATTGATCTCTATATGTATATTGAAGTTGAACGTGCAGGAGGGCGACAAGGCGATAGGCATGTCAAGCGACTGTGATCGGTTTCTAGAAAACTTACGAACGCAGGTTAGGACTTAGTATCACAGCTTATAATGAATGCGTCTATGTCCTGGCAGTAGGAATTTTCAGCGTGTGTCATGCTAGCACCCGTTTAACATTGCGTTTTGTCTACTAACTTGTCTTAACGCGGGAGGGTGGGAGTTGTGGTATCTTTAGCTGTACCACTACAACTTGAGTAACTACCGCTTCCCGATGAATTCAATGGATTTAAATGCAACCTTAAAGATGTTCTTCTTTTATAACCTTTGGGTTTTTGCCCTTAAAAGCTTCATTGTTGCGGTAATGGCACAATTAACTGCAGGTTGGTTGTTGCGTTACGAAGGGGGTCATAGAGCGCAGCAACGGTGAAAGGGATCCGGCGACAGACACAACGCTGTATTTATCTCCTGTTACGTTCCGCTCTTGTGCTGTTTGACCTTTTTCGCAAGAATAATAAAGTAACTGCAGGAATCAGTGAGTGATCATGCAGCAGAGTTAGGTTAGAAACGCAAGGGTTTGGACACCAGTCGTGAGAGATGAGGAAGTACATAGAGCACCATTTATCAAGATATGGCAGAAAAGGTAGGTCTACGAACGCGTCTGTGCCATGGTTTGCCTTTAGCCACGGGTCCCCTGATAGTTATTTCGTTATCACATCTAGACAGAACAGCTCCGACTTTAATAAGGCATTCACCAAGTAGTGCAAGACTGAATGTTGTTTTTGCGTTAAGTTTAAGGTCAATTCACCCGCAACGACACGCCATTATTAGCATGTCGTTGTGGATTAATTGAGTCATTGAAACTAAGTCATTGAATTTCATAACTCTGTAAAGTTCTGCGGCTTCGCCATATCGAAGTACTGAAGAGTGAAAGCTCACTGAGACGTCACTGTTTTTTTTTTTTTTTTTTTTTGCCCTGCTCCGGTGGTATGGTGGCAATGGCACTCGGCTGCTGATCCGAAGGTCGCGGCCGCGATCGAATCCAGGCCGCGGCCGCTGCATTCTGATGGGGGCAAAATGCTGAGGCCCGTGTACTGCGCGATGTCAGTGCACGTCAAAGAACCCCAGACGGTCGAAATTTCCGGAACCCTGCACTACGACGTATCTCTAATCATCATGTGGTTTTGGGACGTAAGACCCCAGAAATCAACCAATCAACGTCACTGCTTTAAATGAAGGTAGCCGGCCTGTAAGACCCAGTCTTTTTTTCCCTCCTGCTCATCGGTGAGGCTGATCAAAGGAGAGGCAACTTTAACTGACAGCTTTTTCCCTTTGGTTTTCTTTTTTTTTATTTATGACAAGAAAACGAAAAGCCGAAAGCAACAAAACGTGCGCTGAGAATGAACTGCGCGTGCAGCAACAACACAGATCGCTTTATTCGCCTCGAACACGTTTCTAGACAGTGACGAGCAATTCTTGTAGCTGCCTTACGACACCAAGCTCGCACGTCAGCTACGGGAAAGTGCGAAACAGATATATACGTATGTTCTCGCAAGCTCGTCCGCTTCAATCAAGTACAGGATGAGCTGGAAAACGAAGCACGTGCGCAGCCAATTTAGATGGTTCGGCGAATTCGTGTTCCTCGTTATCCTGTTACATGATGTTTCCAACACACGAACACGACGACACCGGGGCAACCGCCTCCGCCTGCCGCCAACCACGTCGACAGTATACGGTAGTGCATGGCGACGCGGAGCCGCGGAATGCTGTGGCACCGTGCCACCCGCGGCGTCGGCGCGCACTCGTGTTGTGGGTCTAATCGCGGAGACCAATCTGCTCATTTTCCTCGAACTATACGGCACGCATCGCTGTGATACACGTGTCGTCTGTGAGCTGAGACAACCGTCCGCGCGAGAGTGTACAACGGCCGACAAGCCGTCGTGAAAGGCGAGACACTGCTCTTGCGCGATAACGGTATACACACGCGTTCACTGCAGCCGTATTTCGAGCTTGTTTCGTTTCGTTCTCTTGCGCGTCCGTCTGCGTCTCGTCTGTCAGCGTCAGAGAGCGCAATTAGTTACTGCCACCACGGGTAATGCGACGCTTTCACAACCACTCAGTTTAGTCTCAATGCGGCGTGCCTATTATGCCTTGCAGAGTAGGGTCTGCGGTGCATGGTTGTGCAACGACGTAACGTATCAGGATACAGACCTGACAAGTTCACAACGCTTGGATGGGATGGAAGTGTCGACTTTATTACATGGCTGGATGCGCTAACTTTTATGCCAGTTGAATCGCGCCAATCCGCCGCGAGCGCGTTCAAGCAAGAACGGTCGCGTTCAGGAAAACAAAAACAAAAAAACTGTGGGTGATCGAATGGGCGCAGTTTCTTTCGCAGGGCAAATGCTGCGTCCAGCAGCGAACCGGGGGCGATCAGCCTCCCTTTAAGGTTCGCACAAACTGGCGACGCTCTGCATCCCGTGAGGTGCGGCTGCAGCGCGGCCGGACCCGCTCTGTGCCAACTGCGCGTCCAGCCCCGCGAAGGCGTCGCGCCGCACTGCCTCGCTCGCCACCCACGACCCGCGCGGCTGACGGCCCACGGGTGCGCACTCAGCCTGACCAGCAAGGGACGCCCAAGGCGGCCCATTAGTCGCGTTGGACGACGCTGGGTGCTGACGTTCGTCGCTGACCGAACGATTACAGGAGCACCAGAGAAGCAATACTGGCTTGCGAACGAGGGAATGGCAGCGCCTGACAAAATCTGGTTCTCCGGCTCTACAGGCGGTCCCAGCGAAGAGAACATGGGAGAGCTGAGGACACATTTGAAAGACAGCTTTCAAGAAAAACAATTGCTCGATTTCTTGCATTTATTTTTTCGAAACCGTTTCTTGTGGTATTGAATGAATAATCTATCGTGCAGGATTCGGCAGGTCGCAGAGCTACTCCCGTACCATTGACAGAAGGCGTAGCCGGTACGTTAGGACAGCGTGGAATATTCAGTGCTATTGGACGTCCTTCCTGGTCAGGCAAATGGCACAAAGAAAGTAAGCCCTGCAACGCATCGTGTTTTCAAGGGCACAGCTTTGGACCAACACATTGCGAAGGAAAATGGTACACAGCGCATAATTTCGCTTTCCATTTTGTTTCTTGTGCCATTTATGCTACCTGATGCTGGTCTATCTTTTTCCAACAGTTATACCGACAATACCCGTGCGTTTAGCTCAAGTCTCGAGCGCCATAAAAGTTGCCACCTCGAAAAAGCGTAGGGATGGAACCTATAACACTAAGGCAGGCAGGACCCTTGTGCCATTATAGAAATCTAGGGGCTAGTACTGGCTAGATGTAGTGCGAGCCAGCCGGTGTATAGGCAGTGGCTAACCTCCCTGTCTTTCCGTTTATTGCCTCCTCCTCGTCCTGGAATTGTTCCCAAACCTACTTAGTCTAGAAGTTTCTTAATAAAGGGACAAGTTAACGATAGAAGCAACATTTCTCTGCCACGTAATGCCAGTACTGGGATACCAAATTTTAGGCTTTCATTAAAAGACCTAAAGTATGTGCCTAAACGGCTGTCTTTAACTGCTAAGATAACGACGGCGATTGCCTGTGAGAACGTTTGCCTGCGCTCCTTTAATGCAGCAGTGGCACATTTCGTCAACGGCACCGAGCTTCCGCGTCGATTCCACAGAAATCGATCCTCACCATACCCGTCAGAAACACACCTTACCTCCAACAAACTACGACAGTGTGATCAGGGGCTCCGTAACACGAAATTTAGTACCGACCCTCGCCAGAAGCACTGTAATAAGATAAGATATATGATTGTCATTTCTTTAAGCCGCAGGAAGTACCTGTCCCAGAGTGGACAATTTTCCCTCTAATATTAGACGAAATTTGAGCAACCGCACTCCATAGGACGGCACTCTGACGCAAGGAAATTCATTATTAGATAAAAATGCAAGCATCCAGCGCTACGGTGTTTTCAAGAAGTATTCTAGTCACGCTGCACCTCCCAGGCACGATCGGTTAATGTGCCGTACATAGCTCAAATTTCAGCTTTATATAAAGCAGCACGACCTGAACTCGTGTGTAGTGCTGCATGCCTTTTTCGTATTCGTGCCGCTTACGTTCTCTTTTATCGATGTCGCTGTTTCACAGGCTGCCTATCCTTCAATTTGCCGTAATCTCAGCCTAGGCACTTTGTTGAAATGTCGACGCTCAATTTTCTCCTTATACCCACAATACCCAGGTAGGTTCCCCTTATTTGGCTTCTCCGCCTGGCCCCTGATGAACAAGCGGCTTTGAATTCAATGACGATTGTCGCTGACATCTTGCTTTGTACTTAGTATGCTAGAAGGTGTCGTGTCACCGACAACGCACGGATGTCAAACACTCTACTTGTAGTGCGCGATTGCGAGAATGTGTGCTTGCAGGGGGGGAACCCGTTGCTCAATGAGTCAAGAACGTGTACAGAACGCCAAGCAGAGGTGGTCTATTTGGTTTGCGCATCCCACCCTCGAGCATGCACTCCGCCCCTCCCCAGCCGTGCTTCTGTGGAAGTTGTCGCTGCAAAGACGAGAGACTCGTGCAATTCTCGCCAAACGGAAACGGCATTTCGTCATCACTCCATGGAAGTTCATTGTTGTTTACTTACGTACGGTTCTGCCGTGAGTGTACCTACATGCAATTTTCGCCTACGAAACGGTGTTCCTCGACGTGGCACATGTAATGTTTGCGATTTACTGCGAAATAATGACTGGCCGCCCCTATGACAACGACTGTATATGTACATGTTCCGGTGCCCGTCAATGATATTCGCGCGTAATGATTGCTTTGATGACGCACGGTCAGCTAAAAGAACGAATTTTCACCGCGTACTTGGATTTCAGTGCCCGTTAAAGAATCTCAACTGCTCAAAATCATTCCGACCGCTCCCCCCCCCCCTGCTCCCCCCTTTCCACAAATGGGTGCTGCGTCATAATCATACCGCGCTTATGGCACGTAGAACACCAGAATCTTTTAAAAAAATTGTTTCAGGCACTGATCACCTCACTGCTCGAAGTTCGGGTTAAGTGATCTGAGTCGCACTGCTGTTCAAAACAGACGGCGTCCGCACTGAAAAATGCACCACGTGCACCACGTATAATAAGTGCAAAAGATACGTTGCTGTAGCCGTACCACTACTAACGACTTACCATAGTATTCATGTTTGAATGACAGGCACTTGATGGCTGAAAAAAAAAAGAAAGGTAATAAAGGAGAGGGAATGGTTTATATCGAACGTCGTACTCTTCCAAAAAAAAAAAAAAAGGGGGGGGGGGAAGGCAACAAGAGACAGAAGACCTATTTCCACAGAAGTAGTCACCCCCCCGTCAGCCGTTTACCATTAAATAAAACACCCGAATGTACAACATCCGAATGTCACGCAGAAAACATAACATCTTAATGGAAGCGCAAGCGAAAAGTTAATCGGAGGGAATAATGCATAGATTCGTTTCGATTTTTTTTATTACGTTGTCGTCATCCACCACTCACGAATTGCCGATCCCGGTGTTAGTGCACCACGCTCTGGCCATTGTGAAAAGGAAAACGAATTGGAATGGGATCGTAAAATCGGCCATGCTCTTTGCAGAAAGATCCATTGGGCTGTTTCTTGAGCATGACGCTGTCGCCTTTTACCGCGAAACGTTCCTTGCATACACTGTGGGCTCTCCCTCACAGCGATTACACGCAGAGCGAGAACACCAACAACATTTACCGGACAAAAGACACAGGAAAGGGGGACTCTTTTCTTTTTAATCTTCAGGCTTTCTATCGCATTCTTGTGGTGCGTTTAACCACCGCACACAGGTCACAATGCGTTGGGCCGTCGAGTGAGCATGTGCTTGTATTTGCGCGCAATGTGGAAACATTTGCGCGACGTTACGCAAAACATGCACACAGCACACGTCACGTTTCTCTTTCCATTGCATTTATATAGTTAAAAGGATCAGGATCTGCCGTCGTATAGATTTCAACAAGTGCCTTGCATCTCCCGTCATATTCGTTTTCATTCTTTTTTTCCTATCCTGCATGGGGGGAGTGTTGCGACTGAGAATAGCCGGCATCGATTATTTGCATAAACTCTGGTGCGGAGTAGAGAGTCTTTGGCGTTTGCAGTGGACTGACTCACGCACCTTTCCGTCTTGTAGACAACCGTTTTCGAGACAGCCCATTTCCGTTCACGCGTCGGATTACCTTGCGAGACGTTGTTTGAGCAGCGCTACGTGCTGAACGGGCGCCCTGTCTGAAGCGGCCCGCGAAAAATATGTATATATATAAAAAGCTAGCGTTTCTTCATTCGTGAGCAATGGGCGCAGTTTGCAGCGCCGCTTTCATCGGGGGAGATCCCTTTAACGACGTCACGAGGGTACCAAGCACGCTGGTTGCGCTGCGAAGGTTCTTGGGAGTGTATACCGAGAAAAACCACAACATCCCGCGACGTTCACGCTTTGTTTCTTTATGACAGCACCCTATCGAAACAGGCTCTGTGTGTCACAATACTGTACGACACGTAAGCGCAATCAATCTGTCAGAGGAGGGAAAAATTCAGCGTATCGCTGCCCCACTAAGCTGCCACAGTTCATGGTTCTTTGTTTCAGTCGCCGGCGCTGAGATCAGCTGAAATAAATACAGTGCTCTGCGACAACGCAATCTCTGTTCGGTATTTTTTATGAACCAAATAATATAAACTTCCCAAAATGCCCCCACTGTGTTCCTATAAGCATGCCAGATAAGGTATGGAGCATCGGCTTATATACTCAAAGGCTCCTCAAGACGATCCCAATGAATTTCTTTATCATATATACACACAGAATGCAGCTGGAAGCGTTCTCGGAAACATGTTAATTTGGCCCGTATTACAACAAAACTAAGGCAATCAAATAGAGAGAGAGAGAGAGAGAGAGAGAGAGAGAGAGAGAGAGAGAGAGAGAGAGAGAGAGAGAGAGAGAGAGAGAGAGAGAGAGCTATGCAGGCGCCCTGCAATTTCGCGTTGAGCCGATGCGGAAGAAAAATTCTGCGGGATCTGCAATGAATGCTCTCATAACGCGCAAGCATATCGGAGCGACGCCAATGCCTTAGGCTGCCACGTGTTAGCCTTCTGATGGTCACATGAGCGACGTCCCTGTCGCCCCGCCACGGTGGTCTAGTGGTTATGGCTCTCGGCTGCAGATCCGAAGGTCGCGGGATCGAATCCCGGCCGCGGCGGCTGCATTTCGACGGAGGCGAAATGTTGAGGCCCGTGTGCTGTGCGATGTCAGTGCACGTTAAAGAACCCCAGGTGGTCGAAATTTCCGGAGCCTTCCACTACGGCGTCTCTCATAATGAGAGCTGGTTTTGGGACGCTAAACCCCATAAACCAATCAATCAGCGACGTCCCTGTCTCATTTGGGATTCACTATAGTGACTGAGTAAATAAATTATCGATTAGCTAGTAATTAGTTTAGTGATGACTGATCTTTCTTAACTGATTATCTTACTATCTCTCTATTACTTGTGCATTTTCTAATGACCATAATTACTGGCTATTAGTGATTACTTAATTATAACTGACCTTGGATAACGTCCTATTCTTCGGTTATCTTTTCAACTATCGTCATTACACCTTGACGATCATTTGCCCATCCGTTGCTCATTTGCAATGCTCCTATACTTTGGTGTCCGCAAGTTTCACGTTACGTGCGCGGTTCTGTCCCGAGTTCGCCGCGAAAATAGCCAAAGTGTGCTCAGGCATTAAGAACAATTAAGAGATATTAAAATATCCAGATTATGCAAGCAGTTCATGAAATAGTGACATATGTGTGAGGAATTCGTAGCATAACAAACAAACTCGAGTAGAAGGTGAGAACCACGCAGCGTGCGGTGGAACGTAGAATGATAGCCACAGCATAGGGAGATAGACTGCCGAGTATACGTGTATCAGAGAGAAAGAGAAACACGTGTAGTGGATATCCTTTAGCTGGCATTTTAAAAAGTGGACCTGGGCGGACCACGCAGTGAGAAGGGCAGCTGATCGATGGTCACTAGGAGCGACGTTGAGGATACCAAGAGACGGGAAGTGCTGCAGAGGACGGCAGAGGGTAAGCTGGGCTTATGAAATTTCAAAAATAGCACACGTAATGTGGAATTAGCTCAAGGAGCAGAGGTTAGGTTGTAGATCTTTGGGAGAGGCCTCCATTCTTCAGTACGCATATAGGTTGACGGTGAAGACGTCAGAAATTAGGCCTACACACAGAACCAATGCTACACTTTTCTATTGGTGACTAATGAAACGCGGAAAGCAGAGCGCAGGCCTGAGAAAGTTGTCTCGCGCACGTTACCAGCCGTTTATCATCGGCAGAGGCGTGAAAAAAGGGTGGTGGAAGGCGTGTGCCACATCTGCAGTTTCAGTGTACCACGTGGATACCCGGTTTAAAACGAGGCTTGACAGTATCCCTCTTCCCCTTGCCTTCTCCACTATTACCAACTAAATTGACGCTGATAGCACTTCTGGCATTATTTGTAAGCGAAATGAGCGG
Organism: Hyalomma asiaticum; assembly: GCA_013339685.2. NCBI lineage: Eukaryota > Metazoa > Arthropoda > Arachnida > Ixodida > Ixodidae > Hyalomma > Hyalomma asiaticum. The sequence goes on from CM023481.1 coordinate 271,064,168, forward strand.
AGGTGTGTGTGGAATGCGCTTACAAGAAAGCAAGAGGGGAAAGGAAATCATGCTAAATATTTGAAGCCTTTTGCGGCGGTTTCCGTGACGCGGTCCTTTTTTATTTTTTATTTTTCTGCGGAAGCAGAGAGAAAGCGAAAGATAAAAAGGCTTGAACATGTCTTCGCGCATACGATGCTGTAACGTCACCGTACTAAAATTGGTTCCTTGCAGAAGACTCGGCATGCGGGCTCTAGTGGTGTAGAAGTGCGCAGATCAATCGCAATCACGTCAAACCTTAATGCCACGATTTACGTGTAAGCCTACGCATCAGCGGCTTGATACTTGCACATCGTCAGGCCACAAAGGAACTCCGTGGGGCGTGTAATTGCCAGCTGACAATTTGCGATTAGACCGTACCACTCTGAATCAGCTAATGGATGACCGCATTCGCCTAATCAGTCACGTAAGAACAAAAAAAAAATGCTTGTCTACATGTTTCCTGTGACGGATAAACCTTTTATAATAGGGTGCTATCACCACAGAGCATGCAATACTACGTGCACGTTGCGATTACAAGGTGCGCCTGCCCTGAGGCTGGCCACGCACGTATCGAGGCTAGTGACATTGCAACGTGCGAAGAGAGCCCGGAGGCAGTGTGGCACCCGCTGCACGCGCGTCGGTGGCGCCGCGTTAATTTATGCGAGACGGCATAATTGACCCTTTCCGCCTACTCCACGCTCTATAAACAAGGCGATTGTTTGTGCACTCGGTGACCATGACCCCTGCTGAGGGCGCACACGTGCTTCGCCGCATGTAGGCACCGGGTTTAAAGGTGTCGCTGGGCCCCCACAGCATTCATGAATGCTTATCCTAATTTTTTGTTTTTTAGAATTGTCTTCCACGTACTTTGTCGCGATAGCGAACAATGACTGATAGGCAATCAAACGTACATGTGCGAAGTTGGTGACACGCGCTAAGAATTAGACAGCCTGCAGCTGGCAAAAAAAAAAGGAAAAAAAAAAGGCTATTCTGCATAGTTGACGAGCCGCAGGTCAGTGTTCTCCAAGCATGTGAAGAGTATGCTCGTGAGAAAGTGTTTTTGTACGTGCGCGCCCCGATAAAAGTTGCTCTTATCTTCAGTGCTGTAGAAAACGATCGTCCCAGCGCGTTCGCAGCATTTTCGGAGGCGGGCTTAGTTCGTTTTTGTTTGATAGCTCCTTGCTGTAATGCAGCTCTCCCTTGATTAGTAATACGGTTCGCCGGTCCTAAAACGTATTAGAACACTATATATTGACTAGGACTCATGCATTAGAGAATTCTGATCGCCTAGGGTTGTTTAGGATGTACCCAATGTACGTAACGGGAAATTTTTCTGGTTTTCACTCGGTAAGAAGCTCTCCTCGCAGCTAAGAGAGCCAAGTAAGTTAAGGCTGGGAGATTGGTGACGGAATGATGTAAAATAGAAAGTCAGAATTGGCAAGTTGTTATTTCAGACTACAGAGCAAAGGGACGACTAATAAAAAGCTTGCTATCTTCCACCCACCCACCCTCCATTCTTTCTCCAGTATTATGCGTGTGACACGTTGCAGGGTTTCATTTCCACGACGTAGCAGCAGATTGCTGGGTGCTTGAACTTGAGGAGGAATTCAGGAATACCTTTGCGCATCATATCCGATCTAAAGAAGTGAATACGGTATCTACGACTGTTCCAGCAACTCGAAGAACAGGACATCCGCTGACCGTGCACCACGCCCGGCGCCAGAATCTTTAGGCATGGCATATAAGGAGGAGAGTTGTCAATCTGGCTAGCGCTTTTAGTGCTATACGTGTCAACTGCGCTAACGTCCAAGACAACCACCCGCAAATCGTCTGAACAAGTATCAATAGCTAAACACTTCCACCTGTCACAGTATCTTTTTATAGAGCCACGTGCAGTGCACTTTAATGCCAAGGGACTTCTGCGCTTGACGAGCTGTATATGTATATTTACATCTGCTAGAGAGCGTGCACACAAGAGTTCCGGGGAATTGAGACGCATTAAGGGGCGCTGCGCGCCGATAGGCACCATTAGGGGACCATAATGCGAGAGCGGACAAGCCTTATCGCGGTATCTATGGCTGCGAAGCGGCGTGCCGCGATGGGAACGCAGCGTATGAGAAAGTCGCCGTGTTCGCTCAAAATAAACTGCTCCCTCCGGCAGCAGCAGCGGCCACCCGTTGCATGCGGCTGAGAATCCCTATGGCAGGGCCTCTTTTTATAAACCTGGTTACTGGTCCTCGTGCGAGGTTATGCTACACGCACACTTCTACGTGGCAAGCCATCCTCTGGCACGTCAAACTTGAGCACCGCGCTACACGAGGTCCTGTTCGCGAATAGGGCCTCGAAACTATATAGGTTCGTCTTTATACTGCCACTGTAACTCGTCATGCACCTTGATTTGCTGTCTTTGAGGGAGGAACTCTGCGACCTGGCGTCGTATGGAGTCCTCAGTGTAGAAAATAAGATGAAATGAGGTGCTTTAAGGACTGCCACACGCTGATATAAAGCGAAGTCCGGTCATCAGTGAACCGATGTTCAACAAATATTAATGGGGCTGAGGCCGTTCGGCAATAGAACCACGTTACGGATTCCAGCTCCTAAAGGTTTCTAGGAAGTTAAAGAAAACGAGTTAGATAAAGAACGTCTTGTCAGCCGCATGATCCGGTCTGGGGTAATAATTTGATTATTATCAAACCACACTACCAAAACACACACACACACACACACACACACACACACACACACACACACACACACACACACACACACACACACACACACACACACACACACACACACACACACACACACACACACACACACAGAGAGAGAGAGAGAGAGAGAGAGAGAGAGAGAGAGAGAGAGAGAGAGAGAACAAATTAAACCTTGCGGTAGGAATACAACGTGCGGTTGTAATCGAGTATGCGTCTTGAGGGCACGATCGTTTCACCACGAGTAATTTTCATGAAGGTAAACAGCATCCAGTTAGGCATCCTTTTTAATGGCTGTATCCCTTGAAGAAAGTAATTAGTTTCAATCAACGATTAAGGTCGTTACGGCTGTCAGCTGCCGAACGAGGCTTAACAACCGGATGCACTTACAGAACAGTGTATCGTGCTCATCTGACCCTCTTTGGCAACCGAATTAAGCACAGTGCACTCTCAAGTGGCCCTTTGTACTCATTTGACGACGCACGCCTTGAGCATGCCTATAGCAAAAGCATGTCGCAAATTGCGGTGGAGCCGCACACTTGCAGGGAAATTTGTTGCGCATGAACGCAAATGCGCGGGAAACGCGCTCGCACGTGCTATACCGACTCGCGGCAATAAATTTAGAAAGAGATCCAAATAGAAATGAAAAAAGGAAAGCAAGAAGGAAGCGCACATAATCGTACTTAGGTGCGTTTCATTCACACTCGCGCACTAAGCATTGAAACGGGACGCATAGCCTGTTGCGCGAGACATTCCCGTTACAGTGCTATAGTTCAGGGGTGTTGCCACGACTTAATCTCGAAGGGGAAAGTGGAGGAGGAGGGGGGGTGAGGGGTATCCAATGGCCTCTCTTCATGTTTTCGTATATATACATATATGTCTTTGTGTGTCGACACGTGCATGCCCTTTTTAAGGGCTGCAATGAAAGCAGTCTTTGGGTATTCCCTTGAAGCTAATACGAAGGAGAGCGTATACTAATGATGGTGCGGCATGACCACTGATATATGTCTTTGTGTGTCGACACGTGCATGCCCTTTTTAAGGGCTGCAATGAAAGCAGTCTTTGGGTATTCCCTTGAAGCTAATACGAAGGAGAGCGTATACTAATGATGGTGCTGCATGACCACTGAGCAAACTGTAATAACCGCAGTGATTAACAGGCCGACGAGATACAACGAAACATGGAGGCTCACAAAAGATGAGCGTGCAACTTCCCCTCGACGGCTAGATTGCGTTCAGTGGAAACTGTCCACGAAGACATGAACAACCAAGGACCTCTTGGGAGGCATCCGAGCATGTCTCTAACGTTTTGGGCAACCTGATATATATTTTTTTAAGTGAGGGCATTGCAAATATAATCAATTTAAATCAATACATCAGCATCAGAGACCGTGCAAAAGCGCACGCCAGGCAGCACTGTCCGTTAGTTAACCTAGGTGCGAGGGAAAGCACTTCGGTGAAAGAAACGAGCTGGGCTGGACAAGATCGCCGAGGTGCCGAGTGCCCGTGTATTTCAAGCATCTCTTCTGCCGACCTGGTCAGCCAATACGGCGGTCCCTAAGCGCGCGGGCCAAGTCAAGCTGCACAGGCAGGCGCTGTTGATCTTGGATGTCTAGCCAGCCTAGCCACAGCGGGCCATGAAATTTATGATCGTCAAAGCTTTCCTAAAATAAACCACCGCGCTGCCTACTGCGCGCGTTTGGAGGCCAACTTGAAGAAAGAAGGAAACATCGGTGCAAGGCGAAAGGATGATGCATCGCAACGGATAGAGTATAACGCTTTAAAAAAGATAAAAAAAAAAAAGAAAACGAGAGAAACAACAGAAAGGAGAAATATCATATCGCCCTCCAAAATTTCCTTGCTGCAATCTCCGTATAGAAAAGAAAATAGAAAAAGAAGGGGGGGGGGGGGGGGCACGCGCATGAAAAGCTGTTTTCGTTCTTCTTTTCTTAAATTATTATTAGCGCATAAACGAAACACTCAAGTCACGTACCAATAGACGGCCAGTGTTTTCCTTGGGTGGCTGCCGTGTTGCGTAATTTACGGCACGGTTTGACCCCTATAAGGCGAGATGCTGTGTTAGCCACTATCGGTGGTGCTTCAGTAAGGTGCTAACCATCCAGGTGTACAGGCCAGTAAGTCTTCAACGGGCGCGTCACCAGTGTACTTACTACATACGCTAAGCGGCGGGATTCCCACGCTGCGTGGTGCCTTTGACATATGTGATTGAACTGCGAGAAGGTAAGGGGCGGGGTGTCCTGTTTCACGTCCGCCTTTATGCGCATTTGCCATAATGTCGCCCCTGTGCAGGCGACGCAAATTCATTTAGTCTTATTCACTATGGGATGGAGCAAAGGCGACCTCGTTGTCACATTTTTCTTCCATTTACGAACAGCGTTAGTCTTCAATCGTGTCTCTATACAGGAAGTTCTTAAGCTACGGGTATTCGCATATTTATTCAGCTTGCTGTAGCATTGAAAGGTTTATAAGGGCGCAAAATGCAAAAAGCCAATATAACTATAAATATAATTTTCAACGTGTGATAGAATGAGTAGGCTTCCGATATAAATAAATTAAACTCGTTAAGAACACATGAAAATAATGGAGCTTTGTGGCCATGCGTCTCCCTGATATATATTTCATAGCCGAGGAACATAGCATAGTCACATGGCAAAGAGAATAGCTCCTCTTGGTGCACTCTTTGAAACGGAGCTATTTGAAGAACAGAGCGAATTATAGGACACAAAGACGAAGTACGTAGACTGGATGATGCGCCTCTGCTGCATGCTGGTGATGGTGGTGGTGGTGGCTCCGCACGCACTTGTGGTAATTTCTGTCCCTCGTCAAAACGCATCAATAGTACACAGCGAAAACTGGAATTTGTGCTCTTTTCTTCCACCTAGCATAGAGCTGCGGGAACTGACCGCACTTATTCTGATGCTCACGGTTACCCGCTTAAGCACGATTTCTACATGAAATTATAAGCAGACAACACGCACCGCTTGGTGGCTTTCCGTTGGCTGCGATATTCTTTCTGTCGCTGAAAATTGTGTCGCTATGTCGACTTCAAGTTGAGCTGGTCGCAGTACCACATGCAGAGGTGCAGAAAACAAAAGCACCTGTGTGCTCACAGTTAAGCTCACTATAGCTAATTTCAGCGCCCCTGTTTGGTTTGCGGATAAAGAATAGGAAAGCGAATCGATTTTTACTAGCTGACCATTGTCGACGGTCAAAAAAAAAAAAAGAAGGAAAGAAAAGGTTATAAGGCGCAGCTCAAGGGAGCTGTGGCTCAGGGCAGTCACAGAGGAACTCTCGGTCAAATAATGAACGCATACATTACACCGCCAAACCAAAGCTACTAGGATCGCGCAATCACTGTAGGATTTCGCCCGCGAAATGTAAACCATGAAGATGTAAACATATTCTCACTTTCGCGATTCCTCCTTTTCCTTAACCGGAGCGGTACGCCGGAGTGCACGATGTGTGTATCCCCTTGAATCGAGAGACAGGCAACGCACACGCCGAGCCAGTAGTTGCCTCTCCTTATCAAGAATGTCTCTCTATAGCATTGCTACCCCCCACGGTGGTCTAGTGGCTATAGATGGTACTCGGCTGCTGGTCCGAAGGCCGCGAGATCGAATCTCGACCGCGGCGGCTGCATTTCGATGAAGGCGAAATGTTGACGCCCTTGCAATGTGCGATGTCAGTACACGTTAAAGAACCCAGGTGGTCGAAGTTCACGGAGACCTCCACTACGGTGTCTCTCATAATCATATCTTGGTTTTCGGACGTTAAACCCCACAAATCAATCAATCAATCAATCAATCAATCAATCAATCAATCAATCAATCAATCAATCAATCAATCAATCAATCTCTATAACACCGTTGCTCCAACATAGTTTAGTCAGTTTCTACACAACAGTTCCTTCCCTGTACATATGTCAGCAGTGCCCGTACTGACGTTCTTATTGGTATCTTTCACGCAGCAAACATGTCTGGCCACGGCAGGCGCCACCTGAACGACCCAACCTCGGATGCCTATCGGCAGCACATGGCAGCTGTCCTGGAGCGCATGCGCAGGGAATACGAGCGGAAACAGCGCGAGGAGGCAGCTCGCCGAGGGAAACACCGAGGTGATTGCGAATTCCTTATTTGTGGAGAGCACAATTACTCGATGCGCGTGCCCATCTCCTCGCTTCTACAACCTCAGAACCTTTCCCTTGTTCAGGGGCGCTTTGTTGGGTTTGTCCGCGCTTCGTATCGCTACGCGTTCGCACTCTTCAGGAAAGATCGAAGTATGGAGTGCCGCTATCACTACGTCGAGCTGATGCGCGCACTCGCAGCGTGAAAACATGTTTTCAACTAGCGTTTATGAATGTTTTGCAGTATCAAGAAAATGCTTCTGCTCGATGTGCTACCGGTAAACCCCCACCTCCTAGTACATTTAACGTTTGATAGCGCTTTGTTTTCAACGCAAAACAGATGCGATTCTTCTAGCGAGACACAGTGCTTGCTGCTACTATCTGAACACTTGTTGCCGCTAAAACAACACGAATAAACTTATTGGTAATATGCACATCTTATGATGATGAATTTCATTTGAAGAGAAATACGCACAGTAATACCTGTATTACAACCTATCCCAACGTTTTGGTAACCTTGATCTACGGAGAAATTCACGTTAAATTGGTGGTTGTTCGTACCATAATATGCTACATTCGCTATAATGGGACTTTTCAGACGTTCAAAACAAACATTTATTAATGCGCTAGCGCTGCAAATTCGCTTTCAAAGCTTGTACAGAGATAAAGCTTAAATATCTACCAGGAATGCTTGCATATCTCGCAGCAACAAACGGTGACCGGTGACCAGCAGGAGCTCCAATAACGTCCGAATGACGGGTATTCACGTGCATGATTCGAACATCTATCCGCATAAGCCTCCAAAGTAGTGCTTTAACATGAGATAAAAATATTATAATCTATTTATTACGCTATGTTAGCACGGAAAGCATCATGATTAAAATGTTCTAACAATTACAATTGTAGTTACAATACCTATGTCACAGCTTGTTTGTATATTGACTCTACCCCATGTGGCATTTCCTGAGAGGGCATTTGGGGTATTTCTGATATAAAAATACAAGATGAATTTAAATCAGTAAAAAGATACCTCCTCATATTCTGATTGCCCTACGAATGGCTTGATACTGGCTGACAAGGAAGGGCAAGGAGGTTCCAGCGCTAGGTTATAAAAGGGCTCTCAAAGTTTGACGTGAAAATGGCTAATGCTGCAGTGTAAAGCTATGTACCTTTCTTAGACCTGAACACGGTGAAACAGGCCAGAACAAGCGGATTGCTGCCGTCCACACAAGATGTGCAGCAAGATCATAGCGTATGCACGAGTGCGACACCCTTTTTGCAGCACCGATAGCAGCACCCTGGAGCAAATGAGTTTTCACTTAGCATGGAACATTCGTTGTGCTGGCGCTAAACAAAAGGCCGCGACCTCTCTGCAGGCGATGCCATTAAAGTGGACGCCGTAGAGATGTACGCCAAGGACAACGCCAAGCACCACCACACGGAAATGTTCGACACCCTGGAGCGGAGTGACCCGCCGCTCATCATACGACGCGGCCAGTCATTTTTTCTGGCCGTCCGCTACAAGCGCGAATACCAGCCTGGAACCGACGAAGTTTACCTCGACTTCAGCATCGGTAAGAGCTCCCAAACACGTTAATTAACTGCGCCTCGGGCAACCGTGTTTGCTTGTATGCTTATATATACATCGGTACACGTTAAGATCGAACGTCGTGTACGTGGTGAACGTTAAGCCGGAGCCACAGCTGTGCACCAGAACTGATCAATGAGAGCTCCAGAATTTATCATGGTGGTAGCCATAAGTGCATCGTGCGAAAGTTGGCCCCTCAGATCCGCGACACGAAAATCGGTTAAGTCCAGGATGCTCTTATTAGTAGTGGCGTTCGTTTCTAGTTGATTCTTGTGTGTGATGAGTGAGGAGATCGAGTGAAGCTTTCGAAAGTTTATTTACTGGTGATAATAAATAATGATAATGAATTAAAAACCAATTATATGCTGGAGTACCACAAAAGGGGCCTAGAACTCCGCTGTAAATGAAGATAGATAGATGCTCAGTAGGATTGAAGTAAATCCTACGCTTAGACATCTAATGCCGCGTGTAGGTTGGACTCGAAGCAGCGACCTACCCAAAATATAGAAGGGGGGTGGGGAGTACCTTTGAGTCAGTGAAACATTGGTACAGCTCCGCTTTAAGGCAAACAAGGAGAACGCCGTTTGGAAGGTGGGGTCTTGCAGTTGATAAAAATCGAAGCCGCGACGCCGCGGGAGTCGAACCCACGTGACTATAGGCGCTGTCGCTCAGTGACATAAGCATTCTCAAACACGCTATGAATGAAGCATCGAAGATGCACGCAGACCTAACGCATGAACAGCCTTGAAAGTCCGAAAGGTGCGGCCAGCACTTATCATTTTCTCTTGAGCTTCCTTCTGGGCCTGTCTGCATGCATTCGGGATCGTTCGTTCGTAGCGCTTTGAGGGTGCTAAGGCAAGCGCGCACAATGGCCCAGCCAGGTAGTACTTTTTTAAACCTCGCGCACTTTCTTCGAAATGCGAAAAAAATTCAAACCATTACACCTGTTAGGGTGAAAGTACGTTATGTGGACATTGAGATGCTTCACGACTTGTCCATCGAAAATATTGCGTTCAAAGAAACATTTTAAAAGTTTAATAACTAATTAATTCTAATTAATTATCTGAGGTGAGCGGAAGACATTGTCTGATGCGGTCAAGACCACAGCAAACAATATTAAGTTGGTTGCTTCCTCGTAACGCGCAGGGTGATGTTTTAAAATAGTGGCACAAGTTAACTTAAGCCCCCCTGTATATACACGTGTACATGTATTCTATCCTTCGTATATGAACCGTGCTTCTGAGTTGCAGTCAAAGGGTTCTTTCGTTGTTCTTGTTTCTTTTCGTTGTTTTTTTGACCGACCGGACAAGTTGTACTACTACGCATGAAAAAAAGAAAACGCACACACATCGGCATTGTTAGTTCCACATCGCAGTCTTGGCCTGCATTCACAAAATTCTGAGGCCAGAACTGATCTAAAAGAGATGCTATAATGTATTGCGGCATGTTATTTACGGAGTCGCTCCTCCGCTGCCAAGGGGCGAATCGTGCCTCTATTACACTAAACTGTGGATCAGAAGTGCAGGAAGCAGGGACAGTTCTCCGCAAGCAACTGTCAGTGAAATACACCGGACCCTTGCGCAGTTATCTTAAAAAGGTCGCGAACCCGCCTCACTATGCGTCATACCTAAATGAGACTTAATCCTGACGCCAGTCCCTTTCAGATTTTCTATCGTACGAGGTCAACCTCAACCTTGCAGAGTGAGCTTGGGGTAGCTGTGTATTGTGGATTCTGCCTTAAATACCACGCGCATCTTGAGCTCGATGTCGAACGCTGGCTAAGGTATGGAGTTTTGAAATAAGTTTTTCGGTGGCTAGGTATGTGCGCAAACACCGCTCCGATATGGTATTTAGTAGCTCGATCTATTATCTGACAACCTTAAACAATTTTTTTCGCATGCCGGTACATTCGAGAATGCAGTGGCAAGAAATAAGACGAATACACTTCACAGATGAAATAAAAACCACCAATGCACATGTCGTTTAGATCATTATTATTTTTAATTTGCCCAAGCCGTAAAAGACCTTTACTCAGCACGTTTTTCAACAGAAGTCTCTTTCTACGCGAACTTTTTCCGCTGTATTATGTCCATTTACCAACTGTGCTAGACATGTTAGATCAAGTTAACATGTACAAGTGGGTAAGTACGTTCAACGCTAAGCACTTGTTTTCAAACTACGTACTCCAAGAAGCATGTTGAATGCAAGAACTCGTCGTCAGTATCGATAACAAAGTCGAGATGGGGTCAATGGCGCTCGCGCAAAGTCGAGGCGCTGCTGTCCCTTGCAAGTACCTCAATCTATTTGACTAAGATTGAGCGATGTCGTGAAATCTGATAACACCTTGAAGTGAAGTAATTAGCCTATTTGACCTCTCTGGCCATGTGGTACGGATACTGTAGAACACCCGCTACACAAACGCTCCTGCGTGTTGCCGGTATTTCGAAGGTCGCACTAGCAGGCCTCTTCTCGGAATATGTATAGCCACGAGTGCTTGATGATTGGCTGCGCAGGTCACAACCCGGAGATCAGCAAGGGCACCTTCGTGAGCCTGCGCGTGCCGCACACCAAGGGCGACTTCAGCCGGTCTCCGCAAAGCTGGGACGTGCGCCTGACGCACCACGACCGCGCCGTCATGTCCCTTCAAGTGTTCGTGCCGGCCAACGTGAGCGTGGGCCTGTGGCGTATGGCCGTGCTCAGCCGGTCGCGCGCCGACCCGGAGGCCCGGGACAAGTATCGGCATCCATCCGACATATACGTCCTATTCAACCCCTGGTGCAAAGGTATGCGCTACCCTGCAGCGATGAATTTTCATAGCACAGAACGTTCACATGCACAGCTGCCTTTTGCAACAGGGCATTATTATTATTATTATTATTATTATTATTATTATTATTATTATTATTATTGCGATAGCAACTATATGGACAGTCTCGAGGGGTTTTTGCCGTCGCCGTCATGTCCCGTATAAGGCCCAAATTGACAACAACCCACCGGGCATCGTACCTTCTACCCACGGGAAAAAGCACGCGAGCGGTAGGGACCAACGCGGCTGAAACAGAGATCAAACGAGACCGGTCCATTTCAGTCGCTCCGAGCGTGCATGCGATAACACCACACCGGTCGGGAGGCTTGCGTCGAAGCAGAGGGGAAACGCCCACCCGTCTTTATCGAGCATCAAAGGAAGCGATAGGGTAGGGGGTGCTGTTGCTCGAGAAACAACTCAGGACTTCGCGAGGTCGCCATCGCTGGCCCGCGCTCAATCTCGGCAGCCATCAGACGTGCAGCTCACTGCGTAGCTTCCAAGCGCCTCGCATATAGTCGCAACGACGGCAATGCGCTCGCCACACAGCGCTTACGCGACAGCGTCTACGCGTGCCGGAAGGAACGTGCTCGCTTGATGCCACTTGTGCTGGGCCAAGCTCTCGATGGTGAAAAGTGCACGCTGCTTAGCGCGGTCGCGCGGTGTGAAGCGCGGGCCAGAAGACAACAAAACAACGTGACTTAACTCGCAGTTCTGTTGGGCCGCTGTCTCTGCCGCCCGGCCGTCACATGGTACTTCATTAAACTGCATGCTTACTTAATAAGCCCACGTTCACTGCAATTCAGATTGCGCTAAAGATGCTACTTTTACTTAGTATATTATAGTATGCATTGCTATCGCGTTCATTGCTTCGCCCTCCTGTCGAAACTGTGATTTTATTATTATTATTATTATTATTATTATTATTATTATTATTATTATTATTATTAGTCAAGAATGACCACAGATGTATATATCCGTGCAACAGTATCGGTAATGCTAGCGTTGACGGAAAGTGGGCAGAAATAGCAGGCTTTGCTCCTTTATTTCATAAGCTGTGCTCGCTCTTCCAGATGATTTGGTGTATATGGAAAACGAAGAGTGGCGACGAGAGTACGTACTCAACGACGTTGGCAAAATTTACATGGGTTCATGGAAGCAACCGGAAGGCCGACAGTGGATTTTCGGTCAGGTAGGCATGTATGCATGGGTTGTTGAAGATAGCAGAATTAAATCAGCGTCAGTGAATGATAAATGGGCCCTGGTATCGATTTCAAAAACTTACAAATTCGACAGAACAGCACATTCGAGATACGAAGAATGCTTTATTTTGGCTGAAAAGAATTTACAACAGCTTCTGCGAAAATATCAGAATCCGTAGCCGATATGGCTAGTTCAGGATCCGTTACAGGCACGCCATGTTGTGGTTTAATTAGCGAGTGCAATGTTCATATATGAAATTCAATCGCAAATCATATTTTCAAATAAGCTTATGCAACATAAGAAAACAACACAATGTGACATGTACACGCGGTCAGTATAGTACGACATTAGTATGGCGACTGGTTACTCCCCGATAGAGTTTCCTGAGCGACAGCGTCATATTTGGCGGACATTTAATTGGGGTAGGGATACTGTTTCAAATTTTTGCCCTAACAAAAGATATTGTTCGACGGCTGCAAACATTGTGGACTATTGGCAGATTAAGATTTAGTTGTTCCGCCTGTCGAGTGTGACCTCTGGATTTTAATAAAAGTCACGAGTGAAAGGGTACGTTATTATTCATTATTTTGTGTACTAATGTAGCGATTTTTTATTGCCTAACCATTATAAAAGGCATTCTGTTGAGATTTCTGAAAATTTCAGTTGATGGCAAATTCCTGGGTGCTGATACTGGAGCTCGTACAGCTCCTTTTTTTGCAAAATGGTGACACCCGAGAAATATGAAGCATATGATTTCCATTATTCAACGCAATAGGTCAGGTGAGAGTTAAAAACGTTAAAGCATAATACACAGAGGGTGCGTACGTTAAAATAATTTCTAGCGTTAGATAATGTAAAGTATCCAAAACTTCCCGTAAAGGCCCCATAAAGCATTAAATACATAAATACGTGGTAGTGGACAAGTGAAAAGCTTTGCACCAACAGTGAGCACTGTTCGTAACGTTCGTTGTGTAAAAAAAAGAAAAAAAGTTGAAACCACCGCACGGCAAAATGAAAACCATCGCATTTTCCTGCTTTCCTAGCGGGAGTTAGCAAAAGCGCCAATACTTATTTTAACCTGATTACGAACTCTTAAACCTTTCTTTTATTATTTTTATGCTTAGTTATTTTCGACATATATTTCATAAAATATTGATGTGATACATATTGCTAAGATCTAGCCCCCTGCCCCTTAAGTTTCACGTATTCCATGCAGTTTATTGACGCTGTTGTCTGAAGAGATTGAAACAGTGCGTTTTAAGTGTATTTTAATAGTAACATAGCTACAGGCCACACTCTGTTGCCTTACGGCACTGGCCGAGGCCGCGAGGGGAATATCCTCAAACCCCCGCACTAGTATACTCACTTCACGCGCTAAGCGAAAGTAAGAATGCGGTCAGAATAAGCTGTCATCCTTATTCTGCTATTATTATTGCGAGTTTTCGTCAAATGACCTGAAATCATGACAAAGCTGAGCATGGCTTTACTGACATCTCCCAGAAGATTTAGAGTCGCGCGTGAATGAGTGTCATCGGTCTTTGTTCGAGTTATTATCCCAGCTCTCTTTACACTGTGTCAAGTTAATGATAAGCAAAAATAGGTGGCCCTGCCGCACTAGCTTTGCTTGTGTTACCTCATTCGTTGTCAAAATGTTACCTCATTCGTTGAATGTTACCTCATTCGCTGAAAAAAAAAAAAAAAGAAAGGCGAGAGCCGGCATGAGAACGAAGTTTTAGGAGCGACGAATCAATGCGGTCGTTCCAAGCTCTGGAGAGAGTCAGGTTGCCGCCAAAGCGAATTAACTCACCTTTTCTTCTTTTCCTTTCTTTTTCCTTTTTTTTTTTGCATGTGGGGCTGTCGCAGTTTGGAGACATGGTCTTGCCAGCCTGCTCGCTCGTCCTGGACAAGTCCCGCCTTACTCACGCCGCAAGGGCCAACCCGGTCAAAGTAGTCCGAGCAATCTCCGCAATGGTAAGTGTGGCACTCCGATCACCTGAGGGGTCACGAGATCAAACATCTCACTAAGAACTGTATATCAAGTACTTTAAGGACGGTAATAAACAGAGGTCCACAACTGAATGGGGGACGCCAAGCGATGCCGACCGCTGTTCGGCTGATGTTGCCAGTCAAAAGATGTCTCAAGATAAAGCCAACGTTTCAACGAGGGAGGTCTGGGGAACAAACCTTGATTGTTGCCGAAGCTAGACTCAGTGTTTGACTGATTGTCAATGCATTAGAGAAACAAATACAGCGCGTAGTCGGACGGGGCGAGTTGAAGGAAACACGCTTGTGTTTGTGTTTCCTTCACTTTGTCCCGTCCGACTATGCGCTTTATTTGTTTCTATACTGTTGAAGAAAACTTGGTAGTATTCGCCGTGACAACATGATTGTCACCTTCCAAAAAATGTGGCTCCAACTTGAAATCTGGCTTCCACAACCACTGCTGATCCCTTCAAAGACCACCTCTTCAATTGTGCCCACTTTCTTCTTGGCGGTGTGCTTATCTATAAGCATCGCTATGTAAAATACGAAACATAGCAGCGCGCACCAGGACAAGGACGACTTAATAGAATAGACAACACAAGCTGTAGTTGTAGTTGTCGACCAAATAAATACGACGGCACCACGAGCCACGTAGTCAAAAACAATATCACATAGACCCTACAATCGCTCAATAAGATTGAGAAAATAAAACGAGTAAGGAATTTGTCAGTGTGTTGAGATGATAAGAAATACAAGCGCTTGCGTTTGTCCATTCTTGCTTATCCTCCTTGTTCCGATATGCGCTGCCATACCCCATCTTGTCAAACCAAGTGGCTCACCCCCGAAAAAAAAAAAAAAAAGGAAATGCTTGCTGATATATTAGCCAATATTTGTCGTATAGACATCAAAATTTCTAGTGGCGGCCGTCGCGCTCAGAGTGACATTTCAGAAGACGGCCGTATCCGTCATGTATTGAAAGGCATAAACTACGTTGCGTTTAATTCTTCAGCCATTCAGAGCCCTAGAGCTACGATGACGAAATGCGAGTACTGATCCTCACCATTGTGAGAGCGGAGCTTCACGCCCATGTTCCGGGACAACGCAGCATTTGCATCTATTGGCAATGCGCCTTCAAATATGCGCGAGATCATCAAATTGGAACAAGGGTCCCTGGCAATTTTCGAACATTCCCGGTCCCCTGTGTCCATTCGTGGGCCTTCGAATGCAGAGGTTGCTTCGTGGCTTCTGTATCAGTTCCGCCTGCATCTACTGACGTTGCTTGACCAATCTGACCCTCGTGACACAAGAGGCCCTTGCATGACCATCGTGCTCTACCTGGCGCCCTTTTTGCTCGGTATGTTTCTACGGTTGCGTATGTAGTCATACATCCAGTGGTAGGATTAATCGGTTTATTCATGGCAGGTTGTGGCCGCTACTGCACCAGGGTGGCTAATCCTGCTCTGGTGCGTTACCGGCTATGGTCGCCGTACTCAGGCCGGTAAATGATAGGTGTAACAGTCTAAGGGACAAGAAGAGAGAGGAGTGGGGGAAGGAACAAATGCGTGTTAAGGACACTTTAGTAGGAATGAAGAAGAAATGGGCATGGGCAGGGCATTTAATGCTAAGGCAGGGTAACCTTTGTTAATTAAGGGTAACAGTGAATCCCTAGGGAAGGCAAGCGTGACAAGGGTCGGCAGAAAGTAGGGTGGGCAGAAAGATCAAGAAATTTGCGGCGATAACATTCCGGTCCTGTGGTAGCTGCGGCTAGCACAGGACCGAGCTGATTGGAGATGTATGGGAGAGGCCTTTGCCCGGCATTGGGCGTAGAGGTGATGATGATGATGATGATTGTAGGGGTCTGTTCTTCTACTAATACTTACTGCTAGCAGCGGCATCGCCGCTAGCAACCCCCTGCAGTGGGTTCGAGCACTCAACGAGCAGAGAATGAGGTCGTCGCGTCCGCGCGCTCGCTATCTCAGCCATGCATCGCCGCGCTGCCGCGCGCGCCGGCCCGCGGCCCGTCTCGAGGCAGGACAGCGCGAACCGTCGCACGCGGCGAAAGAGGAGAACATTAGGCGCAACTCTCCGAGCATGGTAGTTTAATGAACGGTTAAATCAAACAAATAATACAAGGCCGAATCAAGATCTAATATAAACGAAGGTTAACAATAACGAATAACAAAACGCGAGCACGATAACACAAACAAAGAACAACACGCGAACACACAAAAACACACAAAACCATGCAAGGGTTGGAGCCTAACCCCCGGTCAGCGTACCCGCGACCGCGCCTCAAGAAAAGGAAAATAGAAAGAAAGGAACATACGTAGATGGGCGCAGATCGCAGGCCGCTGCCGTGGGTCGCTGGAGCCCGAGACGACGCGCGGTCCGGGCGACGAGGCCTCGTCGCCCGGAGAGCCGCAAAAGCACGTACGCACCGCCTCGAGACCCAGCGTGTTCTCCCGAGGCATCTCTAAAACCAGAACCGCCAGAACGCGCAAACATTCTAGGAATTTCTCGCTGCCCAATGGCAGCCTATGTTAAGACCACATGGGCGAAGCGGGCGGCCCCTCGCAGTGGTGGACCGCCGCTCCGTCCAGCTAGGAGAGGGGTATGCGGGGGCATTCCTAGGAAAACATGGCGTCGCGCGGGTCGCGCTTTACCCCGGTCCCCCACATGATCCAGTTAGATCCGCGCGATCCATCGAGCGAACACAAGCGAGACAAACGAGTATGAGTATTATGAGAATGGGCATACACGGATGAAGCCGATGAACGACACAGCTGAACACCAGTAAAAGAAGTCGCCATTCCAGCGCTGGCCCCTATCGCGTAAGAGCAGCAGTTTGTCAGGCTGACATTCAGACGACGCCTCGATAAGGAATCTCATATTTAACACGGAGACGCGCACAGGACGTTGCGAAAGCGACACAACGTCCCAATAGGCTGACAATCGTGTTTCCTTCATCCCGGTCGGCCGTGGTTCCGTCTCCTTTTTCTATCACCCTCTATCTCAATCACGTGTCTAAATTAATGATACGTGACTTAGAGAAAGGTAGCGGTTAAAAACTCTTTAAGTTTTCAGCAATGTCTCATTCAGTATTGTCAATCAGCTACTTGTATACGCCACTGAAAACGTATATTTAAAAGTAAGTCAAGGGTGAAGAAGATATCAAGCTCACGACAGACCTCTGTGGTAGCGCGAATAACGTAAGGACGAAAAAGGACAGACATACACAGCGCCATGCGTCTGTCTGCTTTTTTCTTCGTCCTTGGGCTATTTGTGCTACAGAAAAAAGTTGTTACAACAACGAGCCGAAATTTCTACAATACCGACAGACGCCTGTCCCGAATATCGGTTATTTTTTTTTTCGTCCTTGTTTAAAACTTTGCATTTAAAGGGACACGAAAGTGAAAAGGTGAAGTGGTTTAGAATTATAACTTATATTTAACGAACTCGAATGTGGTTAATTTCAACATTGTATGTTCAATATTGAAAGGGAAAATGAATGTCAAGGCTTTAGTTTTGAAATTAGCGCCGGAACTTAAGAACCTAATGATGTCAGAAGGCCAATTTATGTTTTTCGCATTCTCGCCAAATTCGCTCCATGAAATATCTGTGAGGCCACATGTTTCAGCGCTGGAACTTCGTTCAAAGCGGCGTCGCC
This sequence comes from Hyalomma asiaticum, assembly GCA_013339685.2. NCBI lineage: Eukaryota > Metazoa > Arthropoda > Arachnida > Ixodida > Ixodidae > Hyalomma > Hyalomma asiaticum. The sequence goes on from CM023481.1 coordinate 271,082,287, forward strand.
ACATGTATTTTCTTTTTGCGCGTTTCGTAACTTACCGAGGGTGTTCTCGCAAGATAGGCGCTTTTAGTATGGTGAAAAGCTAACCTACTAGCAAGGGAGAAATTGTTTTACACTTTAGTGTCCCTTTTAAACCTAGAAGTATTAACAATTTCACTCAGATTCACACTGTGTATTATTTTCTAACCAATGTAACAGAGAACTAATTATAATGAACAGTTAGTGTATTTTCCTTCAACTCGCTATGCTCCACAAGATAATCTTTTTACGGCGTTACGTCGTGCCACGAATGTTATTGCTTGTTTGTTCTTATGGATAACGGAGTCACACCCGTTTGTAGTGCGAAATAAGAATTTGTTCTTGAAGAAAAAAATGAAGACCATTCCTGGCTTCCGGTGCCAACTGCTTCTGTGATTCCTTGCTCCAAATTTTTTATGTGACTTAGTTGTTGCTATGGCCACTGTATGCTTTCTTTTCGTACTCACATTCCAAATCACTGTGGTATCGTAGAATTATAAGGTAACCTCATACTTCGTGCCGTTCAACTTATTCTTTGGTCACTAATACCACCGAGTGGTCGGTAGGACGACTTTTCAATTTCTTCAGTGGTGACGGTTTTGTTGCAACAAAACTGGAAATGGTGGTATACTATAGTTCTTCGACACTACCGCTATTGTTTATGCGACATTTGACGAATGTTTTTACGAGGAGGGGTACTCGCACCACTTTACCAGAGCCACGCGGCGTTCGACCCCGACGCAGGTGAACAGTGCTGACGACGGAGGCATAGTCACTGGCAACTGGTCGGGTAACTACGACGACGGCACGGCGCCCTGGATGTGGACGGGAAGTAGCGCCATCCTCGAGCAGTACGTGAAAACTGGTGGCACCTCCGTCAACTACGGGCAGTGCTGGGTCTTCTCTGGCGTATGTAACACCGGTGAGCGAGCGAACAGCTTCACGAAAGCTGTAGCTGAAGTTCCTGTTATTTCTCGCTTTTGCTCCGCTATTTAGGAACCAAAGCAATCTGCGTGAGTTATGCCGTCTCTAATGAAAGGGAAAACCAAAAGTGTAGAATTTGCAAGCCAGATGTATGGAAGTGTGCCGTCAAGTTTCTTGAAACAAGTTACTTGGTATGTTCGCGAATCTTGATTGCGTAGTGGCTGTTGCGTGGGACTAGCCCGCTGAAAGCCGGTACTAGCTTATTAAAGGTCGCTATTGTATTACAACTGTGTGAAAGCTAAATAAAGGCATGCTGCGAATGGTGATGTCAGTCTCTCCAACAACATCGGCTCTTGGTTTCATTCTTGCTCATTTTGCAGTGTGCCGTGCGCTCGGCATTCCTTGCCGTCCGGTTACGTGTTATGCGTCTGCTCACGATACGGACGAGAGTATTACCATCGACCGTTACTTCGACAAGGACGGAGAGGAGCTCAAGAAGTACTCTAGGGATTCCATATGGTGAGTATAATATGCTCGAACGAAAAAAAGGGCAGAACACACACTGACTACCTTCGGTACTTCTTAATAGCATAAGCTTCTGAAGTGTGTATCCGTACTGAGGTCTCGTATGCATTATTAAATTGAGGCTAAATAAATTAAAATTTTCTAAGTGAATACTTTGACAACAGAAACTTGGACAATTTTGCGAGTGTTGGAACACGCGTCATTCTTGTCCTTCAGGAATTTCCACGTCTGGAACGAAGTGTGGATGGCAAGAAAGGACCTGCCGTCAGGATACGGTGGATGGCAGGCTATTGATGCTACGCCCCAGGAAACCAGCGACGGTATGATGACTAGCGTGCGAAACTCTCACACCAGTTTTTTCATGCATTTCTTCTCTATAACGTACTTGAAAATGCACCTTCCTTGAAACCACTCGTCGATTTCGCGTCCAACTTCTTGTAAATACCGGAAAATATGAAGACGTTCCCGTCCAGAGAGCCATTTCACCGAGGTTCCTTTTTCACACAGGCTTCTACCAAGTCGGCCCGTGCTCAGTGATGGCCGTCAAGAAGGGTGAGATAGGCTACATGTATGACTCGCCGTTCGTGTTCGCCGAGGTCAACGCTGACATCATCCACTGGAAGGAAGATCCCGAAAGTGCTTTCGGTTGGTCCCGAAGCAAAACGTTAACATATCAGTGAGTCTGCATAATTTTATTTACGTTGTACTGTCTTTGCACGTGGACGGGTGGCCATTTGAAATTGATGAAAGTAGCGTTCGTTGACGACACACTGTCGTGGCTGGCGCGATCGCTCGTAACGAATGTCTTCGGGAAATTCATACGGTTCTCCTTCTGCCTTTGAAAGGCACGACGTTAGCAACTGCAATAACAGCGCTGTGGTTTGTGTCGTTCCTTACATTTTGTCCTTGTATTTCGCGCTGACCGTCAATATGAATAAAAATCTCTTCGTCCCCAACGTTGTTTCCATTCGGTCTCTCAGTGCTATACTTGCCCATATGAACACTCACAAGTTAACCTTTCTGTCTTTCTTGTTTTGCTTTTTTTGGCGCGAATATTTGTTGATCCACGCAGTAACGTCCAAGTGTAAAAGGCTATATTTCCTTTGTTATACACTCACCGCTACTCGTTAACGCAAACGAACAATCACTATCGGTCCTAACATGAGATGTTCAGCCGGTGCATGAATTCGGAAGAGAACGCTTGATTGCGGAGCGATATATGTATTAGAACATCGCCAAAAGCCAAGGACGACAGATAACCGAGGGCGACCGATAACAGATCGGGGCAAGCAACAAGGCCGGGTTTAATGCACGTTAAGAACATCCCTTTATTTTTTCGCTGTGGTTGGTGGTGCCACCAACATTATTTTTGTACTTTCCAGCAATTCTCGAGACGCGAAATCTGGGCTTAGCGCTAAAAAGGCACAAGAATTTCGTGTTCTCTCTCTCTCTCTCTCTCTCTCTCTCTCTATTTTTCTTTTTTTTTATATCCGGGAAGAGAGCAATGTTCATTTTCTTCAGTGTTTTCTAACAAGGTCTATACGCCAGCAATCTGCCCTCTCTTTTACTATCCTAGGCAGGAGATTTCGCTCACCCTTCCTATACTACATTCAAGCGAAAATTTGAGACAGGGCAACTACGACGTTATTTTGTTCTTGTTGGATACAACGGCGTACTATAATAAGACACGCCAATACGTATACCGAATGCCTTCCGCACACCGTTTTCGTGAGCACGTCTGTTACCCCCAAGAAGAAATTACGTTCATTCACTAGTGGAATTTGCACAGCTACAGATACATACATATGTCGCTGATTTTGCGCTTTGCATGTAGACGCATTGTTACTGACGCACGGGAGCCATTGAGCTTCCGCCCAATGCCTACCACCGGTTGACGACAGACAGCCAGAGGCTAGATTCTGTAACCAACTTTTTTTTTCAATCATCTTAGCCTTGGCTCGATCGAAGCTGTGCCCTAAATACTACGGGGTCAGACGCCGAATGTATGATACGAAAAGAATACCGACGGGAGATAACAGCCATCACAGAATACCGCCGCAGGCCTTCATTTCTGAGGAATGGTGTGGGAGCTAATTCGAGCACGGCTTTTGTGTTAAAAAGCTTAGATTGTCATTGTTATCGTGGCTTCATCTACCACCATGTATGTCGAGTTCATGGACCTTTGGTGAAACGCCCTCGTTATGAGGGAAACAGGCCAGCTGCACCGCTTCTCATTCGCCATTATCACGTGATGATTTGCCAGGCCGCTCAACATGCCTAAATATTCGGCACGCCACCTACGTATTTGCTTAGGGAAGCGGAGATGTCAGTGGGAGGGAACTTTTTTTATGTTTTGAAGCGTTCCTCAGAATCATGAAGCAGTAACAGCACAATAACGTAACTTTTAGCCGGGTAGCGCGGTTCCTCGCGCTTATATGGCTGCCACCGCAGAACTACGTTTGTGAAAAAACGGTAGGCACATTGGCAACCGCCAATTTTCACCGCTAAATGATTCGACAATAGAAAGAAGACAGGCCCATCTATCTGACAGTGTAAGCACTCGAAGTAAGTAAGTTTCGAAAATACTGTCAAATGGGCCATTCCGCTGTAGTAAGCATAGCGTCCAATGATGTATAGACCAAACACTCGTTTATGTTGCGCACAAGGCAACTATATTGAAATAAGTCTCACCTAATCTGACACATGCATAAAATGCGTAAGCCGGTTCCTAAATCTCTCTCTCTCTCTCTCACACACACACACACACACACACACACACACACACACACACACACACACACACACACACACACACACACACACACACACACACACACACACACACACACACACACACACACACACACACACACACACACACACAAATTAACTGCGTCTGATGGCGACTCAATGTACCTATACGTGCCACCGTTAAACCGACACCAGTTTTCCAGCCAGGTACAATGTTGCCATAGAAACATCCTAGTATTAAAAGCAACTTATAAGAACAAGCCGCAGAAGCAAACTGCTGCAAAAGTAAGTTGTGAGAGAACCTACAGCATTTAACGGTGCCCCTAACATCGTGGCAGACTATATACCGTTGTAATATTCTAGTCCTTACATGATCCTTACATTTCAGAGGTTCGAAACATCATACCTCACTTGTCTCATCCCATATTCCTCACCCATTTGATTCTATTGCTTGAAAATTTATTTGCAGTGTGGGCCTCGGAGTGTTGACGAAAAAAGCCAATGTTAAGGTCCAAGATGGCATGGCAGATGCTGAGGACATTACACACTGTTATAAGAACAAGGAAGGTACGTTCCCATTATTGAAAAGCAATCATAAGCGCAGCTATGTAGTTGTCGTTATTGTAGCGCCCTGAAGAAGACAAAATTTAGTGCAGCATGCAAACCGAGGAACTTAATTTGTAGCAGGCATTTCACATTTATGGCGGCGTATTTCTAGAATACAGTAACTTCCGTTCTAATGCAAATTTTCGGAGGTGTTCTCACCAGCAGCTAGAGCAGCTAGTTTCCCAATATTACATCTACGTTAAACACGCGTGTTGACTTCTGTCACAATTGCTAAAGTGTGCATAACTCAATCCAACATATACGATGTATCAGTCGGAAAAGGCGCAGCAGCTTTGAGAAACCTTTTGTCACTTCAGTGCTGGACACCGCTAATTACATAGCACTTAATTACTTACGCGGAAATTAAGCTTGCGCCACAAGGGTGCCGCTGATGAGAGTGCCAACAGAAGACGATATTCTTGCTCGCAGGAACGGACGAGGAGCGCATGGCAGTGCTGAACGCGGCGCGTAGCGGAGGCCTCAGCGTGCTGTTCGAGCTGCCTAGCGAGTCCAAGCAGGACGTTTCGCTTAAGCTGCAGGACATCGAGAGCGTCATGATCGGCGAGCCGTTCAACGTGACCGTCAACATGCGCAACGAAAGCCAGGAGGAGCGCACCATTAATGCAGTGCTGTGCGCATCGTCGGTCTACTACACCGGCATCCTGGCGCGCAAGATCAAGCGCGACAAAGCCACGTTCGTACTCCAGCCGCAGGAAGGTGAGAGTTCTGGGTGAGGGGGGATCGCACACGTTGCTGACGATTGATTTGCTGGGGTTTCACGTCCCAAAACTACGATATGATCGTGAGAGACACCGTAGTGGAGAGCTCCGGAAATTTCGACCACCTATAGGGGTCATTAACGTTCCCTGACGTCGCACAGTACACGGGCCCCTGCATTTCGCCTCAATCGAAATGCAGCCGCCGCGGCCGGGATTCGGTCCCGCGACTTTCGGATTCGCAGCCGAGTGCCATAGCCACTAGACCACTGTGGCGGGGCCCACATATATTCTTATGCCCTTGCTGTTCTCCCCTCACTTCACGTAGTCGTCTTAGAAAACTTGCCAACAAATGCCAAATAATGGTTACAGCTAGATGGTAACAAGCAGCGCTTGTGATTTTACACGGAGCGTAAGCCTGCTGCACATTTTGAGATGCATTAAACATTCATAGGTTTTCAAATGTCTCGTTCAGAATGCGGACCTAAATGCCGACACGTGTGCTTTTTTCGTTGAGGCTTATTATATCTGGCAATTGCCTTGTCCCGGTAAATTCATTCCCATGGGTAGGATAAAAATAACAGCGTAAAATAAAAGCATGAGAAAGAAACCTGTACCTCCAGATGCACACCAGGTTTAAAGCGGATAAAAATAAATGAAATGGGGTTTTACATACAACCCTAAGTACAAATTTGGGTTGCCTTGTCCCAAGATGTCTGTTTCGAAAGCATGGCTCGACGCATAGCTTAATGCATTACCAAATTTGCGTCAGGCTTTCGCTGTGAAGTGCTACACAAGCCGTTCTCTTTTTTTTTTCTTGAGGGATTCGGGGCACCGTTCTGAAACTGTCTGTCCAGAGGCCTCGCCTTACTTTTTCCTTTTTTTAACAAGAAAGTATTTTATGCTGCGGTACACCACCACCCCACAACGTCATATCTGTAACGGAAGTGACACAGTAAAACGTACATGTAAGAACAACAAAGGAAAACGCATAGAAAAATTTCCTTTGATGCGCTGGCAATCGAACGCTCCGCCCCACGCCCCACGACGGAATGTGGCCGGTTCTCTAGCACTGCGCTATCGGCGCACACACTGGAAGCTGTACGAACGAGGCTTATGGCCTTTCTTATCTCGCTTCTCTCCCTTTCTGTCCAAGAGAGGCGAAGCTTAAGGGCAGCACTGCACTGCACCTTCACTTCGCCTCTCCTGTTAGGCGGCACCGTTCCAGGCAAGTTCCAAAGTAACAGCCGGACTGGAGTCACGCGCAAGAAAGCGAGCGCGACTCCAGTCCGGCGATTCCAAAGTGCGTGTGCTTCAGTTCGCCTTTCCTTGATTGCGGAACATTCCAGGAACGTTGCAAAGTGCGCCTCGATGCGCGCGCGAAGCCGCACGGGTCAATGTGGCGCAAGTTCACGGATCAATGTGGCGCAAGTAAACATGATTGATGCCTTTGTCGTGCGGCACTTACTATGTGTCCAGTTACCACGTGAACTAGTTCATTTACCACAAGGGGTTGGTCATGGATATTATGGAGGCGATACGTGAACATGGGTTCATCCACGTGCAGCACCAATGAAACACTGATAGAAATGGGAAAGCTCACCTCGATGTACAATAAACATTCAACTGCTTATGTGAAGACACACTCCACTTTCGTGTTATATGGATTACTCTGATAGAGGGATCAGCCGCATATTTTTTTAGTAAGCAAGGTATCTCGCGAGTCGCGATAGCTTGTGAATTTTTCCCAACTAAAAGGAAAGGAAACTCGGTCATTGTACGGCTGTAGTGAAGTGGCCTTTTATGTCTTGTACCCTTGCCCGCACATCAGTTTGCGAATGTACTAACGAGCCAATTTCGATTTTCAGAGGAGGTGCTATCACTGACTGTGGAGCCTGAGGAGTACCTCGATAAACTGGTGGATTTCGCAATGGTGAAGATCTACGTCATCGCAAACGTCAAAGAGACAAGGCAAACGTGGTCTGAAGAGGACGACTTCACTATTACGAAGCCGAAGTTGAACATTCAGGTATTTTGATCAGATCATAACGAATACTTCATTATGGGAACTAGAGTTCGAATTGAAGCGAGAAAATGCATCGAAAGCGAACATTAAAGTTAATCGGGTCCCTAAATTAAACTTCACAATTCTATAGCGGCTTCAGTAGTTCTGTCAAATATCTTTTTCTTTTTTATCTAATATGTAGTATGCAATTTTTAATGGGCAATTGAGTGTTTATCAGAGCATCGAGCTGTCTGTACCTGATTTTTCTGTCTATCTGTGCTATTTTCCCTCTTCTTTATGAAAGTATGCATTTCAAGAATTTTGAGAAAACAATATGTACTATTTGAGACACTCTCGAATAACTGAAGATGAAACGCCCTCAATTCACATTCACTGCTTTCAGGTTGACGGACCAGTGAAGGTCGGCCATCCATTCAGACTCATAATGCGTTTTACGAATCCACTCAACGTTCCCCTCAAAGACTGCACCTTGTCCGTTGAAGGACCTGGAGTCACAAGCGCTCACATCGTTCACCTTTCGTAAGTAAACTACACGCCCAGGCACAGAAGCGACTACCTCTAATATGCATCACAATAGTAGAAGTGCAATCCCGACTAATTCCATGGTATCACATTGCTGAATGCCCGAGAAATTCCTTTTGCGAGGACGACTTTTAGGTACTGCAGTCTTATCGTAAATGCTTGTAACTTTCGAAAATGAAGCACCCGCAACAAGGGCTGTAGGTAGCTCATGTATACGTGGTCGATGAGAAAGTATGTTGGTGTTTGCGGGAAGGAAGGGAGACCGGAAACAAAGCAGAATTTGTGGTCGCGTATGGAACAAAACTGCAGTTTCTAATATGTAGTCTAATCCCCAAGCGTTCTGAGGTGGGCTAGTTGGTTTACGTGCATTATGGCAAAACAGCGTAAACGACGGGTCAGCTGAAGTGTCCTGCTTGTTCTTACGCTGTGTCATTGTTTGCGCTGTTTAGTCATAACATATCCCAATCCTTCCTCCAAGTGGCGTGCAATGTAAGAACGGCCCCTGCTGACATGGTAACGCGCGATAGGTCCAAAAAAATAAGAACTGAAGCATAACCCCATCAGAAAAAAACGTACGCTTATGAGTCCTCGTTGTCGCAATCGGCATATCCATCGCGGCCATATACTCTGCGCCGAAAGTGTAGTGACGACGGTGGCAGCAAAAATAAATTACGAACAGAGCGGAGCCGTTAAACGTGGAATTATGCAAAAAAGCAGAAAAGCAAAAAAGGAAAATGAAATGAAATGCTTTTGTCTGAGTCATCTTTGGAATTTGCTCTCAAACGTGCTAGCAACAAGTCGGTGGCATTCACACCAAGGCCCAAGGAGTTCTCTGTATTCACGGTGGGGTTTCGGCGGCAGCGCACCCCTTTCATGTGATCCTGTTTGTCGCGACTGAAATCTTTACATAGGCGCTGATCAACGGCAAAGGAAGAAATTACTCGGGCTTTGCTTCTTTCTTTCGCGTTCGTCAATTGGACTGCACCTTTAGGCGTCGAGTGTTCATTGTGATTTTGCTTGCATTACTCGGAGCGTAAAGCATCAGATGTGCTCGAGGAAGTTTTGCTTGTGTGACCCGAACGGAGCCCTCTTATCGATTGCTTTCGAAACTTTGCAGGAACGTGGCACCGCATGCCGAGTGGGTGCACCGTGAGACGTTCGTGCCAGCGAGGCCGGGGCCCCGAAACGTGATGGCAGTGTTTAACTGCCGAGAGCTCTTCAACATCGAAGGATCGGCACAGACAGTGGTCGAAGAGTAGTCCCCACGGCCGTTCGGCGGCAACCAGCTATACGCATTTGGATGGCAGCAATTTTCGTGGCAGCAATAGATGGCTGAGAAGCTTTCGCTCGTGAAGTCCCAGACTGTGTTGGGTGTTTAGGAGTGAGTCATTTAATGTCCAATAAATCACGCGTGTTTTGTCATACGCGATGCGACCGAAAGCCTTCAGTTTGTGTCCGCATCACTTATAGCCATAGCCAACGGCATCGCTGGTGACGTGTGACCTATCACGCCGCTGGCCGCCGGTTCATTTCCTTCCTGGCACTGTTTAGGTCGCTGGTCCATCTGTCGTACCGCCGCTCACTACGGCGTGGCAAAATATCGACCACATTTTGTTTCTGATACGGAGGTCTAGTGGCTATGGTACTCGGCTGCTGATCCGAGGGTCGCGGGATCGAATCCCGGCCGCCCCTTACAAAAAATGCTATATGTGGCCATATCAGGAATTGGGCAAATGTGGCTATATATGGCACGTGCCGTCTGTGGTCGTATTTGCCCAAATCGTTTTAGAAACATATGTGGCCATGAAAGACACACACGAGGAATGCCATGTGAGACTCTGATGCATATTGGGTAAATACGGACACGTACGGACACGTGCCATATATAGCCAGATATACATATATGGCCATATATGCATATCTGGCTATATATGGCACGTGTCCCCACGTGTCCGTATTTGCCCAATACGCATCGGAGTCGTACATGGCATTCCTCGTGTGTGTCTTTCATTGCCACATATGTTTCTAAAACGATTTGGGCAAATACGGCCACTTACGGACACATACGGGCACGTGCCATATATAGCCACATTTGCCCAATTCCTGATATCGCCATATATGGCATTTTTGTAAGGGGCGGCGGCTGCATATCGACGGAGGCGAAATGTTGAGGCCCGTGTACTGTGCGATGTCAGTGCACGTTAAAGAACCCCAGGTGGTCGAAATTTCCGGAGACCTCCACTACGGCGTCTCTCATAATCACAGCTGGTTTTGGGACGTTAAACCCCACAAACCAATTGTTTCTGGTACGGAATAAATCATCATTGTGTAAAGTTATGCTTGAAATGGGTCGTTTCTTTCGGCAAAAGAGCGCCTCCTTCCAAGGCACTGGCGCGATCAGGAGCGGCATTGAAGGCCTTTCGCAGCTAAACAGCGGCACCGGCCGCTTCACAGAACCAGCTCGCTTCGTTACCAGCGTTGTCATTCACGTTGACGTGTACAAAAAAGCTAATCATGCGTGTTAACAGAAGATTTGTGTGTACAAATGATGATTGTGTTGGAAACAACAAGCGCCATGCGACGAGCTCGCGCTTGCCTCAAACGAATAGAATCCCTGCCGCGGCGGCCGCATATTAGATGGGGGCGAAGATGCTCGAAGCACGTTTGCTTATAGATTAAAGGGATAACCAGACATACGCGTTGGAAAGCATCAGCACGCGCCGCGTAGACTCGGCGTGGTGTCGCTTTGTAACGGAGAAAAAGGGCGCGCAACCATATACGTTTCGCTAGTTGCTGAGAGTTGCCGCGCGTCGCCTCGCGTCATCTCGCAAAAGCATGGCCACTGCAGTCTTCAGCTTCCTACAGCCCAAGCGACGAAGTGTCGGAGGCAACGAGGGCTGGTTTGTGTATATCAGAGACACTGGGGATACACTTATAGTTGTTTTTTATGGCAACTCGCTTAAACATGCCTCGCGGCATTCGTGCATCTGAGCAGGACGACGCTTCGGGCTCGCACGGTTGGCTCTTCGGCACATGTGAACATTGCTCCGGTCACCGCGGCGCCGAGCGAGCGCGCGGCACCCGCCGATCGTCTTTCGGCCGCATCCTTTGGATGCAAGTAACAGAAGCATCGCGAACGGTGAGTATACTTCTGGCGTGTGAGTGCCTGATTTCAAGCACAGCTTCTTCTGAACTCGGGTATGCGGTCGTAACGATTGTATTTTTTATGCGTGCCCTGCTTTCACAAGCGTGTACTCGGGGCACATATATTTGTAGATGCTTTTTAAGCGGGTTGGCATTGGTTGAAATAAGAATTTAAGTACTAATAGATTACATTTGCTTTCCGTGCTTATATCAGTGTTTCCTCAACATCTTCCACAATTTATTGCAATGCATGATTCGGGACTCCATTTTTATTTCTTAAGTGTTCCCATTAGCATAGGTGTCTTGCAACCGCATTGCCACCGACATCAACACGAACATCGTCGAGCGAGCCATTGGGACTACGTGTCATTGCGCCCACTGGACAAGAACAGCCCCATGCTGCACCTCGAAGTTCAAGACGTCGTCCCCAGCGACGTGTTCACTAGGCGCCTGAATGTCGACAAGCTGTGCGCCGCGGTGAGTCCCAAGGTGAAGCGCTCGCTGTGTGATCATCTACATTGGGCTGCGTGGAGCCGAATGATGCACCGACTCACTTTCAAGATCATCGGGGCGAGTTCGGAACCGCTGCGCTACTCGTCCAACGGAGGGACAGGAGGAAGAAGCCCGACGACCACCGGTCCCAATACATCCTTTCCTTGGCTCGTGGCTCTCGTGCCACCACCTTTGCATCCTATACGCCGTTTTCTTGCTTCGTGGCCCTCTTGCAACCACCCATGCATTCAGGAGCTGGACGTTTGACGCGCGCAACCCGCACCAGAATTTCCATGGAGCAACCATTTTCGACAAAGGCGTGCTGTTTAATTAGGGTGCTCTGATTGGCAATTGTGCCCTGCTTGTTACGGTGGGCTGCATGCTGAAATGGAGATGTCAGCGAGTGTGCCTGCAATCGACATATCTTATCCAAAAGCCACGACTTTTCCAAAGTGCTGTAGTTCCTATCGTCTGGGCGCAAGTAATTCTTCGGGAGTCTATATTCAAGCGCGAATTTATATTCATAAATAAACCTATTAATCTCTCTCCCGGGTATTTTCACTATCTTCTGAACTGAGCTTCAGCTCTATGTTTCAAATATCTGCGACAGTGTTATTGGTATGAGAGTTGTGTTAAGGACGTCCCCTCGACCGAGTTCATGAAATTCAACTTTTTTCATTAAAGCTTGCGTTACAATTACCTCTTGATGCGTCACAAAGCTTATAAACTACCATTTAATCTTCTTTGTAAAGAGGGCAGCGGATTCGCATGAGATATAAAGGTTAGTGAGAAGCAGAAGGTAACCAATTTTGCGATACGCACGCGACGCTTGCCTTCGAGTGTTCTTTTATTATTTTTTTAATCGATGGATCGACCTTTTCATTGCAGTGTGTACGCAACTGAGAACAGCAGGAAGAGGGAACCATAAGGAATTTGTAAAAAAAAAAGACGCATTGTGAAGGAGAACGACCAATGCAATAAGGTTACTCTTTAGCTCAACATAAACGAATTAACGCTAATGTTATGACAGCAGGCCCAAGTACTGATCATATAGGGCGTTTTCCTTGAATGCAAAGCATGCATGCCGTAGCTTTAGATTAAAAAAGAAGCATAGTATAAGCAAAGAGAGGAACCCGTGTAATCTACAAAACTCGGAGATCTTCGTAGAGGACAGCACAGTGACAACGTAAGGTAGAGCTTGCTGTGTGTTTTTTAAGTTCTTCTGCTTCAGTTTTCTTCCTGTGCTCTTCCTTCGTCCCTGCCGCCTTTCTTGTTTTCGGCTTCTGTTCTGCTAAATTCTTTGTCTGCTTCCGTTTCCTCTTGTCCTTCATCGTCGTCTGCTTCCTCTTCTCATCCGTTTTCGTCATCTTCAACTTGTTCTTCGTCGTCGTCGCCTTCTCCTACTCCTTCCTCATCTTTTACCATTTCCCAACTAGTTGTTGTCTCATTCTGCCCATTGTGCTTCTCCTTTCTTTTTGTCCGCCGCGGTGGTGTGGTGTTTACGGTACTCGGCTGCCACCCAAAAAACGCGGGTTCGATCCCGGCCGCGGCGGTCGCATTTTCGATGGAGGCGAAAACGCCAGAGGCCCGTGTGCTGTGCGTTGTCAGTGCACGTTAAGGAGCCCCAGGTGGTCTAAATGTCCGGAGCCCTCCACTACGGCGTTTCTCTCCTCTCTATCTCTTTCACTCCCTTTCCCCTTCTCCCACAGACGCTTAGTAGTGCTCCCTAATGCGCTGCAGAAATTAGCGTCCTTTCCTAACCGAACCACAATCAACCAATCAATCAATCCTTTCTCTTCTACTTCGTCGGCGTCTACTTCCTTTGTAGTTAGACGTATTCTTGTTTGTCTTCTTCTTCATCGTCGCCTCATTTCTATTCTACGCCAGCGTCGTCTGCTGCGTCAACTTCTCCCTCTTCTCTTTTTCTTCGTTTATTTTTCCTCCTCGTCCTACTCCTTCCTCGCCTTTGCTGATAAAAGCACGGCTGACGGCTGACGAGATAGACTGTCCTCAAACACCACTCCTACTACCGAAGTAATGGCTGAGAACAAATGTTCCCAACCAGGTGGCGAGAGTAGGGTAGATGGCACCGCTTTTATTAAGCAGTGTTCGGGATTCGATCCAGCGACCTTGAACTTCGCAAACCAACACCTAGCCGCTATGCTACCACGGCGGATGATTGGCCATTGTAGCGAGCCCATAGCAGCCTACGCAGTAATAATTATAAATCAAAACGATATCAGCGTGAAAGCTAAAATTTATCGGAAAAATTTCCCGCGATAATTTACGTACTTACAGGGCGTATTAGTGAATTCGGGCAAATGTTTAAAGATATCTACGTGGGCGTTACGAAACTGTAACTTGCTTTACTTTGGTTACTGGCGTCCCCCTGACCATCACATACTTTTTTCAAGCAACCTCAGGTCAATAATTATTACTAATGAATAAGCAAAGTTTTACGCTGTCGCATTTAAACGCAAAATGTTCGATGGAGAAGTTGAGGAGCATGCTAATGAATTCCCGGATAATGTAGTTGCGCAGTGACAGGTGCAGTGGTTTTAATTTTCCCGAGCACCCAAAATGGTGCACGAACTTTGGAAAAATACGACGTGAATTCACGCTTGCGTTCCAGGACATTAACGTTCTCGAAGAGGCTACGACAGCACGATCGATGGTAAACGCATATTGCAGGCGTCAGCAGGCCGCGAGGACGAAACGTGTGGCAATAACTTACGAATTTATTTTGCTGAATGTCCAGTACAGGCTGTCTACGTGCATTATTGCTCATTCGTTTGTAGCCTGTTTGAGAGTGCTAACGTCAAGGCGTTCCACCTCTTAGTGACGTCGTACATCTCCGAAACTTGCGCACTTTTATTAGAACCCCAGAAAAATTACAACTACTTGAGCTATGATAATGAAAGTACGTTTTTCTCACACATACTGTGACATACTGTGACCTTCAGCGATACAAACAGATACAAGTAAACCTACAAAGCGCAGCTCAACTGAGGAAACACCGGAATAGCAGGAAGTTTTTGTGCAGGGGAACGCGTTGTTTTACCATGGTTCACGCATGAAAAATGTCCGTCATTCCGACAAGTTTTAGTTGTGACTCAGCACGCGCAAGTCCGCCACGCATCCGAAGCATTCTGACACACGCACCAATTGCCCGTCATCATCATCATCATCATCATCATCATCATCATCATCATCATCAGCCTGTTTAGGTCCACTGCAGGATGAAGGCCTCTCCCAACGATTTCCAATCCACCCTATCCTGAGCGAGATGGTTCCACTTTATGCCCGCAAACTTTTTAACTTCATCGCTCCATCTAACCTTTTGCCTGCCTCTGTTGCGTTTTCCCTCTCTTGGTATCCATTCCGTTGCTCTTACTGTCCATCTGTTATCTTTCCTCCTCATGACATGTCCTGCCCAGGTCCACTTCTTTCTTTTAATTGATATAATAATATCGGCTATTCTTGTCTGTTCTCTGATCCATTCCGCTCGTTTTTTATCTCTTAGCGTTACCCCCAACATTTGTCTTTCCATTGCACGTTGCGTGCTCCTTAGTTTCATCTCTAGTTTTTTCGTTATCCTCCACGTTTCTGCACCGTACGTTAGTACTGGGAGAATGCAGTGATTGAATACTTTTCGCGTTAGTGAGAGCGGTAAGTTTCCAGTTATGATTTCGTAATGCCTTCCGAATGCGCTCCAGCCCAACCTTATTCTACGGAGAATTTCTTTTTCATGGTTAGGAGTTCCTGTTATTAACTGTCCCAGGTATACGTATTCGTTTACACATTGTAAGGGTTCATTGTTGATTTTAAATTCCTGGGCCCGTATTCACAAAAGCAACTTACGACAAAAATGCTCGTAAGAGAAAATTTCAGCCAGTCCCGATGCTGGACATATCATTACAGAAGCCGACTGACCAATGGCAAAACGCACTTACGAAAGAGAAGTTTTGTGAATTCGGCCCCTGTTCCTTAGCTAGGCTATTGAGCATAACTTTGGTATTTTGCCTATTCATTCTTAATCCAATTTTAATACTTTCCCTGTTTAGGTCATCAATCATGCTTTGTAGTTCGTCTCCATCATTGCTAAAAGAATCTCGAGTTACTCCGACTGTTTGACTACTGAATAACAACCAATGGTTGTAGTCTGCATCATGCATGCTGAATGCGCGTAACGGGAGTAGTCTCACGCACAGGTCGCTATCATTTGTCTGTTTTGTCTCGCTACGAACGAAACAGATTTTCCGGGTGTATGGTATATCCAGTTGGCCAGCACTTTCCTGGACAACGGAGTGAAGCTCTCTGGTAGAGCAGTGACGCACTCAGTGCCAGAATATAACGCCTACACGACAAGAAGCATGAATGATCGCGAAATCTGAAGTGGATTGCGCTTATGATCTGCTTCCGCAGAGTTATCACCGTTATCAGGCTTCTGTGAAAAATGTACTCCAAAGATTTTCATGTATATGTGCATGGATTGTTGCAGCTGCCATCTTTGACTATACTCCATTGTGAGAATTACATCTTTGTTATGGCCACGGTGGCTAACGTGGAACATTCTTGCCAGATCACATCCCATCATGCTACGTGACCTTTAAGGGTATACGCAACTGAGCGGCGTATTTACGATTTGAGTAAAAGCGCGTTATGACGTATCGCTGTAATGCAGGCACACTCGCCGCTGCATAGAAAGAAAACTCCGTTTAAGATGGGATTGAGCTGCTATCCTTTATATCGGGGAAATTCAACCTCGACCTTAGTTGATTTTTCGCTGCTCCAAAACATCCCTTCAGAGTCTGTAATCGGCCTTCCGAAGGAGGGTACATGAACGACTAGTTTACGACACAAGAGAAGTACTACACTGAAGGAACATATCCTGTTCCAATGGCTACCGGGACACTGTGAAATCGTCAGTGACGATATCGCTGATTATGTCGCCCGGTCTGCCCATAGGGATACGGCTACAGTTCCTATACCCTTGTCGAGAACAGACGCCGCAAGGGGCCTTCATTCACTTACTGACACATTGTCCCACACATTGTGAAATAACCCGAGCGCCTGGAATCGTCGTCTACGAACACTTGAACCACTACGGAAGCCGCAAATTCCATCGGAATTTATCCCGCCGTGACGCAACTTCATTGTGCCACCTGTGGTTAGGTGTGGTTTTTACAAACGCTTGCTCATATCGCATAGGCATGTCAGACACTCCCACATGCGACTCTTGCAACTCTGAAGAGACGCTAGAACACATATTGTGTTATTGTGCTCGCTTTACCGACGAACGCGATATTCTTCGCGATGCTTTAAATCGACTTGATCAGAGGCCTTTCTTAGAGGAAAAAATTCTCTGACCATGGCCCTACGCATCGTAGGATAGCAAAGCGATGCGGGCTTGCTTCAGTTCTTACGCTCAACCGGGCTGAGTGATCGCCTGTAGGTCCACAATGGACAGGCACGTGTTGTCCATGCCCCTGACAACCGCACCACCCTTTGTTTCTCTTTCTCTCTTTTAATCCCTTAATGACTTTCCTGCAGTTCAGGGTAGCAAACCGGAAGCGCATCTAGCTGGTTAACCTCCCTGCTTTTATTTCCTCCTTCTCTCCCTCCTTCTTATAGCTTGGATTGAGATGTCCCAATGAGCAAGTTTCTGGTTATCTAAAGTGCAAGGGCGTTGCAGACTCTGTAAAACCGGGAGATGGCGTCAGTTCCGTCGATTTCAGCGCTATAGGTCCAACAAGAGGCGTAGGCTTTGCCCTCGTGCCGACGTAGCTGCATATGGCCAACTCATGACAAAGCAAAATCAGGACAATAGCACTCGTGCAATTACGTTGAGTTCCAGGTTGGCGAGAGCCAGGTGGTCAAACTTAACCCGATGCCTTTCCCTATACGGCGTCAATTATGCGCGGCTATTTGTGTCCTTGACATGAATTATCTAAAATTGATGCATTCGCTGCGAACATTCATACTTAACCGCAGCTCAGCGGCAAATACTCGCGTACGGAGCGAGTAAGCAGTGGACGTCAATAAAAATTCTAAATTTGGAACACAGAGAAGGGTTCTAGCTTGTTTTAATGTTGAATCTGCCACCAAAATTTCATTATGAAAAAAAGTTCTTAGGCATGTTTATATGTAATAGCTAATCGCCATGCTACAAGAATACACTTCTTATCATTAAAAATAATAGAAGTAGAGCATTTATCTCACGTTTTTATAAGCTCCACAAAGAAACTTCCCGCCGATGCGGAACACGCAGCGTGGTCACACCATGTACGCTTGAGGAGCTGCTTTCTAAGAGCTCATCGTACTCTCTTTAAGGGAGCTTACGGCAAGTACTCAGGAGAATGCAGAGGTTTAATATGCACAGATTTCAGAAAATGCTGTCAGGTGCGTATTGTGGTCTGGAAACCTCGCTGCGAAGAATGTTCCGTTTCAAACTAGGCGTACTATGTTGTTAATGAACACAAAGTCCACATACGACTCTTGGTGTCCTGTGTGTTCCCAACACCTGTCGTCGTCTTTTTGCGCGGTTTAAAAACGTTGTAAAACATACGACTATAACAAGATCACGGAAAACAAAGTTCATTGCAATCTGTTCACTGCTGTCAGCTACTGGCCTAGCCGGATCATAAAGACAGCTTGAACATGCAAATGATGATGATATGTTGCGGCATTTTTGTAATAGCTCGGGCAGATTTAAAGCAGCCATATCATCAGGGCCGCAAAGAGAGGTATGGTGGGGCTTTTATGAACAGCTGTGGCAAAGCCACAGCTCTTCACAAAAGCTTCACATCTTTCGCGCACTTAAAATAGTGTTACACGTTATGTTACCCTAATGCAAGGCAGCATTCCCGATGCTCCTGCTGATGACGATGATAAATGTAATTCACTTAGCTTTTTGTAACAGATGGGCAGCGTTAAGTGCATAAGTGCAATCCACATAGCGACCTCCCTGATGCATTATGCATGTGGCGCGCAATGTTTAAGATTATGTCGCTGCACATATTGCTCTGTGGCTGTTGACGCTTGTCTTAATCGCTGATGACGATACTATACTGAGGCACAGCTGCCTGCAACGGGTGGCAATGCATACAAGGGAGCATACTTTTATCTAGTTGGCCTATACCATGACACCTAATGCATAACGGCATAAGATCAACATGCGTCAATTCTCAGAAGGTCCAAGGCCACTGTCGGTGCTGCTGCTGCTACTGGTGACTATTAATTATGGAACAGAACCTAGTCATGGCTGGCCCGCTTTAAAGCTCCCATACAAAAAGCTATTCACATAGCGAGGCAGCTGGAGTTTTACCATCCAACCCTATGGCAAAACGTAAGCCTTTGCAGTCGCGCACGTTGTTGATGCCGAATCATGGCCGGTCCTTTTTTTTAATTATTGGCATGCTTTAAGGCACCAAGTCGTTAAGCTAGCCCCGTGGCGTGACGCATGGTGCAATACTATTCGACAGCCATGACGCGTATGCGCTGCTGCACACATGCTCCTTAGCCGATAAGACGCCCATATATACAAATGCGCGTTCCTTCTTGCCCCGATGTGATAAATGCACATATGAGCACACCATTTCTGCGAAAGTACTGCTTTCATTTATTTAATCTATTAGAAATGAGGGCTCGAGAGCATAAACACGTACAAGAAATGTGCGCGCTGCAAAGTTACGAAGGGACAGCATCACCCGAAGCTTCTCCTGGCTTACTGGCGGCGAAAGACTGCACTTTCTATACGTCGGCCTCCATGCCTACAAGATGGGCCGTGTCGCTGTCTCCAATACCCAATGGAAGTTCTTTGCTTTTGTAGAGCATTCTAGACCTTGGCAATTATCTTCCACCACCCAGTGCGCAAGTCACCGGGGGCCATAGGCTGCTGCTTTCGTCTTGGCAAGCGCCGGGTGCGTGTGTAGGTGTTCCAAACGTCATTTTCTTCCCGATGAGAACGGCGGGCACGCTTCGGCACAGTTGGCGTAGCTCCAGCCTCCCGGCTCCATATAGTACTCCAGGGAGTCGGGAGAGTCGATGCTGAAGCACACGAGGACGACGCCGGTGGCCGGGTATAGGACAGTGGCCGCAACCGGTCGTAGTCCTCCTGCTGCATCTCCTGCCTTGCCTTGATGCGCGGTGTAGCATGCGCGGGTCCTTGAGCAGGTCCTTACTGTCTCTCGCAAGAAAGCTGCACAAACTGCACCAAAAGTTCAGCACCTCTGGCCTCGCCAACACCTGGCTGGTCTTAGCGAAGCCGGAAGAGTCGGTAGCGCAGCGAGCAATGTTGACGTCGTTGCCTGGGCATGACAACGCCGCGACGTATGGCAGTCTTTCTGCTCCGCTGAGTCCTCCACTGCCGGCTCCGCTTGTTTGCCGTCTCCCTCAGTGTCGGCGACGTAGTTCACGAAGGCAGCAGGTAGACGGGCCTTTGCAAACGTGAATTAAGTGGAGCCAGTCGGAAGGCGTGTCTTCAGCGGGCGCTGCTCTTCTTCTTCTGCTTCTTCTTCGTCTTCGTACAACCTTGTTCCATAACAAATTCACAGCTATATACTTGTCCCACTGAAAAATGGTTTGTAACTCCTAAAATAAATTATGGGCTAGTAAAACAGCGCAGTAGTCGCTACTGGCCAACTGAAATGATTTAAGCTGTCGGAAGCATTGCAGCTGAGAAGTGTCGATATTATGTAGTTTTGGAGGCGGGACAAGAGTGGAGGAAGAAGTTGCACATTGGCTCATAGCTAATCTGCCATAGTGGGTATCAGCCATCCTCACTAGGAAAACAAACTGCACGGAAACTTTATACTTTTCGCATCTTGACCCCAGTGTAGGTTGTGCCAGAGTAAAGGCTACAACAACAACAACTTCTTTTGTGAGTGCTACCAACGGTAACGAAATTATTAGGGACCATCAAAAGCAGTATGATCAGTACCATGCGACTATATATGAAGGCGGTAAAGTCTTCAAAAAGTGTCGAAGCCATGGCAGCATGCTGCTGTGAACTTGACGTATGTCCTTGCCGAGCTAACGCACCCATGAACAATTTTATTACCCTGCCGGCATGAGCACCTATTGCCACGCGCACTAGCTTTTCTATCTGCTGTGTGACTGTATAAGCCGAGGGAATGGTAAAGGCTGAAAACTACATACATTTCTTATTTTCATTTTTATTAGCATTATAGTAATGCGTTATTAGTGTTTTCTTATAACTTTATAATATCACTAAAAAGTAAGCTGTAATATATCGCTAAAAATAAGCTGCAAGGACGTGCGGACGGCCCGACGTGTGCGTCCTGTGGCTCCAGTGAGACACTAGATCACATACTCTTGAAGTGCCCTGCATTTGCCACGCAGCGTCCATTGTTATTCAAGGCATACGGACTGATTGGACTGCTCTGCGACTCAATTACCGACTGCCTTTTTCCCAGTGGAAGTGCTGGTCGACGTGATTTCCCCTACACCATGGACGGACGCTTATCCGTGCTCCCGACATGGGATGGAGAAATTAGCGCCCTTGAACCGAACCACAATCATTTTGGGGCACACCGCCTTTATGTTTCCTATTCTTGATGGTGATAGTAATGATGTGCTCTTATGGCGTGTACCCAGACTCTTTGGCGCGTGCACTGGTGGATCTTGTCATCGTCGTCGTCGTTGCCGCTGCTAAAATACCGGCCCAATATGGGTCGTCGCTGAGGCTTGATTATGCGCTAGACTATGCGATAATAACGACAGCACCGGCCAATAATTGTAGATAGCGTGATTCGGCGAGCCCGTATTCCAACGCTTTGGAAACGCGGCTGCATCGGCTAGACTAATGGTAATTATTTTCGTTTGCTTCCGGTGCTTGCGGTAGTAATTTTTTAGCACCTTCTTCTAAAGTGTGTTGCAATGTGCAAGTCGGATATTTTTCTTTTTTTGTCAAGCGCAATATTCGGCATACGTCATGTTCATTCCCATCGACACCAACATCAACGCGAGCCCAGGCCATTCAGCCATCGCGGCGTGTCATTGTCCCACAGAATACAAACAGCCCAATGACGTGCAGGGAAGTCAAGATCTTTTCCAGGGACGTGTGTACAAGACATTTGGTCTTCGGCCAGCTGTGTGGCGTGGTGAGTGCCGAGGAGACGAGCTCACTGTTGTGCCCTTTCGACACAAGTGCGTGGAACCGGATGATGCACGCGCTAACGGTTCATTACAAGACCTGTCCGGGGCCACTACGTTACACGTCCAATGTAGGATCGGCAGGCAGGAGCACGACGACCACCACTCGCTATACATCGTTTCCTTACCTCATGGCTGTTGTGCCACCACCCTTGCATCCACGAGGTGGACGCGGCATGTGTTCCATGGCTGTTGTGTCACCACCCTTGAACCCAGGAGGGCGACGCGGCATGCGCAAAGTGGCTGCTGTATCACAACCTTTGCATCCAGGAGGTGGACGCGGCATGTGCGCCGTGGCTGCTGTATCACCACCGCCGTACCAAGGAGGCGAACGCGGTTTAAGGTGGCTTTTACGCAACCACACTTGCATCCAGGAGATGGACGTGGAATGTGCAGTGACCGCCGACGCTCCAACGAATCACCCGTCTTTCCTCGACGGCATTCGCCCGAAGATGTCGCCCCCGCCTCATCCCAAGCCCCGTTTCCTGGACTACTGTCGGAGCCTCAAGATATGATGAGGAATTTAAGAAGCGCGGACGCTGCCATTGGGCCTCGACATGGTCATCATTGAGAATACCGAAACCAACCCACATTAGGCCCCATCAATTGTGTAAAGCGCAACCGATCCACACTCTAGAGGTCTTCCGACCCCAAGAACTGACAGCGGAGGCAGAAAAGGAATATTCTTCGAAGCCTGATTGGTTGCAGCTTTCCGACGGTGATGTTGTTCTACAATAAGGGATGAATTTCGGACCTTGACGCTCAATATCGACACGAACATGAAAATAAACTCGCACCTTTTTGTTTGTTGTCTAAGTTGTGCATTTTCTTTTTCAAAGCTATCTGGTACCTATAGTGTCTTTTTTTACTCGAAGAAGCTTATACTTACGTCGTAGATAGCCACTAATCAATGGCTTGCGATCCAGGTCAACTTACTATTTTGCGCGTGAGAAAAAAAATCCATAAGAAATTCCTCCGCCAGGCAATATCACACTTCTGTACGTTCTCCAGTGCAGATGCCAATTTTTAAGGAAACTCTTGCACTCGATTACGCGATTTCAATAGTTGGTGGCATATGCAGGGTATGCTTAAATTTGTAGATACCCTCGTTCATTGCGGAATAGGCGCAAGACTAATGACACACCTGCGTAAAGCACCTTGTCAAATACCGGCGCTGGTCAACGAGTGGGTCAACGACATGCCTGAACCATTTATGGGAGAAACTAGCTGATCTTCGTTTTGCAAATCTTAGGCTGTGTGACCGCACTTGCCACATATGGTCATAAGTGAACGCTCAAATTGTCCCCTGAGAATTTTTAAGTGAAGAAATTGCCGCGAATGTTGCATTATTGTTCTTTAGTAGACATTATTCAAAGGCGTAATAGCTAGTATTTAGGAAATGCTAGCCTCCTTTAATACACAGATGTATACTAAACACGCAAGAAAAGAAAGATATTAAAGACGCGAACGCCTATTACTAAAACTTTCTCTTGCGAATATTAACCCCGACATTTTGCGATGGATTGAAGCGTTCTTGACAAACCGTTCCCAATTCGTTACAGTTAACAACTGCGAATCTAGCCCCCTGCCAGTGACTTCCGGCGTACTGCAAGGATCTGTCCTTGGAGCTCTACTTTTCCTAATATTTATAAATGACCTACCTCTGCACGTGTCTTGCAACGATCGTTTGTTCGCAGACGACTGCGCCATTTATCGAACATTTACTAACCCATCGAATCAAGACTTACTTCAGGAGGACATTAACCGTCTACAACAATGGTGCGACCGCTGATTAATGGATCTTAATCCTAAGAAGTGCAAACTTGTATTTTCTTGTCGGCGCGATCCATTTCTTTACCAATACACAATCAGTCACATTCCCGTGTGTGCTGCGCAGTCATACAAGTACCTAGGTGTTACCATATCGAAAGACTTATCCTGGCGCACACACGTCACTAACATCATTTCATCTGCTAACAAATCACTCGGTTTTCTCAAGCGTCATCTCAAACGCGCCCCCAAAGCTGTAAAACAACTGGCCTACCAGGCCAGTTGTTTGAATATGCATCCGCCATATGGAATCCTCACCAAACATATCTCATCAACGCACTCGAAGCCGTCCAAAACCGCGCCACAAGGTTCATTCATTCTAATTATTCACACGACGCAAGCATATCATACTTAAATAAAGAATTGAATTTGCTTCCTCTCTGTACGCGCCGGCGCACTGCAACCCTTTCGCTTTTCCACAAGTTCTATCACACCTCGCTTAATCAACCACCCTATATCCTCCCAGCAGCCAGGACATCTCATCGTACACGACACACTTTTCAAGTGGGCCGCCCTCGCATGCGCACTACTACCTTTTCCGCCTCATTCTTTTGCCATGCCGCTACAGAATGGAACAACCTGCCCCACCAGATCGTTGCCATCACTTGCCCGTGTGCGTCTACGGAGAGTGTCACGGCGCACTTTTCGCAATGAAAGCGCTGTTTTATTTTTTACTTTGTATTGTTTTGGTATATAGGTATTTGTTCTGACGTAATTAACACATCACCCCATGTACTCATCTGTATTTTTTTTCCTCTTCGCTGTTCAGTTACGTATTATGCAAATGTATAGCGCATGTATTTTTTCTCTTTTCTATTTTTTGTATTTTCAGTTATGTTTATGCAAATTACGTACTAATGTATTCCCACCCCTTATGTAATACCCCTACCAAGGGGTCTTTAAGGTAATAAAGTGAAGTGATGTGAAGAGGCAATCATTGGCAGCTTCAGGTTGTTTTTGGAATACGCGATATATATGCTAACTGTACAATATTATCGATTACAATGTACAAGTGTAACAAAGTATAAAATTATTCAAGGAAAGGTAGAACAGAAACCAGTAGTAACGGTCACACAATGCCTGTAAAGACAGATGTGCCGTTAACGCGCACACTTGGCACTCCATATTCACAGTCATTTCATGTGTTAGCCTCGTTTACTAACATAGTTGAGGTGTGAACAGAACATCAGATGGTGCGTGAAGTACGTAAGAACTCCCAAGAAAATGTGAGGGAAACAGTGATCAAAATCGTTTTATACCATGTAGGCGTGGGGGATTGTTGAAGAGTACTGAGGTGCCACAAGCGTCATTTGCGCAATTACAGAACTTGCATTCCGTGGCTTAATGAGTGTGAATGATCATTTTTACGAAGTCACGGAAATGCCTTCCTCGACAGGCACATCATCTACGTCTACAGTACGTGACACACGATCAAAATGACCGCAGAATCTGCGGCTCCATATTTTAAAATACAAACCTATAAACTATAAATAAAAAACATACAACGTACTTTGGTCATTATACTTTTCTTTATTCCACTCTCAGCTCAGTTATTGTAGCGAGGTATGGGTGTTTACTTATATAACGTATACCGCAGCGATTATACAACTATAAAAACGCACCTTGAGGATTATTGCATCTTCGTCCATTTCTTGCCCAAGCTCAGATTTATTTTCGTCTGCTCGGGTACTGCCTTTCACGTCTCAGTGAAATCATACAACAGCGGTTTTCATAAATGCTATTATTAACACCAACTTCCCCCTACCTGCGTGTTTGTTTATTACACCGACGCGTAATACACGGCACGCAGACAACGACAACTTCAACCTGCCTATTTGTAGGAACATATATGGCAAGAGGCTAATTCAGTTCACTGGT
This sequence comes from Hyalomma asiaticum, assembly GCA_013339685.2. Classification (NCBI taxonomy): domain Eukaryota; kingdom Metazoa; phylum Arthropoda; class Arachnida; order Ixodida; family Ixodidae; genus Hyalomma; species Hyalomma asiaticum. The sequence continues at coordinate 271,107,892 of CM023481.1, forward strand.
GCTAAAATCTGGAACTCAAACCCATTTGAAACCAAGCTTGCCGGGAACTTTAACTACACTTGTAAAATACATTTTCTAAATCAATCATGTTGTTGACTAAAGCTGTGATCGGGTCTACCATGTTGTACGCTTGATCGTTTCCATACCTGAACGCCGTTACATTATTTGCCTTAACCGTGTAATTTCACTTGTAGTGCCTCATATTCCTGTATCTATACAATTTACGACTTTAATTCTTCTTGCTTTGTTTGCGTATATGAAATTATTACTCATATTTTGTATTTATCATCATGTGTATTATGTGTATCAAATACCATAGAAATGTCCTGTTATTGCATTTGTATACAGATATTTAAGATTGACCGCACCTCTGCTCCTAAAATGTATATAGAAAATTAGTACCAAATTGGACCGATGACTAGCTGCACAGGCTATTGGTCCAAATATTTTTGTAAACATTTTTGTATTAATTTATCCAATAAATTGATTGATTGATTTCTGGGGTTTTACGTCCCAAAACCACGATTTGATTATGAGACACGCCGTAGTGGAGGTCTCCGGAAATTTCGACCACCTGGGGTTCTTTAATGTGCCAGCTGACATCGCACAGCACACGGGCCTCAACATTTCGCCTCCATCGAAATGCAGTCGCCGCGGCCGGATCGGCAGCCGAGTGCCAATAGCACTAGACCACCGTGGCGGGGAATTTATTCAATAAACGCACTGATTTGATATGAATTGAACATGACGGATCCAACGTTGCACAATTTTGGACGATGTCATTTAATAATGTATGCCCTGAGACAAAACTCTCATATCTGATATCTTTTTAACATGGCTTATTACTCGTGCTTTTGTTCAAAGCAACCATGGATGAATTGTAAAGTTTTCAGTGAAAACGTTTGTTCACTGCACTACTCGATGTTAACAGCCATACAGGCCCATTTTTATAGACACGCTGCTTCGACTAACGTGTAATAACAATTTCTCTGGCTTTACGTGCGAAAAACCATGATATCACTATGAGAAACGCCTTAAGAGATGGCTACGGAAATTTTGACCGCTTAGGGTTGCTTTACGTGCACTAGCCATCGCCGCGGCCGGGATTCGATCCCGCGTCCTTCGAGTCCGCAGTGAAGTGAAATAGCCGCAATAGACCGATCTCAACACGCGATCTGCGCATGCGCAAGTTTCCGGGAGCGGCGCCGCCGCCATCTTAGTTGTAGTTTGAGCTCAAAGCACAGCTGCTACGTCTGTGCTTGCTGCATGCTATAACTTTACTCGTGTTTTTCCCGAATCCTTGGCGTGGGCGACGATTTAACGCGTCGGAAAACGATGTCCGGGCCTTCTGTGGCCGTGCTTCACTTAATTTTGCCACGCGATGTGGCGCTGTTAAAGAAAAAAAGAAAAAGTTGACAATGTAAACATGTGACCTGGTCATGATCTCGTCGTTAGCTCGTGCGCCCGTGTCGCTTCGAATTTCTGTCACCCTTATTCGCTTAATTAATCGCACTAAAAAAAAAAAAGTAAGGACGTCTCAGAGCACGCATCGTTCAGAGGTGGAACGTCAAGATCGCGGAATGGTGAAAACTCAGGCGAAGGAACGATTTTGCGCTTGCCCCGCCACGGTGGTCTAGTGGCTAAGGTACTCGGCTGCAGATCCGAGGGTCACGGGATCGAATCCCGGCCGCGGCGGCTGCATTTCTATGGAGGCGAAATGTTGAGGCCCGTGTGCTGTGCGATGTCAGTGCACGTTAAAGAACCCCAGGTGGTCGAAATTTCCGGAGACCTCCACTACGGCGTCTCTCATAATCACAGCTGGTTTTGGGACGTTAAACCCCACAAATCAATCGATTTTGCGCTTGTTTTGTCAAAGTAAAACTTCACATGCACAGTGTGTTGTTAATACAGGAATGCGATTATAGGGATGTGATATAGGTGAAATGGATAGAAAACAGTTGCGATGAAGAGGTTAAAGGCGCGTCCACCTTGCGGATCCATGACTTGCCGCGCACCTTTAGGGAAAACTTACGAGTCGCTGCTAATATCGTGAACGAGAAGCAGTTCCTGTTGCATAAAGTGCGGATGAGTCGGTCGGTAACTTTGGCGACAGGTGCAAAAGGACTAAAAAGCGGCAGCCCGCTCTGCCCTCCGCCCTCACGCCCGAAGGCTCGGCGCCGATGTCATCGTTATGCCTTACCGCTTCACAACTGCGTCGGGCATTAACTCAGTAGGCGTATGACCCTATGCACGCCGCTCGCGCACATTAGATTATACGTCTTGTCACTGGTATTTACGCTTTAACTTGTGGTCGCAATAAAATCACACATTGAAAACCGAAACGGCGGCGCCGCCGATGGTTGAGATGCCGGCGTGGCTGAGCAATCGTCGCGCGCAGCGTGAAGTATACGCGCTAAGCTGGGCTTGTATCAGATCTCTCGTTCACGTTAGACGCTTGACAGTCGCCATCACTCGTAAGAGGTAAATTTAGGCATCTTCTAGCGATCACAATTTTGTCCAGAACACAAGCTGTACACACTCCGACGCCGCTGGCGGTGATTGCCCGGCACGGTGATCATGCACACGCTGTGGACCGTTGCTAATCGGCCCGTCCGTGATGTGCCTAAGCTATTATGACGCTGTAGGGCACTGTTAAACTGTCGTGCATAAGAAACACAGAGTTCACAAACACTGCTGAACAAGCCGTGTGCCGTATACGAGCCGAGCCGTTCTCTACGACGCGCTATTTCCTGCCGGAACATGACATCCTTACGGCACATGCGAAATACGAAGCGTTTTTTTTTTCAGGCTGTTCTTGTAGCATCCCGGCACATAGGACGTAAACCCAACCATCAAAACTCTTCGAAATAAGGCCGACAAAGCTCGTTAACGCCGTTCGCCAATCCACCAGCCATGCATTTGAGCGCACCGCGACTTCCGCGAGTACTACAAGTTCCGGCATGCACTGTGTCACAAAATAGGGCCTGTTTCGACGAGAAACCCGGCGTCGAACTAGAGGGAAGGTCCAAAACAACAACAAGAAAAGCAGCGCGCACGGAGGAGGCACCCAAGTTCACGCCGCGTCTCCAAAAAAAGGAGAATATTGTGGAACCTTTCTTATCGCAGCGAGCGCGCGCGCGGGACAGACGTAAGGAGAGAGAGGAGGCAGAGAGTACAAACCGACGCTCCTCGCGCAGTGAGAGAGAGAAAGAGGCGCCGCCCCAACGAAGAAGCACCTAGAATTGGCGAGAAGGTTCCCAATTTTGTGTGTGCTTGACTCACGTGGGCCGCGCCGTACTTTCTAGCACAGCTTCCCAGGGATACATAAGCAGTCGGACACGGGTCGCGAAGAGGAGAGTAGAAGAGTAGCAATAAAAAGAAGAAGCAAGAAGTCGTGCGTGACTCAGACGCTGTTCCACGAGCCAGCTGACAAGCCCACCTGCAAGCTTCAAGTTGCGAAGACGCCCTAGTGACTTGGTGAATAGGCCTCTTTTTTGTTTTGTTCTTTGTTGCAGTGCATGAATGACACAGGGTAAGGCGGAAGACAGTGACCACGGCGATCAGTCCCCTATACGAATTAATACAGTTCGCATTTCAGCGCACATTTCGAAGTTTTATAGTTTTTCAGAGCTTGTGGATGGACAGGCGTCTCGAGGCATACAACGCTTCTACACAGAATGCCACGATACTTGCATTCATTGCTGAGGCGCGGCCGAGCTGGAACGTTAGGCTGGGTTGCAGAATATTCGTTGACGAGGGGAAGCATACTCACAAGCATTAGGCGGAGTGAGAATGGATTACAGGCTAGTTTCGAACGCCGCATGCGAGTTGCTGGAGCGACGACGTGCGGCGAGCACATACCAGCGTCCGTGTTAGGACGCTGTTGTGTGTCCGTGCTCATGGCACAGCACCGTTGCTATAGTCTGTGGGTGTGGACCGATCCTGGAGGCAGTGAACCCAGACAGTGTCGTCTGCTGTCTTGAGAGAGAGCGAACGGCGCGCGTTGACTAAGGAAACGTTCTTTCTGCGATGAACGCTGTACCAGCTCGCAAGGAACGAGAACGCGCCTTCGCCTGCGAGAGATAACGCTGACGCAGGCAGCGCCTGCTAGCGAGTTTCTTGACTGAAAAGACCGACTGCTCGCGCTGCACAACCGTTCACCGGCCACCCCGTATATATAGGCACTGGGTATTGAACTGCAATATAGTGCCGGTGGGAGATTTCTTTTGTGCGTAGTTGAACAATAAAGATTCGCAGCGTGCGCATTAACTAAATCTAATCCGGAACTCGGCACGATCTACGACGTGGGAACGCAGGAACCTCATAAAGATCAGGAGCATGAATGACAACGCGCGCGTAAATATACACACGCGGTGTGCCTCATTTACATGCGCGAGTGGGCAATGTCACGGGCGATTTACAGTAACACCGAACGATCCACAGTGCTTGGCCCACTCGTCATGATTGACTTCGTGGAGGTGTGTGGATCATTTTTTTTTTGCTTGTGCGAACTGCTGCCAATGACAACTTAAATTAGACTAGCTCTGTAGAGTGTGCGATAGCGTGTGCTTTTGCTTGGGCTCGTTTGCAGTGGTTGGCACAGTAACTCAGCAGCACCATCGAACTCAGCAGGGCAGACCTATAAACAGATGCTACGAATTCAACATACTCGTCGCCTGCAGAATGTAATGACGGTTGCTCTGAGCCTACACAGGTCACGACCAGCGATTCTGAACAAGCTCGGGGCACCGCAACAGAGGCAGTCCAAGAGACAGCTGTCACCTGGCGGACGTTACTTCAATAGACACCCTCAACCTAGCTTGATTCTCGGCTTCAAGATCTGCGAGAGGACAGGGTCCAAAAACTTTCCTATTTCCATAAACCTCTGCGTTGCCTCCTTCGGGGCTAATGATCTGTACGTGCGTGCAATGTGTGCGGCCAGAGCACGCCCGGAAGCCCAACAATGTTGTAAAACCTCCTCATCAAAGAATTTGCTCCTGCACTGATGGGTAGCCGTTGCGTACTTGGCAGTCTCACGCACATTGCTTGTGTCATTTCCCCGATGCTCCTGCTCACCGAGGGCTACGAAACGTTCACAAGGTTCCCAACAACGCACTGCATAGTACTGGCTGCATAATATCTCAGAGTACTGATGAGCTTGAATAAAGGCGGGAGGGGCCCTCCTCTTCAGTCGCTAATTTTGTTAAAGACGCAGTTATTGCAGTATATGTGCGGATACAGACTGCTTCGAAAAGCGATATCTCGCCCGAAATTCTTCAGCGCTGTACAGCTCTAGAGGTATACCTTCACAAGACTCCTTGGGCAAGTTGGTGCAAATTAGTACAAATTAGTACAAATGATTACGGGGCGCTGAAACAACAGACGTAAGGGAGGGACACAAACTGCGCCGACTACCAACAGATTTTATTAGGAATGGAAGTAGGGCGTCTCATCATACTATCTATAGCACATACGCAACATTTGGCAATGATGCAAAAAAAAAAACATGTTTATCTTTCTCATTACAAGTGTATGTCAGACAAATGCATCACAGCATCAAATAGCGAAACAGAGGTATCACTAACACAGGCTAACCGATCTTTCATGTTTCTCGCTGACGGTACCTGATAGCGGTCACGTCACCGCACACGAAATCGCTTACTCGTAACGCGAATTCAATGAAGTCTGGGACATTGCTATCAGCCAACGGACAGTATTACGCCATGTCTCTTTCGTAAGTTCCTCGAAGTCCCCTCGAAGCGTCAGGCTGGGAAGTTTGCAAAATCTAGCAGAGAAGTGCACCTTCAGTGAAAGGAGCGATGTAAGGTTGAACGAAGGTTGCCAGTGAGGGCACCACACCACAGTGAGGGCACCACAGCATTCTAGAATACGCGGTAAGGCGTCCCTAAGCACTTGAGGGTCCCTCATGAGGTATAAGGAGCATTTCAGAATAAGGGCCTCAGAGGAAAGGCAGCCAAATTGGAGCATTGTCTTTGTGTTTAGAACAAATTGTAAACGAGTGGACAACACGAACGCCGAAATAATATTGACAAGCACCGAAGTCAGAAGTACGCTGCTCGTTTTCGCTCTCTTCCAAACCAGAGGTAAGCCCTTTCCACATTAACGTGCCACCTGTTGAAGGATTGTGACAGCATTGAGGAGTGTGAAAGTAATCATAGCCCACAGCTAGTGATGCAACATATATAGCCAGTGCAGCAACAAATAGTTTCCTCCAAAACTACTGCAAATTAAGAACGACCGACTTGCGCAAATGAAAGTGGATGAAAAGGGGAAGCTGAGTACTTTGAAATTTTGACTCTTCGTTTTCGCTTGTCCGTGAAGCACAGCTTACTTGTGAATTCCTGTGTTAAAAGGCAAACACTAAAGTGAAACAAGGAGCACTTGGCTACGCAAAGTGTTGCAAATCTTTCGTAAGAGCTATGGAGATATGGAAATATTTCAGATCACTAATATTAAAACTACAGTGCAAAGGGAGGTTCCAACGGCTATGTCTAATATATATTGTTACAGCGCATTAGTGCTACGGCTCGAGAGAAGCGCGCAGAGAAGAGAGGAATACGACGTTGTTGCTGTGATAGCGACCGCCTCGGTGCCTCGGCATTTGCTTACGCATTAAAAGCTCCTGAAACACTGCGTGGCTCGTAACAGACTTGGTGGAGGTGCTGGGTATGTCATTTTTTCTGGCAATATCGAAGAACAATAATGATGCTATAAGAAGTGGTGCAGGCAGTTTGAATGAAACAAGGACAATGCCAGTTAAACTGAGCACCCTTGTCCTCCATCCGTGACCGTTGCACGTCATATTCACACCAACACTAATCCTAGTTGTAGAACAAGATTCTTCGCGCTGGAGGCTGGCGAATGCCTCCTGCAGAATTAAGGAGTCTGCTGGCGTTGTCTGGTCCGGTCTCCGACGGGGACCGGACCAGACAACGCCAGCAGACTCATTAATTCTGCAGGAGGCATTCGCTAGCGTCAAGCATGAAGAAGAACATGATGATTGCTCTTTACAGATGAGAGCGATGAAGAGTGCGTTAAATGTGAAACAGTGATTGGATTCACAACGCGCTGTGAGTGTACGAACGAGCGCGCAGGCGTGTGCCTCGCTGAAGAACACGTCCTCCGAAACCGTCGTAGTTCGATGATGTCACCGAGCAGTGGAGAGGCCTTAGCAATAGCCTAGAGGGTGTTGCGCAAAGGCGACGTGGAGTTGCCTGGAGCATGAGAACACGACGGCGGTTTGCCTCAGGCTGGAGCATTCGGTCGCGGTGTTCGGCAGATCAGCCTGTTGCTGGCCGGACAAAGCAGAGAGCGGTCGGAGATGAGTTGGCCTCGTGAGAGTCTTAAAGAACATATGAGCCCCGACCCAAACGAACAGTCCAAGTTCCGGCGCGACGTGAACGCGTCGGGGGGAGTTCCAGAGATAAGCCTGTCTTTACTTGTTGACTGATATCATGCCCAAGATTCTGCGCCCTGAGCATGAGAGCGGCGTTACCCGTTCGCACCTGTTACAGTATCGACGAACGTGTTAGCTATGGTTGTTCTGCGTGTCACGCTTATCTTGCTCCTTTGTTCGCCTTTATAAATGAGAAACATTTATTAGCGAACTGCAGCGATTTCGAGCGTATCTATCTATCTATCTATCTATCTATCTATCTATCTATCTATCTATCTATCTATCTATCTATCTATCTATCTATCTATCTATCTATCTATCTATCTATCTATCTATCTAGCCGCCTACGACTTCTCGCTCTCCTGGCCGTTTCGTTAATGTGATGTATATGAAAATTGGTATGCCATAACAGGACTGCATGACGGACATAAATGACTGGTCATAACATGAAAATCATGACGTGCATGTCATCAGCAGCATGATTTACATGCCAGGGTCATGGTGCTCTCCTGGCCGTTTCGTTAATGGGATGTGTACGAAAATTGCTATGCCACAATATGACTGCACGACGAACATAAATGACAGGTCATAACATGTAAATCGTTACATGCATCTCATGAGCGGTATAATTTACTTGCCACGATCTTGGTGCTCTCCAGGCTTTTCCGTTAATGGGATGTATACAAAAATTGGTATGCCACAACACGACTGTATGACGAACATAAATGACAGGTCATAACATAAAAATCATGACATGCATGTCATGAGCGGCATGATTTACGCGCCATGGTCTTGGTGCTATTGTGGCCGCTTCGATAACTTTATATATACCAAAACTGGTATGGCGAGACGACAATGTATGTCGACCATAGGTGACACGTTCTAAGAACATGAAAATTGTGACATGCATGTCATGAGCGGCATGATTTACATGGCACGCGTTTCGTTAATGGGATGTACACCGAAATTGGTATGCCACAACATGACTGCATGACGGACGTAAATGACAGGTCATACCATTACAATCATGACATGCGTGTCATGAGGAGCGTGGTTTATATGCCACAGCCTTGGTGCTCTTGCAGCCGTTTCGCCATCATCATATGTGCCAAAATTGGTATAGCGAGACGACAATGCAGATCCATGTTACGTTCCTGATGCGTGCTTCGCATTTCTCTTTGATTCCCGCGGCACGTGGGATCTGCCAATATTTTTGCGTTTTTTTTTTCAATACTGTGTTCGCTACCTAGTGCCCCTTGCACGTTCAACGTTCAGTTATGTTTAGGCATTAGATCTCATGTGTTGTTAACTTGAGAAAACTCGTCTCTTTGCTTCCCAGCCACATCACTAATCCGGCTTAATTAATCATGCAATGGTTGATGTGTGTGTGTGTGTGTGTGTGTGTGTGTGTGTGTGTGTGTGTGTGTGTGGTGTGTGTGTGTGTGTGTGTGTGTGTGTGGCCTCCCACTTGCGCGTGGTTGGTACATCTCAGTAGACAAATCCTCGTTTTTGCTTCAAGGAGTCCGCCGCAGGCACAGGAAAGCGCCTGTCCTCTTTGGCATCTTGGTATCTGAACTCTGTAGCAACGAGTGCAGACGAATATTGACCCCTTGCAATGGCTCCCCCGATGTTTAAATCGATTTAAGACATTGGAAGTGGAAACATCAAATACTAATGTTTAGTCGACTGTTTTACTTGTGCTCCATCAAATACGATTGGAGACTGAGTGTCCGAGAAACCGGCGTGAAACTTGAAGAAGCACGTGCAGGTAGCGTTCATTTGTTGTTCTTTCTTATCCGCATAACGAAAAGGGAGTTCTGCATTCTAAGCATGAATCGGTCCACGTGTTACTTTGTTAAATATTGTGTTTACCGTGTTCTGATCTCATAAGAACTAAACCCGCGCTCAGTGGCACGCGTGCACGTTTTCGCAGCTTGAGTTGTTCTGCTGCTGCCAACCATTCTTGTGTGGGATGCGTCATTTTTGGATGGCATCCGATACAATAATGCATATGAAGCATTTTATTTATTTATTTATTATTATTTATTTATTTATTTATTTATTTATTTATTTATTTATTTATTTATTCCCTACACGTACCACAATGGCATTTTGCCATTACGTGAAGGCAGGGAGCGGAGGGAGGTTGCTATAAGTACTGAACAGACAATTCAAGCTAATTCCGAATATGTCATGAAGAAAGAAAGAAAATAATCGCACGTTATATAATTTGTCGGTAAACTCAGCAGACAGCCATGTAGTTCGAATTGTCACGCCGGCATACATTGCGTACCGACATAAATAACAACAAAATAACGGTATGACAAATGCCTTAAAACTGTGAGCACTGCGTAAGAGCAATATATACGGAACTGTCAAACTATTAAAACGCTAAAGATGCTACTGATCTCGAGCGGAAAACTTTAGGACCAGGAGTGCTGACAACATATTGGGTAATCTTGTTCCAGTATTTAATGGCGCGGATCAAGCAGGAACTACATGCTAATGTAAATCTAAATATGTATTTCTAGCTTTTAGTGTTAAATACATGCTTGCTACTCACATTGCATTGGCACATGTGAGTCACTGAGAGTCAAAGTTGTGTTTGACATGTCGGGAGTAGGTTCGGTGCTCCCTCAACATACATGTCTTGAAACGTACAGACGTAACAGTTTCTTTGGGTATACTTTTTATCTCCAGATAACCCGCTGCCAGTGAAGTTCAAATTCGCAAAATGTACGCTATGTGACTTTTTATGTGATCGCTTTACTTTGCCTCAGGGTTATATTCTCAATTGTAAAAATCAAATGAAACATTAATGTAACGACACCGTTCCAATTTTCGAATTATAAGTGGAACGCGCTCCTTTCGAGTAAAAGGAAATGGGAAAGGACAAGCAATGAGCTTTCGTTCCTGTTTCCTAGGAACGTGTGCAACGCTGCCGATAAGCCGGTACGACGTATCCACCCCACTGTCACTGGTTCCGTTAGTTGCAAGCCCCCGTCGCAACGCCATTCGGGTCTGTACTACGTAGTACATCTTGACGCAAGAACACCAAGTCGCAGAAGAATTTCACGCATCTTCAACGGCACAGCATCGATGATGCATTGATGAAGCACGTCAACCAACCAACAGGAGGCGGTGAAGCAGAATACGGCGCGCGAACAACCAACGTTAATGAAACCACAGACTGCAAGAACAGCGGAAGCGAGAGAAACGGTCGGCCGCCCGCAGCGTTCGTTTTTCGAGGGTGAGGGAGAGACGACTAAAGGGAAGGTCTCATAAGGGAGGGAATGCGCTCAATGCTGAAAGCCTGTTCCTCGCCACGGCCGGTCTGGACGCGCGCGTTCGCTCCCTGAGGGAGCGAACGCGCCCAGCCCAGCCTGCCGCCTTATAATTTGGAAAGTCCCCTTATATGCGGACTGAGTGGAAATGTGCCGTTTGTGTGAAGGACGTTATACAGGATCTAAGAGTGTAGCCGCCTCATTACTCACTTGGTTGTCTTGTGATCGTCTACACCAAGATTGGCATGGCAGGGTATCAATGTATGACGCACCCGAATGATTGATATTAACACAACTAACTCGTAATATGGGTCTCGGCTAACGATAAAATGATCACAAGTGGCTTATGCTTGCCCGGGAATATGGGTATGTGCCCAGGTGATTGAATGTTAACATTGCGGCTAACTCAGTCATGGAGGAACAGAAACAGAAACTGAATGTTTGCTGAGAACGCACTCGGCGTGGAATAAACAAGAGAAGGAGATACCGTTTATATTCTAGAGTATGATTTAAATGTAGTCATAAGGCGCAGCCACAGACAAACGCACATCGGTGATCGAAGACAACCTACCATGCAGTAGGAATCGAACCCGGGACCCAGCGGTGCGAACTTCGAAGCAAGCTTGCTACCACTCGTCCACAGTAGACTTGCTCTACGACACTTGTGTTGTTTGTTAGCCGCTCTAACGGCAATGTAAGCAACAATACATTGGTATTACAACCACTGAGCAGGCAATCGCCCAGCTTCGCTCGACCCCGTATGAACATTCAAATAATAATTTCTGGGGACTGACGTCCCAAAACCACGATATTATTATGAGAGACGCGTATAGTGGAGGGCTCTGAAAATTTCGACCACCTGGAGTTCTTCAACCTGCATTTACATCGCGCAATACACGGGCCGCTAGCATTCCCCTTCCATCGAGAGGCGGCCGCTGCGGTAGGGATTCGATCCCGCGACCTCTGTGTGAGCAGTCAAGTACGTAGCCACTATACCACCGCGGCGGATCAGGAACACTACAATGTTGTTTTGTAGGGTTTTACGTCCCAAAACCAGCTCTGATTATGAGAGACGCCGCAGTGGAGGGCTCCGGAAATTTCGACCACCTGGGGTTCTTTAACGTGCACTGACATCACACAGTACAGGGGCCTCCAACATTTCGCCCCCATCGAAATGCAGCTGCCGCGGCCGGGATTCGATCCCACGACCTTCGGATCAGCAGCCAAGTACCATAGCCACTAGACCACCGTGGCGGGGCAGGAACACTGCAATGAACAACACGTGTGATGTGTGCATGAGAGCACCGTAGCGTGCACTTCTTTCCGACAAAACAGACGCTCGTGCACTACCATGCGTGGGCACCAGAGTGCACCACCAGCAAGGTCCAGCGTACACCGCAGAGCTGCCGACGAGCCTGGCGAACCGACGTTATGCACAGAACTGATCAAATTGTACAAAGAAGTTCGCCCTCCTCGTGACTTTGGCCGAATGCCAAAAATAAAAAAAAAATCGGTACAGGCCGTTTCGTCGGTGAAACCGATTCCCACAATGCGTGGGATCAGCCCGATTTCGTTCTCTCTCTCTTTCTTTTTTTTTTTGTTACTGGGTCCCCATGTTCGACACTGTGAGTCTGCAGTATAATCTAAGAGGCAAGAGGCTACGGACTGAAATGCCGTTCACACACTCCAGTGGCAGCATAGCTGACAAGTGTCGCAGACACTGGCGCAACGTTCTCTCCTGCAGATCGTTTGCTGTCGTCAATGGACTGTCGGTGACTCCTAGATTACCCTGGATTCTGCAGGCTACGTCATAGGACCAAGTTGCTGGACGTGCCGACTTCGAGGGTATCAAACTTCATCCTATTGTATACCTCACGTGAAACAGTGCAGAAACGGGAAGAGCGACAGAAAACAGTGGAACGCGGGCGCTTGGCCTCCATTCGTATATTCCGATTCTGCGCTGCTTTACATCATGCTTAAGTAACAAAACAAGCCTGAATCTCAACTATGTCAAACTTCATTTTATACACTTTCTCAGAATGATATTTCTGTGCTCTTCAGTCTGAGCTTTGCGAAGAAGCGATTGTACTCTACCGTGATATCAGAAGACCCAAAGTTCTCCTGTATTAACTTTATAATAAGAGCAGGCTCAGGCGTATTATAATAATACTGATGTAGCGGCATTGTTCTGGTTCTGCTTTCCTAGGCGAGCATCATATGTGTTGCTTTCCTGTAGGTCTGCTTCATTGCTTATCACTGTTTTGCACATACTTCTTTTTAAAGTTGATTGCACCGCATTTCTCGCGGCGGGCGAAAGGTTTCCGGCGCATGCAGATCCGGCGCCCACAACTGGAGCTCGGACCTTACTCCTCGAGGAAGTTTGGGAGCGCGAACTTCCGGCGGCGGTTGCTCTGTTTCTTTTTTTCTTTTTTTGCCTCGTGCGTCCGTGTTTCACGCCGGGTTCTCCGAAAAGACACCACCTTGGCCCGAATGGCGACGAACGAAGTGGTTCCTGTGGTCCTCGCGCGCCGCGAGGCACTACTCGTGACGTAGGCCGCCGGACACCCGGTCGCTCACCCCGGGAGCCGCATCGCCATGCCCATCCGATCGTGCACGTGACCCTGTCCGCCGCTTCAAAAAGACCGCGCCGCGCTTGCACTCGACCGCAGCGTGCCGGCAGTTGATTCTGCGCGGAGGCCACCAGCAACGCCAAGGCGTCGTCGTTACATCCCGGGCCACCCTTCGACACAGCCCAGGTGAGACTGTCCGAAATGATCGAACCGACCTTGCCGAGAGGTCTCCAGTTCCCTACGTGGGCAGGATCGCGTCGCTCGCGAATTTCGTTTGCAAGGGTCGAGTCGAAAGCGGACTTAATGTGCTCGGTCCGTCTGCTTGGCAATGTGCTACCTATTCGACGAGATGGTGATCCGCGCTGCGCTTCAGTCGGCACTGCGCTGCTTTTTCATGAAAGTCCAATAATGCCAGTCACCACAGATTAACATACGGTCGCAGAAGATCGCACCCAGTCGAGGAATCCACCAGCCCGGGTCTGGTGTGTTGTACCCGTTCAGACCGGAGTGGAAATTCGGACACGGGTTCTAGCGTGTCTGGTGTACCCGGTAAGTTTGGTGTGATCTGGTTTACTCGGCTGGTTTGGTGTGATTTGGTGCAAACCGACCTGGTGTGATCTGGTGCCACATACTATAATTTCGCATGGATAAGCAATGTTGCCAAAATTGGGTAAGCAATGCACATTTCGTGGTGCGGGAAAGAATAAAAGGCACACAACAAAAAACAGTGGATGTTACTAATCTTAATTTCATTTTGGCGTGATTAAATGTACTGTGGATCAAAATATGCGCCTTTTTAAACGCCCGATAAATAATCTTGCATGACACAGTAGTTTTGATAATGAAAAAAAAAATCCTGCAGATGGCACGCATTGTGGGAATCGGTTCCATGCGAAGCAGTCAGCCAGGAAACTTTCTATGATGAATTATTCAGCATTAAGCCAAGCGTTGCGAGTAGTATCAAACACTTTGTGCAAAGCGCATCAGTGGGTCTATGGTTAATGTGGGCTAACCAGGAATGTCGGCAGCACCGTAGCGACTGAATTTTAGCTCATGGTACGACGTAATATTGGCACTCACGTTAGTGGACAACAAGAACGTCAGTTTTTTACGGGGACAATACACGCTACGGTGTGCTAATGTGCGCATATCATAAGCGCCGTTGTTTGAAATATTCCTACGGTATCATGCATATTTGGACAACCGAGTGATATAAGAACATATGTATTGTTTATTACTTTGGTATGGGAGCACTTAACAGACATTAGAAGTGCTATTCAGGCTACGCAGGCACTGTCATCACAAATGATGGCGCAGTAGGTTCATTGACAACATATACCGTCTGGGATGAGCAGCCGTAGCCTATAGTGGTAGCGTGCTTGCATGGCACATAGGGGACCCAGGTTCTATACACACCTGCTGTTTGGTAGGCTGAGTGTGTTTGTTCGCTTGTTATATCTACACTTCAATCGCAAGCTATGACGAACGGTATGCCTTCCTTGCGTTTAAGTTTGTTCTAATGACATGCTAAATCTCAATTTTAGTTGGCCCTTGATTGACATAGGCTCTATGAAATGTAAACACCTGTGGCGCATACCCGAATACTACAGGCCGAGCACTACAGGTATGAGCCACCCGTGATTTCAGTATCGTTAATCATTACGCACATGACTAGGATGTCATGCATGCTAGTGATGATCAGGCATTCATGTTCGTCAAACATTTATACCCTACCTCCCAAATATTGGAGTATACCGGGTATACCAGGAGAGCACCGACATGTAGGCGGCTAGATAGATAGACAGACACGGTCAAAGTGGCTCAAGTGCGCCAAGAAAAGTTTCGCATTTAAAATGGTTGACTTGCATTGTTTATGTCTGCCTAGATCTTCTGAGCTCGCTAGTTTTCTGTGGCAGCCACTAATTTTATGTGGCCTGCTTTGACTCTTCGGAGAGGCCTCGGACAGGAGTGAGGTGCCTGAAAAAGACAAACCCAGGGCGTTATAGGATTCCCCTTATTCAGTGGGACTCTAAAGGCACATATTAGGTTGAGCAACATTGTAAGACTGGGTATGTGTGATAACCAGTTCGCCGTTTCCGGTGAGAACGGAGCAATTGTGAGTAGGAAACGACAGAATTGAAAAATTGGTGTGGCGCTTCTTCTACCACCCTGTTAGCACAACATGAGGTCATGGTTGCCGCCCATGCCTTCCACTTTTTTTTCACAACAGACCTCCTTCTTCACTGCAACCACCGAGAACCAACTCTATTATTTCAGCACCCATAACCGGGGTAATGATGGAGGCACCTCCGATCAGTGTTTTACAGGCTCCTCCAAAACAGGAACGAAAACTCGTTCCTCGTTCCTTCCCAATTTTGTAACGAGTTCCCGTTACAAGTTCCTTTACTCAGAAAGGAACGCGTTCCAGTTACATTTCGAAAATTGGAACGTGTCGTTACATTAACGTTACATTTGATTTCTAAAATTGAAAATTAATTCCTGAGGCAAATTAAAGTGAACATATTAAATCTAGCATGGACCTATGCATATTTCCAGAATTTCAACGTCACCGGCGGCATATTATCTGGAGACAAAAGAAATATCGAAAGAAACACTCCTACGCATATATTTTCAAGGAGCACCGAGAATACTACGGACGACTCCAATACAACTTTGGCGCTAGTCTGTTACAAGTGCGACACATATGGCACTTTCCACTTAAGTCTTCAGATGCGTAGCCAGGATACTGCACCTCCAATATTCAAAAAGGTAGTTACTCACATGCACCAATGCATGTAACAGCGGTGCATCCGGCACTGAAAGCTAGTAATATACCTTTTGATTTAGGATAGCATATAAAGGTTTGTGCCTGACCCATGGCATTGCGCGTAAATACTCGAACAAGATACCGCAATGTCGTCAGCATTCGCGGTCCTAAATGATTTTGCTCAAAATTGGTAGCCCTTATAGCATTTTAATAAACTAATCGGCAGTTCTGGATATATTGCTTTTACTTAGTTCTCATCGCCTTAATGTATTTGTGATATACTGCACTTTTGTTGTTATAGCGGCGTCGAATGTACGCCCGTGTGAGGAATTTTAATATTTCTATCTTGTGCGTTTAACGCCGAGTTAAATAATACGGGACTGTTTTTTTTTTCTTTTCTTCGTAGCATTAGGAATAAGCGTTATTTGCCTGTTCAATTCGTAGGCACATCGACAATAAGGCAAGGGTGAAATGCTTTTGTGGTGCAGGAAATTAATACGAAAATAAATAGCCTTACGTGCATAATTTGACGGGACGCCAACCGAAAATGGCCCACACCACACAAGCATAATTGACAGGACATTGGTATACAGCAAATGAGGCTGTACCGTAAAGTGGACGGGGTGCTGTGCGTTAAAATGTTTGGTTATTCCTGTGCAGCTAACCCTTTGGTCGCGTAGTAATGATAGCAATTAAACCATAGTTTTTATTAGAAACAAACTGGGCATCACCGACCATAATTAACCAGGTCCGGGTTAGAGCGATGTTAACTTCGCTCAGTATTACAAACACGCACGCACGCACGTAAGCATGTTCAGCACACGTTCGCGTTAGCACGTGTATATATCCTTTCGAAAAGCCTTTCGTTTCTGCTTTTTTACAAGGGCATAGGGCTGCTGACGCTAAATTAAGGCGCGGCCCGTTCAGTTCAACTAAAATACCTTGAAGAGATTGACGCACAGTGTCTTACAAGTATGGACAACCATGGCCGTAACAGCGTTCTCCGAACCAATGCGGGGAGAGGCGCTATAGTAAAGCACGCGTTGACAGTGTTTTAGCCCGGAGGGAGTCCTGGCGGCGGGATCATAAGAGAAGGGACGAAAGTAACTTTGCTGTTGCACGCAGTTCATCGCGCGTTGCCGTGCAGCTGGCTGACAGCCGGAAACTATTTGTCCAGCGGCCATAGTAAGCGGCCACCGCGAAGGAGTATCGGGATACCCTGACCAGCGCTGCCCTGACGTCGTGCGGCCGCAGTGAAGGGTAAGCGTAACCCTCGTCGAAACTGCAATAGAATGGCGTTTTCGTGCGTGATTTTCTATGAGGGAGCGATAGTGGCGGCAGGAAAACGGGGACTTCAGGGAGGGCTTGTTGTAGCCGGCCTATCCACCCTGCATGATGTGCTGCCTACGTGCGATCGTCGTGGAGTGGAACATGTATAGAAGGAACGCCGTTCCCTTTGCCGTTCCTTCGTAAATGTAACGCGTTCCCGTTACAGTTCCACCAATCCTAAATGGAACGATGGCGTTCCTTCGTTCCTCCCAAAAGGAACTCGTTCCAGGAACGTCGTTCCGTACAACACTGCCTCTGACAGACATGGGGAATGATTCCAGCAGCATTTACCTCACAGACAGCTGTTTTGTGGAGATCCTGATATAATTTGTCACGGACCTCATAATCACCGTCAGCCTCTCTCCTCTTCCAACTGTGCAGATCTGGCACGTGCAAAGCGGTCTGAAGTCTCTGGAGGCGCCAGCTATTTCCATGAATTGGTTAATAATGTGTTGCACCGAGAAAGTCGCTGTGTATGCCTTGTTGGCATCATATGCAGTGAGCATACTTTGCAAAACCTCTTCGGTATAATTTTCCCGTTATCTCAACAATGCCACAGGCTGTGATAACACTATCGCCTTCTTTTGGTGGAAGTTTCAAAGTTATATCTTGGAGATTTCAATCATGCCACAGCTGGGGCGGTATTTCATAGCAAATGGTGCGTCTTGTTGTACTCCTCTAGCTTCCTCTAGGCACTGATCATTCAGGCACAAAGTTGCTATCGCAAGGCAATGCCTGTGCAACCATAAAACATTGCCGCCACATTCGTTCTCTTTCTGACAACTTGTCTTTCAATATGCCCGGTACAATTGCTCTTTAACCACCTGCGACCGATTTTCAGCACAACAGCAGTTTCACGACCACCAGGCTGAGTTGGTCCCATTCGAGCTTTGTAAGTTGTTCATTTATTCATTCACAAAGCTTTACTAACAAGAGCCCTGAGGCCCGGCCTTTTCAGACCGAAGCGTGCCGTGTCCACGATGGCTGCGTCAGGCTGAGCTTTATAACGCCACCGCGGACCTTCTTTCTGGAGAGTCCGTAGTTGATCTTGATATGATGAGCTCGATATCATCTTCTGCCAGTAAAGCCATTTATTTTTCTTCAGGATCGGTGAGAGTCGAAGGGCTGCCCGTCAGCACGTGCCTGATTCCAATTAGGCCATCACGTGCGTTACATTCTCTCTCCATTTCTCTTTCGGGTAGAAACTTATGTACGAAACACGGAGTGTGGTGCGTCCCGGTTTGCAGTAAACGAAGCGTGACTGCCTGAGCCCATGTTCAACTTTACGTGTGGCAATGAGATTTGCTTATGCCCCAAGTAGTAGTATTGATAGTCATCTAGTTGTAAGTTAGTAAATGATCTGTAGATGTCCGGCCATTCGTCACCTCGTTGAGGTTGGCCCGAGTCTCGTCCACTTTTAGGGGCGAAGCTCCTTAAGGTGTGGGTCTGTCCGTCCGTTGTAGTAGCGCGTTACCTTCAAAGAAATGATTGATGCGATGAAAGAAAGAAGACACACAACTTATCTACGCATGCTCAGGAATGGTAGGACCACCAGTGTCAAACGGTTAAACGTGCCGGTCTATACACGAGAGACAACTGTTAAGACAATCTGTCTCTTTTCTGTTTAAGCAGAGGAGGCGCTGGTTTAAGCTAATCGACGGCTGACTCACGCACGCGCTGTATGCCAGGCCTCGGCCATTAAACGCGTTTCTTCATTTTTGTGCCTGCACAGAATCTCGCATTCGTCCAACATGCGCGTGCAGTTACATCCCCGGCAGTGCGACGATAGATTGGCGCAGGCGCGTTGGCGCAGGCAGCGTCTTCTAGCGAATTTCTTGATTGAAATATACCGACTGCTCGCGCTGGAGAACCGTCCACCGGCCACCCATATATACATATATAGGCACTGGATCTTGACTTGCCATGAAGTGCCGGTGGGAGATTTCACTTGTGCGTAGTTGAACCATAAGGATTCGTAGCGTGCGCGTTAACTAAATTAATCCGGAACTCGGCACGATCTACGATGAACCTCCCGAGCTTCGCCCACTCATCATCATTCACTCCCTGGATATGCTGTGAATTTTTTTTTCCACATGTTCAAGAAACCATCGGATTTTAGTTTCGGTAGTTTCGACCTTGTCAATAAGTTTAGCCGCTGTCCCAGCGGCATAGCCTTTTAGTTGGTGCTTTGGAATCGCTATAAATGAAATACCATTTTCGGTACCAGATGGATAGAGCAATTACGGTTTGCTCCGCCACCGTCGATTCCTGAGCGAACATGGTGACGGCGTCCCGTACCGTTCCCTGGCCACGGCCGCTCGATAAAAACGCACGTGCGTTGCTAATCGAGCAGCCGTGCCCTGGCCATCTACCACAATGGCTGCGTAGGCCTCTACAGTTGACCCAGGTGGTGTATGCGAAGGAACCACATGTCGTGCCAGCCGTTCGAAATCTTCTCTCTGATGCTTTCTCTCTGATTTTTCACTTTCACCTGCAGTTTTAATGTAGAACAACAATAATTAAGAAGCCCATCATAATTTTTTCTAAAGATAGTGCATATAAAAGTTAGCGTCCTATGATGATTCATTAGCATCAGTATAATGTACGTGGAGCAATAAATTCTTGAATTATAAGGATCTGGCCCATTTGCCATGTTTCTGATATTTCTCAAAATTCCTTCAAGAGTCCATCGTAATAATATATCACAAGGTAGACTATCACTTGTTCTTTGTCGGGAAAACTATTTGTATTATTATTTTTTCTTTTGCCTCAGAGAGACAAAGTGTTTTTTTTTTCAGATTATGTTCAGAATCGTTAATATGGGACAAAAAAGCTGGCACTTAAAGTAAGTTTCACCCTAATTTGTAATTGTGATCAGGACCACCTGTTCGTTCTTATCTGGATTCGCCCGAAAGGACATGGTTGGCTGTGCAAGCACGCAGCAACCAAGGACGCTCAACAAGTGACGAATGCTGTTTGCCGAAGCCAGTCTTCCAAATGAGAACATTATACCTGTGTCACACGGGCACATTGGAAGGCCTTCGAGTCGATGACCTTCGAAAAGCCCACAACTCTATCGACTCAAAATACATTCTGGCGCTGCTACACGGCAGTTTTCAACGGCCGTTGAGCCGCCGAGTGATTTCGCAACAACATGGCGGCAACCAAGGCGCTCGCTTCAATTCTAATTCGCACTAGTTGCTTGCTATTCGCACCGACGACAAGAAACAGTTTCAATTGAGCCTTCCCTTAATCCCATGTACAAAAAGAGACAAAGTATGTGCGACGTTTTGCGGTCGTTATTCAGAAAATGTGCCGATTTTGACACTGCTAAGCCTAAGTCCCTAGCGTGAGCATCAAAAGTGGTTTGATTCATAGGTACCAGATGGCGTAACACGCAGTGTTCCCCACCAGCTGCATGGCGTTTGTTTTTTATACCAGGGACGGCGTATTCGTTCTAGAAATAATGCAATAAAGTGAGAGCGTTGGCCTCTCGGCACGTTTACAATATTTTTCACAGCGGTAGGATTCTACTTATTGACACAACGACATAAATAGGGCCATGGCCCCAGAAACTAACGCGCGCGGGAGTTGCCGGTGCGCCAAGTCTCGGAGTTCGCACCGCTTCCGCTTCCGTCGTTCAACGGCCTCTGAAGTCTCGAAGGAGTTGTGGGGTGCTCCGTTGACTCGATAGACTATCGATTCGACGGCCATCCGAAACCGCCCGTGTAGCAGCTCAAACTTGACCTTTGAGTCGATGGACAGTTGGTTCGAAGGCCTTCGAAACGCCCGTGTGACACCAGCATTACACACAGTTGTTATCGCACGAAGCTATCTCAGCCAGTGTCATGTCCATGAAGCACATTTAAGGACACCTAAAGTTTATTTATTTATCAGCCATTTAAGAAGCACACCTTCCACTACAGGATACATATAATCGCAGCTGTGCTTGCATCAAAGTCATCCAGTACAGCTTCCTCGTTCTTAAGGATAGTTTGTAGTGTTATGGTGGTATTTTTAACACCCTCGCAATTTCAGACTTCAGCCACTCACTTTCCTCGACCTCACGCATCAATTCAACCTTCTGCTTTAAGGCTCCACATTTTAATGCGGGTACCGTGCTTGCGAAGCGCGTGCAAAAAAGTTGTCACTACATCGCCTAGGAGAATGCTACAATCACTGCCAAAGAAAGAAACGTGACAACGACAGTGCTACTCGAATCTCTACTAATTAAAGACGACACCAGATACCGTTAACAGGACTGACGGAAACGTGCCCCACGTGTACAGCCGTTCATTACAACATATACTGCATGTATAACTGGACAAAAGCACTCGTCCGCTCCGTTGTGAACAAGGAACCTATACAGGTTCCTAAACGTCAAACTGTGTGGGTGTTTTTTTTTTTTTTACTTTGTCAGTGACCGTCACTTTCGATGTGTCCAACATGCTACCTGACCAGACGAGCTTTCGTCGAACTCTTGACTATCTGCATGAAATCATAAGCAGACAATATAGGCAACGCGCGGTGGCTTTCCGTTGGCTACGATATTCTATATCGCTGATAATTGAATTGTTATGTCGACTTCAAGTGGCGGTGGCCGCTGTACCACAGAGATGCAGAAAGCAAAAGCACCTGTGTACCCACAGTTAAGCTCACTATAGTTAATTTCAGCGCCCCTGCGCGGTCTGCGGACAAAGAATGGCGAGGCGGATCGGTTTTCTCTAGCTCGCCCACGGTCAAAATAAAAAAAAAAAGAAAAGAAAAGGTTGTCAGGTGCAGCTCAAGAGTTTCTGTGACTTTGGACAGTCACAGAAGGTCTCCTGATCAAATAATGCGCACATACGGTCGTCGAAATAACACTCAGCGCGACTTAGTGATATTATGCGTATATAACTTTCCGGGCGCGCAACGGGCGTCCTACCTGCAGCGATTAAAATATTGTGTGGGATATAGTGCCCCAGACTCAAGGGTTCTGATGTGCCGTCGTATACGAATATTGGAGTTCACCTCCACCGCCAAACAAAGGCTACTATAGCCATTCATTGTAGGATATCGCCCGTGAAATGTAAACCCTGAAGAAGGATACATATTTGTCATTTACGAAGTTCCTGCTTCTCCCTAACAGGGACAGTCCGCAGAAGTGCACGGCTATAAGTGTATTCCCCCTAAGGAGAGACAGCCGCTGTGCATTCCGAACCTAATTTCCTCTGCCAAGAATCTTTCCCCATAACACCGTTGCTCCGATATAATATAGTCGGTTGCTGTACTGCTTACAGTCCATTGCTATACAACACTTCTTTTCTTGTACACGTCCGCAGTGCCGGTACTGACGTTTTTATTGGTCTCTTCCACGCAGCAAACATGTATGGCCTCGGCGGGCTCCACCTGTACGACCCAACCTCGGATGCCTACCGGGAGAACATGTACACGCACCACGAGTGGAGACTCCGAGGTGATTACGAATTCCTGATTTATGGACAGCACAGATATGAGATACGTGTGCTCATCTCCTCGCTGCTACAACGCCAGCGCCTTTTCATTGTTCAGGGACGCTTTGCTCGGTTTGTTCGCGCCCCGTATCGCTACGCGTTCGCACTCTTCACGAGAGATCGGAGTAGGCAGTGCCGCTATCAATACATCGGGCTGATTACGCCTGCTACGCTAACTTGCAGTGCAAAAACATGTTTCGAGATGCCGTTTACAAATGTCTTGCAGTACCAAGAAAGGAACCCCCATGTATTGGTGCTTTTAACGTTTGCTAGCGCTTTGTTTTCAACACAGAACGTGTGTGATTCTTGTAGCGAGAGCGTGCTTGCTGCAGAGCACTTGTTACCGCTTGAACAGCACGAGTATCCTCTGTACCGATATGCATATGTTATGATGATGAATTTGTTTTCAAGAGAAACATGCATAGTATACCCATTTTACAACATATTCCAACGTTCAGTTAACCTTCAACTATGGAACAATGAACGTTAAAATTGTGGTTGTCTGAATCAAAAAATGCTATAGTCGCTGTAATGGGAATTTTCAGACGTTGAAAACAAATGCTTATTAATGCGCTAGCGCTACAGATTCGCTTTCAAAGCTTGTACAGAGATAAAGCTTAAAGATCTACCAGGAATGCTTGCATATCTCACAGCAACAAACGGTGACCGGTGACCAGCACGAGCAGTAAGGTCTAATAACGTCCGAATGACGGGTATTCGCGTGCATGATTCGAACGTCTATCCGCATAAGCCTCCAAAGTAGTGCTTTAACATGAGATAAAAATATTATAATCTATTTATTACACTATTTTAGCATGGAGAGCATCATGATTAAAATTTTCTAATAATTACAATTGTAATTGCAATAATTATGTCACAGATTGTTTGCATTGACTCTGCCCCATGTGGCATTTCCTGAGAGGTTAGTTAGGGTATTTCTTAAATAAGGATACAAGATCAAATTAAAATCAGTAAAAAGATACCTCCTCATATTCTGATTGCCCTATGAATGGCTTGATACTGGCTGACAAGGAAAGGCAGGGAGGTTCCAGCGCTAGGTTATAAAAGGGCTCTCAAAGTTTGATGTGAAAATGGCTAATGCTGCAATGTTCTTAGACCTGAACACGGTGAAACAGGCCAGAACAAGCGGCCACACAATATGTGCAGCAAGATCATAGCGTACGCACGAGTGCGACACCCTTTTTGCAGCACGGATAGCAGCACTCTGAAGTAAATGAGTTTTCACTTAGCATGGAACATTCGTTGTGCTGGCGCTAAGCAAGGGTCCGCGACCTCTCTGCAGGCGATGCCATTAAAGTGGACGCCGTAGAGGTGTACGCCAAGGACAACGCCAAGCACCACCACACGGAAATGTTTGACACCCTTGAGCGGAGCGACCCGCCGCTCATCATACGACGTGGCCAGTCATTTTTCCTGGCCGTCCGCTTCCAGCGCGAATACCAGCCTGGAACCGACGAAGTTTACCTCGACTTCAGCATCGGTAAGAGCTCCCAAACACGTTAGTTAATTGCGCCTCAGGCAACCGTGTTTGCTTCGTGCTTTATATATATATATATATATATATATTATATATATATATATATATATATATATATATATATATATATATATATATATATATATATATATATATATATATATATATATATATATATATATATATACACGTTGAAGAATTAAAACTGTGCAGTGCAGGAAGCAGGGACAGTTCTCCGCAAGCAACTATCAATGAAGTACATCGGACCCTCGCGCAGTTATCTTCAAAAGGTCGCGAGCCCGCCTCACGATGCATCATACCTAAATGAGAATTAATCCTGATAGCAATCCCTTTCAAATTTCTTATTTATGAGGCCAACCTCAACCTTGCAGAACGAGATAAGGGTGGCTGCGTGTTCCGGATTCTGCCTTAAACATCACGCACACCTTGAGCTCGATGTCGAACGCCGCTTATGGTATGAAGTTTTCGAAGGAAGTTCTTCTATAGTTACGTATGAATGCAGATAAACCGCTCCGAATGGTATTTTGTAGCTAGATCTATAATTTGACAGCCTTATTCACATGCAGGTACATTCGAGAATGCCGCGGCACTGAATAAGACGAATAAACAACACAGATGAAATAAAAACGACGAATGCATATGTCGTTGTGAGCGTTAATATTTTTAGTTTGCCTATGTCGTAAAACGCCCTTACGCAGCGCGTTTTGCAACCGAAGCCTCAAGTTACGCAACCGTTATCCGCTGGATTACGTTTATTTGCCAAGTGTGCTAGACATGTAAGATCAAGTTAACATGCACATATGGATAATTACGTTCAACAGTGAGCGTTGGATTCCAACTCCGTGCTATACAACAAGGATGTTGAATGCAAAAACTCTCTGTCAATATCGATCACTAAGTGAATGTGCAGTCAGTGGCACCTGCGGAAAGTTAAGCCGAAGCGCTGCTATCCCTTGAAAATACCTCAATCTAGTGGAATATTTATTTATTTTATTTATTCATTTATCAATACTGTAAGCCATGAAAGGCTCATACGGGAGCGAGCATACGAACAGTACTCAGGTAGCAAATTATTACAAAGCACATACATGCAACTGAGTAAATAACGCAAGTTTATAATAGGCATGTTTATGTAAGAAAACATACAAGGAAACAAACATAAAATATGCATTACAGAACCCTTAGTCAGCGCAAGAATAAGTTTGTGCGATAAAAATAAAATGAAATAACGATGTGGGTGCGTTGCAAAATACACAAACAGCGCCGAAAATAATCACAGGTTTGCGCACGAATTGGAACACACAATATCGGAAACATTAAAGAAAAATAAAAATAAATGCAAAACGAGGGTGAGGCCCTGCAGAAACTGCGCGTGTGCAAAATCATTTGATGTGTTAGACAACAAGCTGACCGATAACTACTGCAGGTTGAACTCTAGCGTAGAGACTAAATATATTGTGGCATATCAGATGACCAAACTGTTCTATCATTACAATAAATACTTGTGGCTTAGCTCGAGCGCCGATATGAATGAGCCCACAAATGAGCAAACAGTGTCATTTG
Source organism: Hyalomma asiaticum (assembly GCA_013339685.2). Classification (NCBI taxonomy): domain Eukaryota; kingdom Metazoa; phylum Arthropoda; class Arachnida; order Ixodida; family Ixodidae; genus Hyalomma; species Hyalomma asiaticum. The sequence continues at coordinate 271,133,833 of CM023481.1, forward strand.
GAAGCAAATTCCACAGTTCCACTGTAGAAGGAAAAAAAAAGGAGTAATATAAGTCTTTATACATTTCGCATGGTTAGTTCTACTGGAGCAACGTCCAGGGACGCCGAAGTAATCCGACTTTGTTAACCCTGTGAGGTCATGGTACAAGAGATAAAGAAATTTTAAACACGCTACCTTCCTTCGATAAGCAAGCGTCGGTATGCCTAGTTGGGTGCGAAGTGCAGTTACACTGTCATGCCTTGAATACTTTCCGCATATGAACCTAACTGCGCTATTTTGGATTTTTCTAAGGCCAATTTTAAATATTTTCGGTGTGGGTTCCATACTATGCTGGCGTATTCTAACATTGGCCTAACGAGGGTCTTATAGGCCGTTAATTTTACAGAGTAGGAAGCTGTCGCCAGTTTTCGTCACAAGTATCCGAGTTGTTTACATGCTTTTGCGCGAACGTTATTGACGTATAGATCCCATTTGAAAGAATTTGTTATCCTAATCCCAAGATACTCGACTGCGTTCACTTGTTCCACAGAGGCATCCATTAATTTGTATTTGAAATCTAAGTTTGCTTTTACGAGCTACCGCCATGCCCATTGTTTCCCGTTAATTTGCAAGCCCCATTCTCCGCACCAAGCACTGATATTTTCTCAAGATTTGTTGAGTCTTACCTGATCACCGATTGTCTTACTAGGCGTATGAATGACGCAGTCGTCTGCAAAAAAGCCTTATTTTCACCCCTCGTTCCATGCAAAAGTAGATATGATTAATATATGCTAAAAATAGTGTTGATCCCAAAACCGATCCCTACGGGACGCTAGAATGAACAGCAAGATGCCTGATTTAGCATCTTTTACAGAAAGATATGCCTTGGCTTACCACGCAGCGCGTCAACGGCTGAAACCATTGCCATAGCGCAGGATTACTCTATCACGACGCACATCGCCGTTGAGACCATGCGACTTCACCTCAGGCATGTGGCTAGGACTCCCTCACACCATCTGGCGAGCCTCGTTGCTGCAAGGCCCCGCACTTCATTCAGCGCTAATGTCAAAGCAAGAATTTTGAACGTGTGTCTCTTTCAACCATATATATATATATATATATATATATATATAATATATATATATATATATATATAATATATATATATATATATATATATAATATATATATATATATATATTGAAGAAGTAAAACTGTGCAAACTGTGCAGTGCAGGAAGCAGGGACAGTTCTCCGCAAGCAACTATCAATGAAGTACATCGGACCCTCGCGCAGTTATCTTCAAAAGGTCGCGAGCCCGCCTCACGATGCATCATACCTAAATGAGAATTAATCCTGATAGCAATCCCTTTCAAATTTCTTATTTTATGAGGCCAACCTCAACCTTGCAGAACGAGATAAGGGTGGCTGCGTGTTCCGGATTCTGCCTTAAACATCACGCACACCTTGAGCTCGATGTCGAACGCCGCTTATGGTATGAAGTTTTCGAAGGAAGTTCTTCTATAGTTACGTATGAATGCAGATAAACCGCTCCGAAATGGTATTTTGTAGCTAGATCTATAATTTGACAGCCTTATTCACATGCAGGTACATTCGAGAATGCCGCGGCACTGAATAAGACGAATAAACAACACAGATGAAATAAAAACGACGAATGCATATGTCGTTGTGAGCGTTAATATTTTTAGTTTGCCTATGTCGTAAAACGCCCTTACGCAGCGCGTTTTGCAACCGAAGCTTCAAGTTACGCAACCGTTATCCGCTGGATTACGTTTATTTGCCAAGTGTGCTAGACATGTAAGATCAAGTTAACATGCACATATGGATAATTATGTTCAACAGTGAGCGTTGGATTTCCAACTCCGTGCTATACAACATGGATGTTGAATGCAAAAACTCTCTGTCAATATCGATCACTAAGTGAATGTGCAGTCAGTGGCACCTGCGGAAAGTTAAGCCGAAGCGCTGCTATCGCTTGAAAATACCTCAATCTCGTGGAATATTTATTTATTTTATTTATTCATTTATCAATACTGTAAGCCATGAAAGGCTCATACGGGAGCGAGCATACGAACAGTACTCAGGTAGCAAATTATTACAAAGCACATACATGCAACTGAGTAAATAACGCAAGTTTATAATAGGCATGTTTATGTAAGAAAACATACAAGGAAACAAACATAAAATATGCATTACAGAACCCTTAGTCAGCGCAAGAATAAGTTTGTGCGATAAAAATAAAATGAAATAACGATGTGGGTGCGTTGCAAAATACACAAACAGCGCCGAAAATAACCACAGGTTTGCGCACGAATTGGAACACACAATATCGGAAACATTAAAGAAAAATAAAAATAAATGTAAAACGAGGGTGAGGCCCTGCAGAAACTGCGCGTGTGCAAAATCATTTGATGTGTTAGACAACAAGCTGACCGATAACTACTGCAGGTTGAACTCTAGCGTAGAGACTAAATATATTGTGGCATATCAGATGACCAAACTGTTCTATCATTACAATAAATACTTGTGGCTTAGCTCGAGCGCCGATATGAATGAGCCCACAAATGACGAGCAAACAGTGTCATTTGGAAGCAAATTCCACAGTTCCACTGTAGAAGGAAAAAAAAGGAGTAATATAAGTCTTTATACATTTCGCATGGTTAGTTCTACTGGAGCGACGTCCAGGGACGCCGAAGTAATCCGACTTTGTTAACCCTGTGAGGTCATGGTACAAGCGATAAAGAAATTTTAAACACGCTACCTTCCTTCGATAAGCAAGCGTCGGTATGCCGATAGTTGGGTGCGAAGTGCAGTTACACTGTCATGCCTTGAATACTTTCCGCATATGAACCTAACTGCGCTATTTTGGATTTTTCTAAGGCCAATTTTAAATATTTTCGGTGTGGGTTCCATACTATGCTGGCGTATTATAACATTGGCCTAACGAGGGTCTTATAGGCCGTTAATTTTACAGAGTAGGAAGCTGTCGCCAGTTTTCGTCACAAGTATCCGAGTTGTTTACATGCTTTTGCGCGAACGTTATTGACGTATAGATCCCATTTGAAAGAATTTGTTATCCTAATCCCAAGATACTCGACTGCGTTCACTTGTTCCACAGAGGCATCCATTAATTTGTATTTGAAATCTAAAGTTTGCTTTTTACGAGCTACCGCCATGCCCATTGTTTCCCGTTAATTTGCAAGCCCCATTCTTCGCACCAAGCACTGATATTTTCTCAAGATTTGTTGAGTCTTACCTGATCACCGATTGTCTTACTAGGCGTATGAATGACGCAGTCGTCTGCAAAAAAGCCTTATTTTCACCCCTCGTTCCATGCAAAAGTAGATATGATTAATATATGCTAAAAATAGTGTTGATCCTAAAACCGATCTCTACGGGACGCTAGAATGAACAGCAAGATGCCTGATTTAGCATCTTTTACAGAAACAAACTGGGAATGGCAATAGAGGTAGGTCTCAACGAATGAGGTAATTTTAGAGTTAATCCCCAGCAACCTGACCTTAAAATTAGTAAAATATGCGGGACACGGTCGAAAGCCTTCGAGAAATCTATTAAAATAGCATCAGCTTGTTGTTCTGAATCGATTATTACAGATAAGTCGTCTATAATTTCTACAAGTTGGGAACAGTTGAAAGCCTTTGCCTGAAGCCATTTTGTCTGAAATACAATAGGTTATTTTCTTCCAGACAAGTCACTGTCGCCTTATTTATTATATGTTCCATCAATCTGCAACATGTGCTTGTCAAGGATATGGGCCTATATGCGTCTAGGAGGAGCTCGTTTCCACCTTTGTGAACTGGCACGACTTTGGCACACAACCAGTCCGCCGGAAGCACAGCTGTTTCAAGTGATGCACTGAAATTTTGCGCAGAAAGGGGGTCAACTGACCCGCGTATCGCTTGAGGAATTATCAGGCCCAGGTGATTTTTTAACGTCTATCTTTAGCAGCAAGTTCAGAATGCCAGGTTCTGTTATTAAGATATCATGCACCACTGATTCATACTCTCACAAGCGTACAGCCCCGCCACGATGGTCTAGTGGCTAAGGTACTCAGGGGCTGATCCGAGGGTCGCGGGATCGAATCCCGGCTGCGGCGGCTGCATTTCGATGGAGGCGAAATGTTGAGGCCCGTGTGCTGTGCGATGTCAGTGCACGTTAAAGAACCCCAGGTGGTCGAAATTTCCGGAACCCTCCACTACGGCGTCTCTCATAATCAGAACTGGTTTTGGGACGTAAAACCCCACAAAACAACTCACAAGCGTACATTACCGACAGGAGGACGGGAGAAAACAGACAGCAAGTTAAGGTTTGTGTTGAGTGAATTAGCGATTTCACACGCATCCTCAACCACTGTACCGGCAATATTCAATTTGGTTGGCGCATTTTCCGATTTTCACATACACTGCCAAAAATTTCCGAGGCTGATATGTCATGAATTCAGTTAACGTATTAGAAAAAAGTGATCCTTCGCATTCCTTAACCTTTCTTTCAGCTCTTGTGACAGCTCACCAACCATGAAGGGATTGTGTTTTCTCTTGCGCATGCTTACAACGCTTCTTTTAAGATGCATAATAGTCCTAGTAATACGTGGCTTTCTTTTCCGCTTTGTTTTTTTTTTTTAGTTTACTAGGAATGAACTCATTTTCGCAATGTGTAATCCGGCTTTTTTTTTTTCATTTTAACAATAACTCAATGACAGTCGATGTACCGTCGTCAAAGTCATCCTGAAAAATTTCCAGAAATTCAATAATGCTTTCATCATTAGCCTTCGTGTTAACTGCAACCGTGATTCTGGTGTCACTATTATAAGGACCACTCCCCACGCGATGATCACCAAATGCCACAAATATAATTTTATGGTCGCATATATCCTGTTCTTCGGTAACTTCAGGTGTTAATGCTGCGGACATAAAGACGATGTCAAATACCGCGCTTTCTTGCCGCTGAACTCGTGTCGGTTCCACCATGCAGCCAGCAGCGATGCTTACTGTAAAATAGAACATCACAGCTTTTCACTTGTTTATTGCCAGTTGACAAGTTATCCCAATAAATCCCTCCCAACTTAATTTCCCCAGCTACACTCTTAGCACGGTAACTTTTACTAAAGGGGCATATTTTCACATTTTTGTGTACCTATAATCTATAGGTTACCATGTAACCTATGTAAAATTAACTTTTAATATAGGTATACAAACTCGCCCTTTACCATGCGCGTTACATAAATAACCTTTAGCATCTGCTTACAATACTGGGCGTCTTCCTAAAGAATAGAGGTTACATAGTACTGTACACACGTATACTGTCTACATAAAGCGTCACGAAGGCGATATTATGCAGCCAATATGTCGCTTGCCGAGTGCGTGCCTCTTCTTTCTTTCGCTCTTCGTTCTGAGAGGCGTTCGCTCCCCACCTGCTCCCACCAAGCAGGTGTTGCCTAGCAACGTCAATGCGGCTCACTTTCCTTCGCCTTTCGTTCAGTGCTCGCCTCGTCTTTCTTTCGTGCTTCTTTCTGCAGCGTTACTACACAGCGCACAACAGCGATACCGCCGCGCCGGCATCATGAGGTTAAAAATCCTTGTCGGCTTCTTTTGACTCAAGCAATACTGCAACACAGAAGTGTACACAAAAGCAGATTCTCTCAGGAAATTGTTTGACAAAAAAGCTACGCATTTCCCATAATTTTGCTTAAGAGCAATTTTAGCCTGTTTACCTATTTCTTTTTCATATTGGCCTAGCAAATTTGTGATGTAGTAAACTATGAAATATTGTTTGTTTACACTCTCTGCTCTTTAGCCAGCAAACGGTTAAAGCAAATGACAAATACAATTTATAGTGTTCACTCATACGTGCTCTAGTGCTTTTGATCATTTAACCTACTATGCATTTCAACATGCACTTTCCACAAGATTACATTTCACAACAATATGAAGGGCTGAGTAGGCTGTGCATGTGCCACAACACTCGGCTTTATGCGCTGACAATGCAAATAGATATTGACACTTCGCAGATAAAGTAAAGGCATTGAAATAAACATTTTATTTGAAATATAAATTAAAGCCCAATAATTTAAGCATGCCTTGATGCCATGCATGTACATTGAAGAAAACTTTGAGGAGTGGTGTCACTTATACCAAGTCAAGTATGGCACTGTCTCTGAGCCATACATGAGCTTACAAACACTTTAAATACAGTCTGCATAAAATGTAAACAGCTATAACACAATGAAAAGGTTATGTATGTATTACAAGCAAAGTCAAATGAAAAGGACGGTTATGTTCAGCTGAACCTTGGGCACTTCAGGAAAAAGCTTTGCACATTCAGCATAGCTTTACAGCTAACTACAAAGGCAGCCCTATATGACATACCAAACTCAACAGCCTAAAACACGCGTTTGTGACCATATATGCAACACTTAAACAAGTGGCACTGTGGATAAGTGTGCACCGGTTCAAATTGGTAATAAACATCACTTTTTGCCCCTAGCACATCGACAACCTTGTATCACTCAACAATCAATTGAGCAAACAAACCCTTACGAAAATCGATTTAGAGTTCCTTTAGAACTCCTAATGAGTTCCTATAGGGTCTAAAGGAACTCAAAAGGAACTCGCCATCTATAGAATGTTTTCCATAGGACGACTATAGAAAGTCAAAAAATACCTTCTATAGAAACACGTCATTTCACGCACAATAGAAAGCGTATTGACGTCATATGTACTGAATTCTATAAAGTAACTTTTATAGAGCGTCTTTAAAGGGGTCCTGAACCACCGCTCGGGCTTGGTTTTGAAAACGGCTGGGTGTGTATTGAATGCCTCTCAGAAATTGACAGCCGAAAGAATTTTTCAAAACGGTTTGTTAGGAGCGAAGATATTGCGACCGGAAAACTTCCCTTTCCAGTCCTGTTTCAACTCTGCGGAATAGAGGGTACAGAGCTCCTTAGGGCGGCGTCGAAGGAGGTGCCCCGCCCACCGCTTTACGTCACCAGACTTCAGCGACGTGTCAGTGGCTGACGAAAAGCGCACGACTACCGGGGGCTGTTAGGGGCTGTTTCTTCGCAGCGCGCATGTGGCCGCCTGCTCGCTTCGCGCCTGGGCTCGGTCGCGTGCCCTCGCGATCACCACATTCTTTTTTTTTTTCGATCCTCCGAAGCTTTGTTTTCGTTCATCACATACGTTTAGGCTCGCAGGTGTGAGCGTTTACTTTGTCAGTGCGCTGCGTGTCGTCGATATTGCGCATAACGCGGCGTCAGGACAAACAGCGCAACTGTCAACGCTGCCCCACCTTGTCCTGCATAAACCCAAGTTAGTTAATTGTTGATTAGTGATTGTAGACGGGATAATCATGCTGCCGGGCTCGAACGTGACTACTATGACTCGGAAGGAAGACCTTCACAACTCGGACCCTTGCCGACAAGTTAATGTGGAATAAGGTGCGTTGACATGCGGTAAGATGGATGGATTAATTTAATGTGTGAATACACTAGTTCAATTTTAACAGTGAAGCTGTTTAAGCTATTGGTGAAACTGGCAAATCTGCCGAAAACTCCGCTAAGTTATGTAATGCTGGCATAACACGACCATGCTGTACTAAAGACAAAGCTCCGTAGGACGAGTTAGGTAAGGCTAAGTCTCATTCAATGGCGCCTAATTAAGATTCCTACGACTAGTTAGGTAAGGCCAAGTCTTCTTCAAGAGAGCCTAATTAGGAATAATTAATTGAGGCCTAGTTCAGACAGGACTAATCCAACTAAGCCAAACCAAGCCAAACTGAACTAATTCAACCTGAATTGAGCTATGACAAGTAAGTCACACCTAATTAAGCGGATGCTAATGATTTATAATTAATTAAGCCACGATAATAATAAACCATGTCTAATTAAGGTAAATCTAATTATGCGAAGCCTAATTTAGCTGATATGAACAAATCTAGTGTAAGCAAGCTTCTAATTAGACCTTGTTTAATTAATTAGTATTAATTAAATCACGCATAGCTAGGTTATTACTAGTTAAGTCATACCTAAGCTAGCGCTTATTAATCAAAGGTAAATTATGCTAAGACTTCAAGGTCAAGCCTCATTAAGTTGTGACTAAATATTTCAGGACTAATTGGGCTAACACTGATTAAATCAGGCCTATTTCAGGTAGTCTTCATCAAGCGATATCTAATTAAGATAATATGTCAAAGAACAGCGTAACTAGGCCTCTACTAATTAGGCCATGTATAATTAAGATATGACTAATTACCACAAGCATAATTATGTCATGAGTAATGAATACCAGCGTGTTAAACAATGTATCATTAGGTATAAGTTGATCAGGCGGAGTCTAATTAGTGTAACACTGATTAGGTCCTGGCTAATTAAGTTAAGACTAAGTCAAGTCTCAATAAGCTCAGATTATTAAGTTACGCCAAATTAAGCCAAACATTACAGATGTAATGATTTCATTCGAAACTAATTTACCTTAGTCAACCCTAATCTGCTGTAATCCTTAATTCACCCTAATCTAAGTCTAGCGTAATCCGCTCTATAATATGCCATAGTCCACCTTAATGAACCTCCGTATGTCTTAATTCACCCTAATGCACCTTAATGAGCTCTAATCCACTCAAGTACACTGTAATCAGACCTCGTCCTTTAATCTACCTTGTAGAAGAAATATTTTGGGTTCGACTCCAGCCATGCTATTGAGTACGAGTACGAGAAGGTGGCGCATTGGAGTACCATAGGGAATAAACCTATCTACAATCACTGATGAATTAAAGTTTGGGATTAATTTGTGATGTATTACGGGCTGCAGGCATGCATTTGTTGGCTTCTTGGAAAACTACATTTATGGTGACTTTTGCACCGCACCGTTTGCTTCCACGCCGAGGTAGTTACGGACGCCTTCCATTGGCATCTATGAGGCTTGCGCATTAACAAATATATTTTTACATATTTCCAGCAAGTATTTTGCCTATATAGGTGCTCACAACGCAAGGAAAAGCGAGCGCACGGCACGCACGTGCTTACGGTTTTAAAAAAGGCGCGCTGCGAAGGGCCCGCACACAGCCGAGGCGGGCGTGTCTGCCATCGGCCAATAGCAGTGACGCTCCTTGTAAATGCTCTATGACGAAATAGAGCATATTTAAGGAGGGTGAGGAGAAGCCGCTTTTTGAGTTGAGGGCTCCTGAAGAAGTGGAAGCTTTGTGCTCTGCTTGTGAACGCTACGCTTCGCGGATGACTACAGCATTTGGCTGAGATGTTCGTTGCAGCGTAGGCAAGCCGTAGAATATGTTTTTTCACCAAGCCCGGAGGGTGGTTCAGGACCCCTTTAAAACATTTAACGCTTTCTTTCTATAGACTGCTTCACCATACGCGGTCTATAAGGGATGTATCTACTAAATTCTATAAAGTAACCTTTATAGAGTACCTTTAGAACTCTTAACGCTACCTGTCTATAGACTGCATTTCTATACGTCTTCTATAAGGGATCTATAGACGGTTATATATACATATAACATTTTTATGAAAAAATGTTTCATCAGGGACCTATTTACGCCCACTGCAGGGCAAAAATCTCTTCCATATTTTTATCCAATTAACATGGTCATGTCGTAACTGCGGCTATTTTATCGTCACAAACATTTTAATCTAATCCGACCAGCTAGCGTCCTGCTGCCTCCCGCCCCGCTCTGTTTGCGTCCCTTGGAATCCAATCTGTCGCCATTAATGACCACTGGTTACCTTCCCTTCGCACTACACTTCCTTCCCATATGCTAATTTCATGACCTTGACTTCGACTAGCATATGACTAAATTTGCGCATGGAAAAGCAAACGCGGCGGTGGCGCAGTGGGTAGAGTATCGGCGTCAAGTATGCGAAGATGGTACCAAGTTCGAATCCCACTGCCGGACCTAGGACCATCGGTTTTTCTTAAAAAAAGCAGAGCGCCCGACCTCGCCTTCTGTTGAGTACAGTACCCTCTCGAGAGGCCATCCCCCAATGTGGCGAGTAAGTGGCATAAAAGCGTCTTCTTTTTCGAAAACTTGTTGCGAAAGATTTCTATTGCCATCCTAAAGAAACATCATGGAAACATATCTATAGGAAATTTGTCTTTACAGTCCTCAAAAACAATCGGTAGAAATTCTCTATTGAAATGTTTCTGTACATCTTAAAAGAAACTCGATAGAAATGCTCTATAGGAACCATCTATATAGGGCGTCAAATAAACACCATAATATTCTATCGAGCAAGTTCAAAAGGCTTTCTAAAAAAACATATTAAAAATTTCCTAAGGGAACAACAAGTAATAAATTCACACTGCATAAAAAGCAATTTTTGATCCTATACTTGAACAAAAGAATGTAGAAAACGAGTATTGGGAGCAGATATGCATACATTTTTACCAGTACATAATCTGGACCTCAGTAGCCGAAAGTGGTACCACTTGCACCACATCACATGTCACTCAACCATACATGGACCATAGATGAGCCAGCACCTTATTTTCATGTGCATGTGCGTGTGTACACTGCGTTTACAAAACTGGATGGGAGTGGGAAAGTGAACAAGATAATACAAACGCTGCAATAATTATTGCTTTAAGGCTACATGAAAACCTTTCCACATCCTCAGTAGCTTAACTAAGACTCTCCTAGCCTAGTTGGCACATGGTGCTGACAGAAAGAATGATGCCACAAAAATTCCAATGTGAAGGACCGCACAAGGCCAAATTTCAGTTCATATTGTCACGAAGATAAGCAATACACGATCGGCGGAAGAGGACAGCCTTCTTTAATGGCGGCCAGCACCAAAAGAACGCTCGCACAACTGCGCTCTTCTTCGTCTTCCTCTGCTCGAGATCGGTGCCTGTTTTGAGCTTGCTCCTCAAAACTTGCTCCGCGGTGGGCACTTTGCTTGGCGTCATTACTCCCCCCTGTGAAAAGCGACCGTCCCGGTCGCCGACGGCGCAGATGCAAATGAAACAGAGGGCAAGGAAAAGTATGGTCAGATGACTTCTTGACGGGCGTAGTACGGCTTGATACGCAGTACGTGAACAATTTCTGGTCGGGGCCGCCGTCGGCTCATGCTCGTAGCAGAACTTTCGGGAACGACTTCGTAGTTCACGTCGCTGAGGCGCTTTGTTATCCTGTAGGGACCGAAATATCTGCGCAGCAGTTTCTCGGAGAGACCCTGCTGCCTGATGGGCGTCCATACCCAGACGTAGTCACCAGGTTCATAGTGAATTTCTCTTCGGCCGCTGTTGTATCGGCGGGCATCGGCACTTTGCTGGTTACGGATTCGGTTTCGAGCGAGCTGTCGAGCTTCTTCAGCCTTCTGGACGATGTCGTCGGCATTCTCGCTTCTCGCTGTTCCGGTGTCGACTGGTAGCATCGCGTCTAAGGGGGTTGTGACACGACGTCCATAAACGAGTTCAGACGGTGTGAAACGGGTAGTTTCCTGCACAGCTGTGTTGTATGCGAATGTCACATGTGGGAGGATTTGGTCCCACGCCTTGTGCTCTATGTCGACGTACATCGACAGCATATCGGCCATTGTCCTGTTCAGGCGTTCCGTTAAACCATTTGTTTGGGGGTGATAGGCCGTGGTTTTCCGGTGGCTGGTGTTAGTAAGCGTGACGATCTCCTTGATTAAGTCAGCAGTAAACGCTGTGCCTCGATCAGTGATCAAGACGGAAGGGGCTCCATGACGTAATACAATGTCATGCATAAAAAACGTGGCGACTTCGGCAGTGGTTCCGAGGGCTACGGCCTTGGTTTCTGCGTACCGCGTCAGATAATCAGTTGCGACGACTATCCACTTGTTTCCTGCAGACGACGTGGGAAAAGGACCGAGGAGATCCATTCCGATCTGCTGAAACGGTGCTGCAGGGGGTTCCAAGGGTTGCAAAAGTCCAGCAGGTTTTAAAGGTGGAACCTTTCGTCGCTGACAGTCACGATAGCTTCTCACGTAGCGCTGAACGGACGAGAATAGCTGCGGCCAATAGTACTTCTGGCGTATGCGTGCCAAGGTCCTGGCAAAGCCTAGGAGCCCGGCACACGGATCATCATGGCATGCCTGTAAGACTTCTGCACGCAGTGAAACTGGAACAAAGAGTAGGTATGTTTCCTGGCTGTTTTGGACATTTTTCTTGTAGAGGATGTTGTTTCGGAGGCAGTAAGAAGTGAGCCCTCGCGACATGGGGCGCGGAACAACGACGTCCGCACCCTCAAGGTATCTGATCAGAGGCAGCAATGTTGTGTCGGCGCGTTGGTAGTCGGCCATCTCGACAATGTCGACGACGCCGAGAAACGGAAAATCTTGCTCTAAGTCGCTCGGTTTCAAAGGTAAAGGAGCACGTGAGAGGCAGTCAGCGTCGCCGTGTTTCTGCCCGGACCGGTAGACCACTGTCACGTCGTACTCCTGAAGGCGAAGGCTCCAACGAGCGAGGCGACCTGACGGATCTCTAAGGTTCGCAAGCCAACACAGCGAGTGATGGTCGCTCACAACGCGAAAAGGTCTTCCGTAAATGTACGGTCGGAACTTGCAGATAGCCCAAATGACTGCTAAGCACTCCTTTTCCGTCGTGGAGTAGTTGACTATATATATGGGGAAAAAAAATTTACATAGAGGGAAACTTCAGGCAGATGCTTCATTCACATTTTAGTGGCCATGTAACAGTATGACTATAAGGCACTTTTTATCAAGCACTGTCTAAAGACTGTTTCACTGCAACAAAGAGACAAGGACACCTCACTGACGCACTGTCCACCTTTCTTCTTTATGTACAAAGCCTCCATCAGTTCACCGAGGAAGGTAGTTTACAAAATACACTGCGAAGTACACTGCCATTAAAGTTCCATCCTATGTAAATTTTTTTCCCCATAGATCATTTGAAAGTTCGTACACGTCTTGTCCTTCATTTTCTTGTTCTTCGCTGTGCCTTCAATTTTTTCTGGCAGTACCTGCAGCTTAACACTATGGCTCTAAGGACACTTCCAGAGCAATATCCTGAATGAAAAGATTCTGAGTAAAACTTTTATATCATAAGCATTATCTAACAAAAGATTTCCTGATAGACGTATATATGAACAGTGCTTTTAAGTTAATAACAATAGGAAACCTACAGTTTGACAAAAAGAAACTTCAAAAAGTTGTTGAGGCTCTACTTGAGTAAGAGAGTGTATAGAGACGTAGACACTACGTGTTTATGTCACCAGTTGAGGAAGTGCACACAAGCAAACACTCAATTCAAAGCAACAATTCGAGGTGTACATTCAAACAACTACAAATGCAGCATTTATGTTAAACATAGTACGGCACCAAAACTGTGCTTCAGTACTTGGAAAAAGCATTTCATTAAAAAACGCTTAATCTTTTAAGTAATACACACCTCAAAGAAGCCTGACTAGTTCCCGCTCGAAGCAATTGAAGATACATCTCTCTTGATTGTGGCCCCATTGCAGGAATACAATGTTTAAAGGTGCCTTGAAATGTTAGTGTCCTTATTAATAACACCTGAACAAATAAATCCGACACAAAACCCAGCACAAGAATGTAATATGGGCGCTCAGCTGTATGCTGTCATGTAGCAAACATGTAATAATGCAAAAGAAAAAAATGGCTACTGACTTCCCATCAGATAACCTTTTTCTTCATAAGAGCAAAGAGAGGCTTCAATCTGTTGTTTATCAGCCCTCTAGGCACGAAATTGTTGGGAAGCACTACTTTCAGCAGCAGTGCAAGGCATGGTGCAAATGCTTATGGATAATGCAAGTTTTGGATGTAAGAGATCAACAAACAAAAAAACAAAGCTTTCTCCACTTTACCAGTTGATACCCAGATTATTTCTTCTTTGCAACCAGCATAGATGCATGTATGCTGGCTGCATGTGTAGATGTGAGAAGCTGCAATCTTGACACCACAAGTGGGTAGTGGAACCTATGAAAAAAAAAGTTGGAGCTTATATTAGCTATAACATATCCAATATTTCATATGTTCAGCACAATGTAAACTGACAGCATGAGAACATTCATTTAAAAAATGCGGGAAGGTTGAACTAGCGGTGAAAGGCTGGACAAAAAGCAGAGCTTGTCGCCAACCTAGCTTATGGCCTCTACAAGCTCAACTAAGTGGCTTGTCACGTGACTAGATGCTGCATGGTTTCAGTGAAAACATGTCTTGTTAGAAGCTGTGATGTCATTACATGATTTGAATCACGCGTCTATGTTCTAACTGGCTTGGCAGGAACATGCCATATGATCACCCAAAATCACTTAAAGCAATGCCACGTGATATGTCGCCGACAAAACGAAGTAAGGCAATGTCACGTAAAATGTCGCGCCAACGTCACGTAACGCAATGGCACGTGACGTTTCTGCATAAATAAAGCAATGCAATGTCACGTGACTTGTTTCCCCAAATCACGTGACGCAATGCCACGTGACATGTTCCTCCAAAATAGCGTAACAATGTCACGTGACATGTTCTTGCCCAAATCACGTAACGCAAGGTCACGTGACATTTTCCCGTCAAAATAATGTAACGAAATGCCGCGTTACATGTTTCCGCCAACATCACGTTACGCTACGTCACGCCTGACAAACTACGGCTAGCTTATCTGAGCAGCTTCGGTGCAAATAACGTCGTATCCACTTCTCCACCTCCCCCCCCTCTACCTCCATCCACACACTTTTAAGCCAACCAAATTCGTATTATCCACCCTCCCCTTCCCACCGATCCCCACGATACTTACAAGCCAACCAATAACTTCGTATGCAGCCCGCGCCGCCGGCCTCCCCTTCCGCCCCCCTAACTAATACCGGAATCTGGTTAAACCCGCGGTTTACTCATATAAGTGTGATTTCACTTATAAATATAGGTGGAGCGACGCTTGCGCACGAGCAGGCTTCGTGTAGCATTCAATCGTCAGCTGTGTGCACTCACGATCACCTCCCAATTAATTGTAAATCACAATAAAGGTAGGTTTCTAACGAGGCTGTGGAGTTGTGAAATTGAATGTGGTCATTTGGGGTCCTCTCTTTCCTCCTTTTCAAGGTTTACCTCCTTAGAGTTATCGCCGCATTGGTTGGTGAAAAAAAAAAAGCACATAGTTCAGTTTTGCATTTCAGCGCACCCAAAAATTTCGGCAACCTCTGCGTCTTGCAAGGCCGGTAATTAAGACGCATGTGCGACTACGTTAGAAAGGGAAGAAGGGGTCAGGCCGACTGACGACGCTCACCGGCACTAGCGATAACGCCATCGACGAGAAAACAGCAGGGATTCACAAGTGTGAGCGCCTTGCAAGAAGTTGTTTGCCGTTTTTGTACGTATATATACACGCACGAACATACAAACCTCGCTCTTTCACACACACACACACACACACACACACACACACACACACACACACACACACACACACACACACACACACACACACACACACACACACACACACACACTTTTTAATAAAATACTGGCTGCGCCCCTACCAGTAGTAAATCCCGCTTCACAATGCATCCCTTGGCATGAATGCGTTTCAGTCATCCCTGTGACCGTGACGACCGCAGGGCTGTCGCGCTGAGATCCCTCTACATCGCGCCAGGGCCCAGAATCTGAAAAAAAAAAAAAAAATGAATACGAGCACCACATCAGGCTCAAACGCCTCTGCCTGCACCGCCTAATATGTACCCTTGGAGCAGCCAGACTGGGAATCTTGTGCCGGCGTAAAGCTCAATGTTTCTTCTGTCGACACAAGTGCTGGATTGCGCGCTCTCAGCAGAAAAAAAAAAATAGAAGAGGTATAAAATAAAGGAGGCTTTTATAGGCTAGAACGGTAAGTTCATGGCTAACGCTCCGCGTTATACTGACCATGCGGCGCCGAAGATAGATCAGTTGAACGAGCTTCCTGATCTGCATTCGACACTGCAAAAGCCTCAAACACAGAACCTAGCATAGCGGTTTACGCAGTAACCACGGCTGCATCCGTTTCTTTTTTTTCTGAAATAAAACGTAACAGAATACCAACATTACTATTTGCAATGCAGTAATAGCGCTGCTGAAAACAATGTTAACCAAGGCATCGTGTAGTAAGATTGGCATAAAATCCGCAATAAGCCTTCGAAAATTGAAATGTTCTCAATTTAATATCCAGACAGCCAACACAAGAAGTAAGACAAAGGGCGACGTTTTCTTTTTTCCTTTTCGCTTGAACTTGCGTAATGGAACAACAATTGGCCCGGTCATATGTACTACTGTAAGAGCTCCTAGGACATATGAGAATTGTCTCACGTGCTCGCACAAAATGAAAACATACTGCTTAGCACAAATACTAAACGAAAAACGCAAAAAATCAGATACCAACACGAACTTTTTCAAAAACTCGCGAGCTTAGCGTTGTAAGCATGCACTGTCAGGTATTCAACAAACTGTATACTTCATGCGCTTTACCACAAGAATAGATACAGCACGTTTTACTTACCAAAACTCTTGTTTGGGCTAGTTGGTGACCATTCATAGTGACTTGAAGACGCGAAAAAAGTACACAGGCGCTTGTCCTTGTCGTTTTTTGTGTGTCGTCTGTGTACTTTTTTCGCGTCTTCAAGTCACTATGAATTTACTTACCAAGTTCGCATATCCTGCCGTATGCGCTGGGGACATATCGCAATAGTCGCACCTTACCCGGCTGTCACTTTCGGAAATGCGTAGTATTGTGTACGGTCGTCAGTCGCAGCCATGCTCATCGCAGCGGCCGCGTACAACGCCGAATAATCCCTGTTACACAACGGCATTGCTATGCCGTGATTCACCCGCAGCTTTCCCGTATACTTAACCGCGCTGGAACAATTACAGAACGTGGAGGATGCAGACAGTGTGTCAAAAGGTCGGACACGAGCATACGGCCTCGAAACGGCAACGACCGAATGCCGCGAAAGCCCTCGGACGGCGGGCGCTTTCCGCCTTCGCTTGGACATTTCCCAATGCATTTCCCACCATGCAACGCGAATAACCGCGACTGGACTAAAGAGGAAAGCGAACAGCCTTTTGATTACGCAGAAGCCCGGTCGCAACTACCATGTTTGGCTTTTGTTTTTGTTTTTCTACTTCTACGCTCCACGCCTTCTATGCTCCTTCAGTAGACACTAGAGCGGGCGTTGCTCGCTGTTGCGTGCATGACAGAGCGTCTAGCGAGCTGCGCCATGAGTTTCAAGTTCGGTGTCGCTGCTCGGATTCGCTATTGGCCTCGAAATCGACATGTGGGTATCACCGCACATGTAGCGCTATCACCGCGTAAGTGCGGTAGGCGTTCGCCGGCGCGCATTGAAATGTACGCAGCGGCGCTCTTGTGAGCCGCTTGAGGCAGTGTTTAGCTAAATAAAAGCATTAACTGCAGTCAAACGGTAATACATCCGTCCTTCAATTTCACGCCAGTGCATTAATCACGCAAAACGTTTTTATTGCACGTCAAGGAAGCGTAATATGCCATTCAACGGGGCACTGACATCACCCACCCTCACAGTTTGACTTCCTCGGTGGTTCACTCCGTCTATCTTTCTTTCACCATACTTAAGTTTTCCCTTACTTATTCTTTTATTAGCGACAGTATTAGCGACAGCTTCTTTTCTTACCGACAGTATATTTCATGGCGCAGCTTAGATTAAAAATGAAAGTGCCGGATCTGACTCTCCTGGATAAAGTCCTGGAGTGGCCGGTGCAATTATCCTGCCTCCAGAGCGTTCGGTAATGTGGTTGATCTGCATGGTAACCAAGATGCGCAGCTGGCACACGTGGGCCTCTCGGGCAGAACGTTCCTGCGGCCCGTCCTTCACGCGCTTTTTTGCTCTATACATTGGTGACTGTAGGGGTAAATAAGCCCATTATTTTTTGATGCCAGTGTAAGCTCCCGAATAAAAAAGATCATAATTTCAAAGCATTTATACAAATCTACGAGCTTCTGTTTGTTGAAATACCACTACCGATGCTCCAAGTCGATCTTCCCACCATGGTGACTAAAATGCCTATACAGGAGCGCGGGACTTCCTGTCGTATTCCCCCACTGGACTTCGACGAGCAATATAATCTCGGTCTTTCTTTCACACGGCAGTTTTGTGTGAGGTTTTAAAATGTGCTGCTCATTAAGCCGATGACGCTCTAATAAACGGGTTCAGCTGAACTTGCAAGTGCAGCTGCGCATGAATGCGCGAGTACTAAACGTTCTGAAGTGGTAGATACAGCGGCACCGAATAATGCACATCGAGTTAATCGAACATGCGCATCAAATGCCATGACCGTGTACAGAATAATCACGTCGACGCCCTCGGTAAACGCCCACTGCACTGCGTAAAGGTCTCTTTCTATGGGCTCTGCTTCTCCTATAAGTTACTATATAAAGGTTACATAGCCCCTCGCCTTCCATATACCTTTAGGCACGCTCATTTTCGACGTTGTAACCTATATACTCGACAAGCGTTCACGAAAACATCAAAACATTTAAGATGTAACCTTTATTTTAAAGGGTACTTCTGATTAAAAGTTATCATAGAAGGTACCGTGCTAAGAGTGTACTATCAGTTTGGTTCTTGTCGTGACGCGACTATGTAAAAAATCCTATACAGTTCCATAAGAAAGCTATCAGGAGCACCCGCACGTCGATTATTATTATTATTACCTATGGTAGGGTGACATCGCTCACATGTAATGTACACCATACGCTCTCATGACCAACTTAATGTCCCTAGATATTTTTTTCAGTTTTTTAAGTAGCGAAAAGCTTTGATGTGCCGCTGGTGCATCTGATAGGTCGGCGTTGCTTTTGGCAGCCATATTCTTCCTAAGGCTGTTACTTGAATGCTGCAGCGACAGAACGTCAAAGAAAGTCGCGCGTTTCAGTAGGCGTTTCCTTACATATGGCATGTCCACTATCATATTTGACAGGAACGCGTATCTTGACGGCCGGATGCTATCTGCGCGCGCGTGCTCCGCTCCACGTGTTTAGGAAGAACATGGCTGCCGACAAGGGCTTTGTGCGAGAGGGTGCCGGGAGAGGAGGTAGTTGTCGCTACTTAAAAACGGAGAAAATATCTAGGGACTTTAGAGCAACTCCTCCAGTTTCCACGTGAGCGGAGAGACGTCACTTCAGAGCGACAGCAACGCCTCCACCGCGACCGTCTAGGTGTGTTCGAAAAAGTGTTCATCAGGGAGGAACCACTTCAGAATAGTGAATATCCGCGTTAAACCGCGTTTCTGTAATTACTACTACATCCGGACCATACGACACTAGAAACGCTTCAAATTTGTGAAGTTTATTCACGATGCTTCTCGCAAGCATAACAACGTCAATGGCGTGGTACTTCACGTTTTTCAGTCAATGGGAGCACAAGCGTTCACTGTCACACGAGCCGCTTCGAACGTTGCAAAGACATCATTTTTTTTATCATTATCCCAGACGTACAGTCCTTCATTATTATTTTGTTTATCAAAAAGGAGTGAGACTTTATCGCCGTTACTACGATTGGCTGCCGAAGCTTTCCGTATCTTCCTACGAACTTCGCGAATTGCGGCAGGGAAGTCTTCTGAAATAGAAATTTTTTCCCCTTGAGTTTGAAACAGTTGTGAAGAACTGACATTAAGTCGCAAATATTAAGGGTTGTGATGTGAAATCTGATAATACCGTGATGTCAAGTAATTTGCCTACATGACGTGCTTGGCCATGTGCCGTAGAACACCCGCTACACAAACGCTCGTGTGTGTTGCCGGTATTTCGAGGGTCGCACTAGCAGGCCTCTTCTCGGAATACGTATAGCGACGAGCGCTTGATGACTGGCGGCGCAGGTCCCAACCCGGAGATCAGCAAGGGCACCTTCGTGAGCCTGCGCGTGCCGCACACCAAGGGCGACTTCAGCCGGTCTGCGCAAAGCTGGGACGTGCGCCTGACGCACCACGACCGCGCCGTCGTGTCCCTTGAAGTGTTCGTGCCGGCCAACGTGAGCGTGGGCCCTTGGCAGATGGCCGTGCTCAGCCGGTCGCGCGCCGACCGGGAAGACCGGGTCAAGTATTTGCATCCATCCGACATATACGTGCTATTCAACCCCTGGTGCAAAGGTATGCGCTACCCTGAAGCGACAAATTTTATTTTTTATTTTATTGTCATAGCACAGAATCTTCGCATGCACAGCCGCCTTTTTGCAACAGCGCATTATTATTATTATTATTATTATTATTATTATTATTATTATTATTATTATTATTATTATTATTATTATTATTATTAGTCAAGAAGGACAACAGATGTATCTGTCCGAGCAACAGTATCATTAATGCTAGCGTTGACGAAAAATGGGCAGAAATAGCAGGCCTTCCTCCTTTATTTGCTAAAATGCTCTCGCTGTTCCAGATGATTTGGTGTATATGGAAAACGAAGACTGGCGACGAGAGTACGTGCTCAACGACGTTGGCAAAATTTACATCGGATCATCGAAGCAGCCAGGGGGACGACAGTGGATTTTCGGACAGGTAGGCATGTGCACGTGGGTAAGCGCGTAGTATTCAGGCTGTCTGGTCTCCTACATTATTTATTTATTTATTTATTTATTTATTTATTTATTTATTTATTTATTTATTTATATCGGTCTTTGTTCGAGTCGGCTCTGTTTGCACTGTGTCAAGTTAATGATAAGTAAAAATAGATTGTCCTGCCGCAATCGCTTTGTTTGTGTTACCTCATTCGCTGTCAAAAGTTCTGAAAAAAAATAATAAACCGGCTTGAGAAGCAAGCAAGTGTTCCGAGGGACGTTGCAATGCTTTCGTTCCAAGCTCTGGAGAGAGTCGAGTCGCAATCAGAGCTACTTAACTCACCTTTTGTTCTTCTTTTGTTTTTCTTTTGTTTTTGCGACCGGGGGGGGGGGGGGGCTGTTGCAGTTTGGAGACATAGTCTTGCCTGCGTGCTGGCTCCTCCTGCGCAAGTCCCGCCTTAAGTACGCTGGATGGGCTGACCCGGTGAAAGTAGTCCGAGTCATCTCCGCAATGGTAAGTGTAGCACCTGCGCGAATACGAGATGAAATTTCTCACTGAGGACTGTGTATCAAGTACCTTAAAAACCGTACTGAACAGAGGTTCTCAAGTAAATGGGGACTACAAGCAATGACGACCATTGTTGTGGTAATGTTCGCTGTTAAAAGATGTCTCAAGATAGAGCCAACGTTTCAACGAGGGAGGTCTGGGCAACAAACCTTGATTGTTGCCGAAGCTAGACTCAGTGTTTGGCTGGTTGTCACTGCATTAGAGAAACTAATACAGCGCGCACTCAACCGCACGGGACGAATTGAATGAAACACGCTTGTATTTGTGTTTCCTTCATTTTGTCCCGTCCAACTGCGTGCTGTATTTGTTTCTATACTGTTGAAGAAAACTTGCTAGTATTCGCCGTGATAACAATTATTGTAACCTTGGAAAAAAGTCGCTCCAACTTGAAATACGGCTTCCACAACCACTGCTTATCGCTTCAAAGACCACCTCTTTCGATCAATTGTGCCCATTTTCTTCTCGGCCGTGTGTTTGTCTATAAGAATCGCCCCGCGGTGCCTATTGCATATACTATATAAAACAGGAAACATGGCAGCGCGCACCGAAAGGACGACACAGTAGAATAGACAAATACAAGCTGTAGTTGTCACTGTTGACCAAATAAATACGACGGCACACACTCACTCCGGGGCATTGGCCAAAAGCCAGGTAGTAAAAAACAATATCAAATAGACCCTACAATCGTTCAATAAGATTGAGGAAATAAAACGAGTAAGGGAAATGTGAGTGTACTGAGATGATAAGAAACACAAGCGCTTGTGTTCGCGCATTCTTCCTTACCCTCCTTGTTCCAATATGCGCTGCCATACCCCATTATGTCTAACCACTGGCTCACCTTCGAAAAAAAAGGAGAAGCTTGCCATGAATTTATTGGACAATATTTGCCCTGTAGATAAAAAATGGGCCGCGTATCTGCGTGTATCGCAGCAAATGTCGTCGAAAGACGATAGTCTTCTGCCGGCTGTACTACATGAGTACTGGTCTCATCCGCGGCCACCGATGATGTTGTTCTCGTACCATTTCCACTTCTCCGCTGCTATTTGGTCGTCGGTCTTTTCCCTGCGTTGTCTGGGCATGTCTTGTAGAGTGGGTTGTATTTCAACAAGCGGCCATTTATGATTTGCCTTGCCTCAGACACCACCTCCTCTATGTTTAATCGGCCGCATCTGGCTGGCATTGATAAAATAGAGGAGGCGCTGCGTGAGATATGGACGCCATCTGGCAGAGCCGTTGGGAAACATGAGCTTGTGCAGAATCCCTGGGAAACTGCCAGGCGGCAGCACCAAATCGTCAGCAGAGGCCTTTTTCAAGCATAGAGTCGCATTTTTAACGCAGTCTAGCAAACACTAGAGTCTTTAGAATTACGTATGTATGTATTTTCTAGTAAAGGAACACAACCCCTAATACGTACTTACGTATTGATGTCGCGCCTCAGATATGCATAATATTTGCTTTTTGATCAACAATGTTCACAAGTATGAACACAGCTACCAATTCAAGATGGCTGGACGTTAGGCAAGTGCTTAAACTTTGGCCGGATCGCTGAATCGTGTGACAGACAGACAAGCAGAAAGACAGACCAAAATTTCTGCGTTCAAGTATCCCAAGAAAGACTATCCTCTTTTATAAATTTCTAGTGGCGGTATATGATTGCTTTCTTGCGCTTAGTATACCACAAGACGGGGACGAGACAGAGTGTCCCTGCCTCGTCCCCGTCTCGCCGCACCTTGCGCAAGAAAAAAAAAATTGCTGCCATCTTGGCACTAGTCTGAAGAAACATAGAAGCTGGGCGGCTTCGTTAGGTTAATTTAGCTTATGTCTGTATTGCATGGCTGGGCTCTTACAGGGCATTCTACATGGGCTTGAGCTAAGAGCTAAATTAGGTTAAGCTAAGGAAGCCGCCCACCCTCAGTTGTTTGACTTGGTTCACCCGTTCTCTATAATCCGGGTTAGCCAGGTGACATCGCCTATCCCTGGCTTCCCTGGCGAGTACCGATGGATCGGCAAGAAGACGGCGTTTCCTTTCCCTCTCGGCTTCGCGGCGCCGCTAGCACTGAGTGGCTTTTTCTTCCGATGCCATGTTAGGCTTTTGTCTTGCCATGTAGCAGCGAAGCTGCTAGTCCTGTCTGCTTGTGGACACGCATGCCCTTTACCTTCAGCGCAACTAGTAGTGAGATGAGGGAGGGCATGAGCGCAAGAGAAGAAACAAGTACACGAAAATTCAGCACATCCGCCTTTATGTAGTAATTGGGTGAGGGCATGAGTGCGAAAGAAGAAAGAAGTGCGCGCGCAAATTCAGCACGTAGGGCATTGCAGAGAAAGAGTGCATGCGCACTTATTTCATGATGGTGGTAGTTTTGGCCGGACGATCTGGTAATTTTGCCAAGCTTAAACATCTTCCATGTAAAACATCATGAATGAGCATCAACTAGCCCATTTCATCGCTCTGCTAAACGTGATAGTGGCGATCGTCCGTTGATGCGTACGCCAGTTCAAGACGCGCGTTTATGCGAAATGCAGTAATGATAGCTGTGTAGTCGACGGCCGCAGCAGTATGAATGAGCGAGCGTGAGGTACTGCTCCGTCTCTAATACTTCAGTAGGGACTACTGAACTAAGCGCATATGGCCCATAATCCGAAAATGACATCCCGAATAGGGTACAACTAACAGGCATCAGACAAGACAGACTCTGCTGAAAGCATTAAACAATAGTGCCGATTACCTCTGGCGTCCGTCACTGTCGTTCTTTTTGGTAACGACAGGCAATGAATAAAAGAATGTGGCGCCGAATTTCACTTTGACTTGTGTTTGAACGAAATAATGACATACGCCGAAATGCAATGAGGCAGCACCATGCGTTATCGTTAGATTGCAAGGCTCTCTTTTTTTTATTTCCCTTTTATCATTCCTGGCTCTTTCAGCTGCTGCAGCCCTCTCATCTGGAGCAGAATGAAGAGCAAATGTTGAATAGCCATGAAGTTCTGTAGCGCAGGTTA
Organism: Hyalomma asiaticum; assembly: GCA_013339685.2. Classification (NCBI taxonomy): domain Eukaryota; kingdom Metazoa; phylum Arthropoda; class Arachnida; order Ixodida; family Ixodidae; genus Hyalomma; species Hyalomma asiaticum. The sequence continues at coordinate 271,157,920 of CM023481.1, forward strand.
AGCTCGGTAAATATTCGTCGCGTCAAATCTTATCTTTCTGTTCTATCTCAACTTATACACCACCTACCTAAAGCCCGAAAAGTAAGGAACAGTGACGGTGAGAAATTTCCCTAGTCTCCACATCACGATGTATCTATATTTTGAGAGTTAACTGTGTAGTCCACCATCTTCACTTGTGCATATCCATCATCATCGTCATCGTCATAATTTGTGTGGTTGGTGTTCGTTCGCTGACTCGCGCGGCTGCGTTGAAGTACAAGGGCTATTCCATCGTCCCAGACTTCGTCTTACAAGTGGTGGAGATTGCGTTAATTCCCACGTCCTCTTGCTCTACCGGTCCTCCCCGGGCTCCGTCGCCAACAACAGTGAGGTTACCAAGAGGCGCATGCTACAACCACCCCTGCTCAGTCAGCCGGGTCTACTTGGAGCGTCAGCACACCGCAACGCGACCCTAAGGTTTTTTCTTGCCGTCATGACGAAGACATGAAAAACTTGTTTGATCACTACGACAGAGTCTGAGATCGCAGCCGTTGGCACGAGGCACACAAAGTTCTGCAATGCTGCTTTATACCCCAAGCTGATCGCTAAATCATGGCCTTTTGCAACGATCAACGCGACTTTGCTGATTGGTCGATATTTGCTGAGCAGCGATGCCAGATAGATGTTCGGTACGACAGCTGGACGCTCTAAAGTGTATAGCCAAACTCGTTATCCACATCCAGGGAGCAGGCTAATCCCACGCCTCCTAGAGTGAATACGTCCTGGCTCTCTGCCATCGCTCTCAGGGTGATATTTCAGAAGACGACCATCTCCGTCATATACTGAAAGGCATAAACTCCGTTGCCTTTTGATGCTCTTATCATTCAGAGCCCTACAGCTACGATGACGAAATGCGAGTACTGATCCGTACCACTGTGAGAGCGGAGCTTCACGTCCATGTTCCGGGACAACGCAGCATTTGCATCTATTGGCAATGCGCCTTCAAATATGCGCGAGACCATCAAATTGGAACATGGGTCCCTGGCACTTTTCGAACATGCCCGGTCCCCTGTGTCCATTCGTGGGCCTTCGAATGCAGAGGTTGCTTCGTGGCTTCTGTATCAGTTCCGCTTGCATCTACTGACGTTGCTTGACCAATCTGACCCTCATGACAGAAGAGGCCCTTGCATGACCATCGTGCTCTACCTGGCGCCCTTTTTGCTCGGTATGTTTCTACGGTTGCGTATGTAGTCATATATCCAGTTGTAGGATTAATCGGTTTATTCATGGCAGGTTGTGGCCGCTACTGCACCAGGGTGGCTAATCCTGCTCTTGTGCATTACCGGCTATGGTCGCCGGAGTCAGGCCGGTGAATGATAGGTGTAACGGTGTAAGGGACAAGAATAGAGTGGAGTGGGGGAAGGAACAAACACGTGTTAAGGACACTTTAGTAGGAATTAAGAAGAAATGGGCATGGACAGGGCACGCCATGCTAAGGCAGGACAACCGGTGGTCATTTAGAGTAACAGAGTGGATCTCTAGGGAAGGCAAGCGTGGCAGGGGGCGGGAGAATTATAGGTAGGCAGATCGGATCAAGAAATTTGCGGGGAAAGCATACTGGTCCTGCGCTGCGGTCCTGTGCCTCTAATTATCTGTGATCTCCAATTATCTCGGTCGTGTGCTAGCTGCGTCCACGGCCGCACCTAGTACAGGACCGAGATAATTGGAGATGTATGCGAGAGGCTTTTGCCCTGCAGTGGGCGTAGAGAGGCTAATGATAATGATGATCCAGTTAGCTCCGCGCGAGCCAGACGAGTTATTCTGAGTATTATGAGGATGGGTATATACAGGTGAAGACGATGAACGACACAGTTGAGCACCAGTAAAAGAAGTCGCCATTCCAGCGCTCACCCATGTCGCGTAAGCACAGTAGTTTGCTAACATTCAAACAACGCCTAGATAAGGCATCTCACATTTAACACAGACACGCGCACAGAACGTTTCGAACACGAGAGACCGTCCCACAGATTGATGACAGAGTTTATTTCATCGCGGTCGGCCGTGGCTGTATCCCATTTCTCATCTGCTATCTCACTCCGCTCCCAAATGAATGATACGTGACAAAAAAAAAAGATGTAATGGTTAAAAACTTTGTTAATTTGCAAAAAAAAACATGTCATTCAGTAGTCAACCTGCTGCTTGTATACGGCTTCGAACACGTATCTTTAAAATTAAGAAAAGGCCAAGGAGGTGCAAGCTCGATCACGATAGGTCTCTGGTAGCGCATATAACACGAAGACGAAAAAGAACAGACACAGCTCCATGCATATGTCGGGTCTTTTTCTTCGTCTTTGTGCTATTTGCATTACTGGAAAAAGTAGTGACAACAAGCCCAACTTTCTACAATCACGACTGACACATGTCCCAAATTTCTGGGGTTTTTTTTGTCATTGTTTTAAATTTTGCAGTTGTTAAAGGGACACGAAAGTGAAAAGGTTTAGAATGATAACTTATAATTCAAGAACTCGAATGTCGTTAATTTCAGCTATTTGTGTTCAATATTGAAAGGGAAAATGGATGTCAAGGCTTTAGTTTTGAAATTCGCGCCGTCAAGTATGTGTGACTTCACGCGTTTCAGTGCTGGAACGTCAGAGCGGCGTCGCCACCCTCTTTTCTTTTCGCGCGTTTCTCAGCTTACCGAGGGTCTTTTCCTCTCAAGAATGGAGCTTTTATTATCGGGATATGCTGACCTAATAAAATGAGAACAACTGTTTTTCAGTTTAGTGTCGTTTTCAAGCCTAGAACTTTGAACCATTTAACTCAGATGAGCACTTTTTGTATTACTAACCAATGTTTAAGAGAGCGGAATGGTAACGAACAGTCTGCATACTCTCTGTGAACTCGCCGTGGTCCACAAAATGCGGCTCGTTTTAGGACATCACGTCGTGCCACAAACGTTATTGCTGTTTTATTCATATAGATAAGCGATTCACATCAGTTTCTAGTGTAAAATAAAACTTGTTTCTAGCAAAAGAAAGAAAGAAAGAAAGAAAGAAAGAAAGAAAGAAAGAAAGAAAGAAAGAAAGAAAGAAAGAAAGGACGGCCATTCATGGCTTCCGGTGCTAACTGCCTTTGTGTTTCGTTTCTCTAACTTCTAGGTGCGACTGAGTCGTTATGACAACTTACAGTATAAAGCACAGTGCTATCGTTGAATTATAAGGTGATTTCACACTCGGTGTCGTTCAACTTATTCTTTGGTACCCACTACCATCGAGTTCTCACTAGGACGACTTCGCAATTTCTTCTATGGCGACGGTTCTGTTACGATAAAACTGTAAACGGTGATGTACTATGGTTCTATGACAATAGCGCTATTTCTTATGCGACTTTCACGGATGCTCTTACGAGCAAGGATACTCGCAACACTTTACCGAAGCCTCGCGGCGTTCGACCCCAACGCAGGTGAACAGCAATGACGAGGGAGGCATACTCACAGGCAATTGGTCGGGCAACTACGGCGACGGCACGGCGCCCTGGATGTGGACGGGAACTAGCGCCATTCTCGAGCAGTACGTCAAAACTGATGGCACCCCCGTCCGCTACGGGCAGTGCTGGGTCTTCTCTGCCGTGTGCAACACCGGTGAGCGAGCCAACAGCTTCACGAACGCTGTAGCTGAAGTTCCTGTTATTTCTTGTTTTTGCACCGCGAGGAACCTAAGCGATCTGCATGAGCTTTGGTGTCTATAACATAAGGGCAAACCAAACGTGCAGAATTGGCAAGTCAGAGGTATATCGAAATGTGGCGCCAACTTTTTAAAAACAAGTTTCTTCGTATGTTCGTGAATTTTCACTGTGTGGTGACTGCTATGTGTGACTAGTCCGGTGAAAGCCAGTACTAGCTTATTGTATTACAACTGCGAGACGCTGAGAATGGTAATGTCATTCTCTCCAATAACATCGGCTCTTCTTGGTTCCTTTTTTGCTCGATGTGCAGTGTGCCGTGCGCTCGGCATTCCTTGCCGTCCAGTCACGTGTTTCAACTCTGCTCACGATACGGACCAGAATATTACCATTGACATATACTACGACAAGGAAGGATGGGAGCTGGAGAAGTACTCTAAGGATTCCATATGGTGAGTATATGTTCAAAAAAATATCAGAACACACGGTGACCTACTTCGGTATATCGTAATAGCATGAGCTTCTGAGATATGTATCCGTACTGAGGTCTCTTCTGCACCAAGTTGAGGCTAAATAAATTAAATTTTTCTAAGGGAGGACTTTGACTACAGAAACTGGGACAATTTTGCGAGTGTTGGAACACGCGTCATTCTTGTCCCTCAGGAATTTCCACGTGTGGAACGAAGTGTGGATGGCAAGAAAAGACCTGCCGTCAGGTTACGGTGGATGGCAGGCTATTGATGCTACGCCACAGGAAACCAGCGACGGTATGATGACTAGCGTGGGAAACTCTCACACCAGTTTTTCATGCATTTCTTCTCTGTAACATACTTGAATATGTTCCCTTACCTTCCTTGAAACCACTCGTCGATTTCGTGTCCATCTTCTTGTAAATACCGGGAAAATATGAAGATGTTCGCGTTGACATAGCCCTTTCACGGATGTTCCTTGTTCACACAGGCACCTACAAACTCGGCCCATGCTCAGTGATGGCCGTCAAGAAGGGCGAGACAGGCTACATGTATGACTCGCCGTTCGTGTTTGCCGAGGTCAACGCCGACGTCGTCTACTGGATGCAAGATCCCCTAAGCGCCTCCGGTTGGTCCCAAATCAGGACGTCAACAAATCAGTGAGTCTGCATAGTTTTATTTACGTCGTACTGTACTTGCACATGGACAGCTGGACACTTGAAACTGACAAAGGCTAGCGTTCGTTGAGGATGTACTGCAGAGGCTGGTGCCGGCGCTCGCAACAAAAGTCTTCGAGAAATGCAAACGGTTCTCGTTCTACCATTGGAACGCACGGCGTTGGTTATTAATGAATGATTTGTCAAACACTACAGACACATTGTGCTTTTTTTCTGGATTTTCTTTGGCACTGTTCCATAGCTTTCACCTAATGTCCCGGATTCTAAGCGAAAAGTCTTCTCCGACTGAGAAAGTGGGGTTTTTCAGTTTGTATCCATTTTTAAGTATACATGATTTTCGCCTAAATTTTAGCAGCTTGAAAATGACTGGCCTATGTCCGTTCCGTTCTGCTCGTCCTATAGGCAGTGTATTCGTTCGATAGAAACGCGTTCTAGGCCGAGGGTGTCCTGAACAATAGCCTTATTTACTGTTGGAGAATTTCACTCGTCTCTCCGTCAACTTCTGGTAGACTATACAAAATTAAGTTTGATCGCCTACTTCTCTTTTCTAGGTCTTCGACCTTCCTTTCCAGCAATTCACACGCGCGTTTCATGCTGACAAGTGCATCTTGACAGAGACTAACTTTCTCTTCGAGTCTTGATAAAGCGTCTATCAATGTCGACAAGCCGCTTTTCCTTGATGAACTTATTATCAGCAGCGATTTATTTTAGTGCACTTGCGATTTGATCTTGAGTAGGTGCCGGGTTAGTCTCGATGTCTCCCCCTAAGAGCAGCAATTTTCGCAAGGACAGCGTAACACAACAAGGAATACAAGGAAACCATGGGCACAGTAGCACAAACAAGAAAGGATCGGCTGAGCGTAGACATTTTCCATGAGCGTAGACATTTTCCATATTCCTTCCTTACCTGCACAAGGAAGACGAACGGATTGTTAGACGTCCGCATGCCTGAAGTGCCGCCGTGCCCAAGTGACGTCGAGTGCGTTGCACGATTTTTTTTAGGTGAGCTGGTGAGTGGTGCTCGGTGCTGATCATGCGCTGTCAGGATCAGGGTGGGTAGCGGTGAATGATGATGCAACAACTTTGATGACGTGCAGGACGGGATCTTTGGCGCATGGTAGTACGCCATACTGTGAGCCTGCGCTGTAGTGCTATCCCTGGATAGCAAGCTGCCCCCACTGGAAGCGAGAAGCAGTCCGAGGGAAAACTGCACAAGGAAGACGAACGCATTGTTAGACGTCCGCATGCCTGAAGTGCCACCGTGCCCAATCATTATCCTTAAGATATTTCATAGTTTCGAAACTGCATGCCTTGTCTCATCCCATATTCCTCACCCGTTTGATCCCCTTTCTTGAAACTTTATTTCCAGGGTGGGCCACAAATTGTTGACGAGAAGAGCCACTGTTAAGGTCCAAGAAGGGATGGCAGATGCTGAGGACATAACACACTGTTACAAGGACGAGGAAGGTACGTTCGAATTATTGAAAAATAATCATAAACACCAAAGAATACAAAACATTCGTTCAATACGCAAACCGAGGAGCTGTATTTGTACCAGCCATTTCATACTTATGGCGGCGTATTGCAAGCATGCAATCAACTTCCGTTATAACGAAAGTTTTCCGGGTTTCCCTACTAGCGCTCGTAAGAAATAACCTATCATCGGTTAATGCTAGAGCCGCTAGTTTCCCAATATTTCATCTACATCAACTCCTGAGTTAACTAATTGCCTTGTTATACTCGCTAAACTGTGCATAACTAAATGCACTGTACAATGTATCTGTCGGAAAAGGCGCAGCTTTGCGAAACATTTTGTCACTCTAGTGCTGCACACCGCTAATTACATAGCACTTACTTACGTGAAAATTAATTTTGCACCACAAGAGTGCCACTGATCAGAGTGCCAAGAGACGAGGATATTCTTGCTCGCAGGAACGTACGAAGAGCGCACGGCAGCGCTGAACGCGGCGCGTAACGGCGGTCTCAGCGAGCTGTACGGGCTCCCCAGCGAGTCCAAGCAGGACGTTTCGCTTAAGCTGCAGGACATCGAGAGCATCATGATCGGCGAGCCGTTCAACGTGACCGTCAGCATGCGCAACGAAAGCCAGGAGAAGCGCATCATCAACGCAGTGCTCAGTGCGTCGTCGGTCTACTACACGGGGATCCCGGCGCGCAATATCAAGCGCGGCAGGAAGATGTTTGTGCTCCAGCCGCAGGAAGGTGAGAGTTCTGGGTGAGGCGGGACCACAGATATTGTTGACGATTTATTTTCTGGGGTTTTGCTTTCCAAAACGACGATACCATTACGAAAGACGGCGTAGTGGAGGGCTCCGGAAATTTCGTCCACCTGGGGTTCTTTAACATGCACTGCCATGGTACAGTACATGGGCCTCAGCATTTCGCCTCCATCGAAATAAAGCAGCCGCGGCCGGGATTCGTCCCCGCGACCTCCGGATCCGCAGCTGGGTGTCATAGCCATTAGACAAACTGGCGGGGCCACATATATGACTACGCCTCACCTGACGTAGTCATCTTAGATAACTTCCACCAGATGCGCTTGAGATTTTACATGAAGCGAAAGCCGGCTGAACATTCTGAGATGCATTCAAAAGGCATGAGTTTTCGCATGTGTCGCTGAGAATTTGGACGCTAACACTTGTGCTTTTGTTCACTGAGTCTCATTACGTCTTGTACTGCCTTGTACCAAACTGTGCGTTGCAAAAGTGTAGCTTAAAGTATAACTTAATGCATAACCAAATGTGTGTCAGACCTTCGCCGTGAAGTGCTACGCAAGCCGTTTTCTTTCTTTTTTTGTGTGTGGGGGGTAGACCACAAGAGATTTGAGGTCCACCATTCCCGTTCTGAAACTCTTCCGGGATATGTCCCCGTCTCAAGAGGCCCCACATTATTTTTCAGTTTCTTTTTTTTTAAAGAAACAAGACATCTTCCAAGTTAGCTCGTGAATTTTTCGCAACAGAAAGGAAAGGAATATCGGTCATTGTACGAGTGCACTGAAGTGGCCTTTCGTGCCTTGTGCAGTTGCCCGCACATCAATTGTGCGTATGTAAAAACGAGCCAATTTTGATTTTCAGAGGAGGTACTGTCAATGACGGTGAAGCCCGAGGAGTACCTCGATAAACTGGTGGATTTCGCAATGGTGAAGATCTATGTCATTGCAAACGTCAACGAGACAAGGCAAACGTGGTCTGACGAGGACGACTTCACTATTACGAAGCCGAAGTTGAACATTCAGGTATTTTGGTCAGGTTATAAAAAACACTTCATTATGTGAACTCTAGTTAAAACAGAAGCGCGAAAATACATAGAAAGTGAACATTAAAGTGAATAGCATCCCTAAATGGTATGATATGGTAAAACTTTATTGTGGAAGTTAACGAGGTCGTTGGCCTGGGCTAAACGACTAGGTGGTCTATAGCCGAGGGGGTAACCTCTCGGCAATAGTCCTGGCTTGCTGGAGAACATATACTGGTCTGTCAGTCCAGAGCTGGTCAAGACAGTTCGCCAGCGTTCTTCAAGAAAGTATGGTCCGACGTTATCCTCGTTGCACAACTGAGATTACTTGTACAGGCGCGCAGAACGTGCGTCATGTCAGCGTGGACTTTCGCGCACCACGGACAAGCTGGCAATGGATATAAAAGCGGGTGTGGTCTTTGTAGATGCGCAAAATACTTAAAAGTGTGTTTTCAAGCGTCTTTGGTCTGTGGCTTGACATCTATCAAGTTGCTGGTGTGGGTGCGGATAGGTTTATCTCTGCTTTCTGAAGTGACTGATGGTACTCATGATAGGTCACCATAAAGTCTTTGCTGCCCTGCATTTGCAGTAGTCATGTCGCTCGGCCCGGAAAGTGTCGCGGTGGGTTAGACGTCTCGCGACACGGTGCGCCCGCTCATTAAGATTGTCTGGCATTTCAGGCTTCCGTCTGTTGAGTTCACCCATGTGCGCGGAGAACCACTTCACGGTCTTCAGGATGGCACCATATAATCCTTAAATCAATATTCAATGATTCTGTAGCGGCCTCAGTAATTCTGTCAAACATACTTTTCTTTTCTTTTTCAGTCTAATATATAGTACGCAATTTTTGATGGGCAGTTGAGCGTTTATCGGAGCATCGAGCTCTCTGCATCTGGTTTTTCCGTCTATCTGTGCTATTTTTCCTCTTTCTTATCAAAGTATGCATTTTAAGAACTTTGAGCGAAAGAGAGAGAGAGAGAGAATATTTTATTAATGACTCCGGAAATGTTTGCCTGGTTAGTTGAGAAAACAATATGTACTATTTAAGACACACTCAAATAACTGAAGATGAAATGCCGTCAATTCGCATTCACTGCTTTCAGGTTGACGGACCAGTGAAGGTCGGCCATCCATTCAGACTCATAATGCGCTTCACGAATCCACTCAACGTGCCCCTCCAAGACTGCACGTTGTCCATTGAAGGACCTGGAGTCACAAGCGCTCACATCGTTCACCTTTCGTGAGTCAAACTACACGCCCAGGCACAGAAGCGACTACCTCTAATGTGCATCACAATAGTAGAAGTGTAATCCCCAAATTCCACGATGTCACTTTGCTGAATGCCCGAGAAATTCCTTTTGCAAAGATGCCTTTTGGTACTGCAGTCTTATCGTAAATGCTCATAACTTTCGAAAATGAAGCACCTGCAACAAGAGCTGTAGGTAGCTCATGTATACGTGGTCGATGAGAAAGTGTGTTGGTGTTTGCGGGAAGGAAGGGAGACCGGAAACAAAGCAGAATTTGTGGTCGCGTATGGAACAAAACTGCAGTTTCTAATATGTAGTCTAATCCCCAAGCGTTCTGAGGTGGGCTAGTTGGTTTACGTGCATTATGGCAAAACAGCGTAAACGACGGGTCAGCTGAAGTGTTTTGCTTGTTCTTCCGCTGTGTCATTGTTTGCGCTGTTTAGTCATAACATATTCTAATCCTTCCTCCAAATGGTGTGCAATGTAAGAACGGCCCCTGCTGACATGGTAACACGCGATAGGTCCAAAAAATAAGAACTCAAGCATAACACCATTAGAAAAAAAACTTACGCTTTTGAGCCCTCGTTGTCGCAATCGGCATATCCATCGCGGTCATATATATATATATATATATATATATATATATATATATATATATATATATATATATATAGTGTATTGTATAATAACCAACAGCTCGCCGTGCCTAGGGCGCTCGCGCTAGAAGCGCAGGAGGAAGAGAAAGACGAAGGGCAGAATAGAACAGCCGGCCTGCAGTTAAGGCGCTGTGTCTACGTCTCGTTCATTACAATGGCGCAGTCGACAGAAGACAGACGCTGAGGGCGTCCTCGCGGGTCATCGGTGCTTTCGGCCCGCTTCCCCATGTGTGCGACCATGCCAGACATCTCTTGACCACGAACGACCAGACAACACACAACGATTCTGCTGGTACATCCGACAGCCCCTCGTCAGCAACTATCGTAGACTGCCACGTTACAGACGGAAACAGCCAGTCTTGTACTCCTGTGCACGCTTCGAGTTCTGCGGCAGCGGCTGTACCTGGAAGAACATTGCCCCTTGCTGAGACCATTTTTCAGATACATCACACGGAGACAGGTTCCTCATGCGTGTCATCAGCTGGACATGTCGAGTCGCCATATCCTGTCATTGTGGGCTCGTCACTGCTCCAGGAACCACCACGGTCCATGGACGCCGATAACAAAAAGGACGCTCTCAAACTTCACGAGCAAGGCATGCCCGAGGATGCTGGCTTCAAGAGACCTCCAGGGCAGTCGGACTCAGACCCGCCGACTTCGCGTAATTCATTTGTCTGCAAAGTCCCTGCACAAGATGACAAAGTCTCGATTCAGGATGCCACCTTTAAGGACCTGCCACTGCAGCCGAAGTTGGTCGATGGCTGGAAGACGGAACTAGAACCTCGTGGCTTGGACGCCGCTGCTTCACATAACTTATTGTCAAGGTCTACTGAACTCAGCTGTTCGTTTACCCTGACAGCGGCAACGCTGCCGAAGTCCAAGTCACTCCGCCAGCTAATACGGGTCTTTGACCAATCGTCACAGACTCATCGAACAAGATCGCAACGCAATGCAGCTATTTCCCGTCAGCGCTGCCAATCTCACTTGGTGCGGCGGAAGGCGTTGAAATGTTCGGGACGCGCCCGATTCATCCTCCTGCGACAAAAGACTCGACAGCTGATCCTGCGACCTTGCCGAAATACTCAGTGCCGCCCACCAGAAACGCGTCTGGCCGCTCCGCGAGACAAGCAGCGACGGAACAGAGACAGACCAGCGCGACATAGTCCGTGCCACCCGCCGTACATATTTGGTAGGTGCCTATGCTCGCAGTGCGGCCAACAACGGCCGCAACGATGTAGCCAGTTCCGGCCACCAGAAGCTCTATTCGCATCCCTCCAAGCCAAATCGCAGCGAGACCCTGAACGCCTAGAGCGACACAGCCAGTGCCGACCGCCAGAAGATTTGTGCACCGTTCATCTACCCCGACCGTTGCGAAGCCCAGACCGCCCAGCGCGGTACAGCCAGTGCCGCCCTCCGGAGAAAGTTTCGGCCATTACATACACTCGCAGTCGTGGCCGAGTGTATAGTGTAATAAACAACAGCTCGCCGTGCCTAGGGCGCTCGCGCTAGAAGCGCAGGAGGAAGAGAAAGACGAAGGGCAGAATAGAACAGCCGGCAGCTATATATATATAATATATATATAATATATATATATATATATATATATATAGTCTGCGCAGGAATTGTAGTTACGATGGTGGTAGCAAAAATAGATTTCGAACATCGCATCGCCTTTAAACGTGGAATTATGCAAGTGCATTTATTGCATCACTCAAACACATGTACATGGGCTGCCACGCTTCCGTATCCATTCGCAGAAAGCGAATGAAAGAAAAATGCTTTCGTTTGAGTCATCTTCGGAATTTGCTCTCAAACGTGCTAGGCGCCAAAAGTCGCCAGCACGCACGCTAAGGCCAACATAGTTCTCTGTACTCACGATGGGGTTTCGGCGTCAGCGCACCCCTTTCATGTGATCCTGTTTGTCGCGACTGAAATCTTTACATAGGCCGTGATCAACGGTAAAGGATGAAATTACTCGGACTTTGCTTCTTTCTTTCGCGTTCGTCAATTCGACTCCACCTTTAGGCGTGGAGTGTTTATTGTGATTTTGCTTGCATTACTCGGAGCGTAAAGCATCAGATGTGCTCGAGGCAAGTTTTGCTTGTGCGACCCTAAAAGGAACCCTCTTCTCGATTGCTTTCGAAACTTTGCAGGAACGTGGCACCGCGTGCCGAGTGGGTGCACCGTGAGACGCTCGTGCCCGCCAGGCCTGGGCCCCGAAACGTGATGGCAGTGTTCAACTGCCAAGAGCTCTTCAACATCGAGGGATCCGCACAGACGGTGGTCGAAGAGTAGCTCGCACGGCCGTTCGGCGGCAACCAGCTATGCGCATTTGCATGGCAGTAATTTTCGTGGCAGGAATAGATGGCTGACAAGCTTTCGCTCGTCAAGCCTCAGATTGTTTGTTTATGAGTGAGTTATTTAATGACCAATAAATCACGCGTGTATTGTCTTAGCGATGCGACCGAAAGCCTTCAGTCTGTGTTCGAATCACTTAACAATTCTGAAGTGTAAAAGAATCGAATAAATTGAATTCAATGTTTTTCCTCTTTCTTCAATACAATTTATAAGGATTGAACGCTGGGCCAGCTGGTAATCAATGACAGAGACGAAATGAGCGAAATAAACGGGGAGAAGGAAGACACACGCACAAGCGCAGACTAGCAACTGAAAAGTTATTGAAGAAAAAACACATATATAAAGAACAGGATAAGAAACCACGTGGACGATTAGAGATTCGCGGTTAAATAATCAGTCTCCAGTTGGTGCAACGTAACCGATGGCCTAGCGGCGCACATATTGCCATACTTGTGAATGAAAAACGCCTCAACTACCTCTCGCGCTTTCCTATCTTTATGCCGGGAGAGCACTTTCGTTTGGCACAACAACGGGTGACAATTGCAATCTTTACAATGTAAGCATAAATTTGATGAAGGTGGGCCTTCAATGATGTCCCGTGATCCATTAAACGATTGTTCAAACACCTCCCGGTTTGGCCGATATAACATTTTCCGCAAGACAAGGGAATGAGATACACAGCACCCTTTCCACATCCAGCCAAAGCGTCCCAGTCTCGGTGGTTAACATCACATTCACTCCACTTTTTTCGTTTACGTTCAACCGTCCTATCTACCATTCCGCGTATACGACCCAACTTGTTCCTAGATGAAAAAAACCACCTTAACACCAAAGCAGTTTCCAACCTTTTTCATACGGTGGGAAAACTCGTGTATAGATACGGAATGCATATAATGGGCTTATCTTTATCCCTGGCCACCTCGTTACCAACGCCCTTTGCCTCCTGCTTGAACTTAACAACCTTTCACTGAGAGAAGCCAAATTTTCTTCCGGAAACTTTGACAACCTGAGCCTGTTAAGCTGGTTATTGAAAGCCTCCGACATTTGATGCGGACACGATTTGCGCAGAGCAGATTCTAGGCACGACATGGCGATACCATTTTTTTTCACCAGCTTGGAATGATAAGATCTAATATCAAGAATGCGCTTCACCGCATTCTTGATTTTAGATCTTGTACACCGACAGTACACCGACAATAGTTCTAGAAACGTTCTAGATTTAGTACACCGTCATTTAGATTTAGTGCATAGTTCTAGAGTTAGTACACCGACAATAGTTCTAGAAACGCCGCTACGAATATACCACTATCGTTCTGGAACCTTAGTTAATCATTGTCCTCTTGTCTACAGTCCTTCACACTCTTTATCAGGGTGTCATGCTCCAACGAGTAGAAAACATCTTCCGCATCCGTGCTAAACACAGACATGGGTCCTGGTGGTCTCGTCCTCAAGAATTAGATCACTTCATATGAGTTTCTCACACGAAGGGATCTCGGATGCACAGAGTAGACAGGTGGTTTTGTACAAAGCCTGATACCAGACACTGCCAACTTCCTCGCTCAGACACTATTACCCTGAAAGGATTACCTTCCTTATTTGTTTTAACACGCAACATGTTGCCAAAACCACGTGACGCAGTGTCACATCATATGTTCAAATAAAATCCCGTATGGCAATGTCACGCGACATTTCCCGAAAATCCCGTAACCAAATGTCACATGACATGTTTATGCCCACATCACGTATTGCAATGCCACGTGATATATTCCCGCCAAAATCACACAACGCAATGTCACGTGGCATGTTCCCCCAAATGAGGTAACGAAATGTGACGTTACATGTTTCGGAGAAGATAACTTTACGCAATATCACGTGACAGGTACCCCCAACATCATGTAACGCGATGTTGCATGACGTATTTCTTCCAAAATCACGTAACAAAATGTCACATGACATGTTCTCAACACCACGTAACGCCATGCCACATAGTATGTTCCCGCCAAAATCACGTAAAGTAACGTCACCTGACATGTTCCCAATATCACGCAACGAAATGCCACGTGACGTGTTCTTCCACAAATCACGTAACCCAATGTTACGCGGCATGTTCGCACCAAAATCACGTAACGCAACGTCACGTGGTGTTGCCACGTCACGTGGCTAGCTTAAACAGCTTCTCTCTTAAAACTGTCACGACTGACAAATTACTGCTATCTTAAGCAGCTTCGCTGCTCCAACCACATACCATCATCATCAAAAATTAGAATCGTTCTGTTTAGTCGTCATCAGCAGCGCTTTTCTCGCAAACGAAGACGACGAAGATCACGTGCGATCTCGGCGCGAGCAGCCCAACCACTCGGCAGCCTGAGGCCATACGTGTCATCTCCGGTCAAGCTACGTGAAGAACATCGAAGATTCTTCTCGCCTTGCCATCATCGAAGAGACACTTCCCACCGCGCTCGATTAGGAACAAGGCGGACTGCACTACAACGAGGCGAGCGTTGGAAGAGCTCGAACACACGGCAGAAGGAAGACGTCATCGGCTGGAGATGAGACCGACCGGTCAACGCGACGGCATCGGCTTCCTCTCCTCGCGTAAGTAAACTTTTCGGCGGAATGCAAAATTAGAAAGGCGCCTACTATTGACGTACAAAGTGGAGTGCTAGTGGGCACCGCGCGGCCTCCGTTCTCTTCTTCTTTGTAAGCTTACTAGACGACCAAATCCAGGCCAGTGCGGATGGCTATAGTTTGCAGGTTTGGCTAAATGGCACTTCTTAACGAAAACAGCTTGGTATTCCATGGCTTCCTTCAATTCATGGCGTCTCCTTTGATGCCTTCCCCAGTTCGTGCTACATTATTACGAGGGCTAGAATGCAGAGTGTTTCTGAGACCCTATAGTGCATATGCCTCTCACCATGTGCGTGTGTCTTCCATGCTTAGGCTCCATATATCACGCCCTCTCCATGCGGGCTCATCTTCATCGAAATCGTGGCTACTTAATTTTGTGCTGTTATTTAGCGAACAGTGTATTGCATAAACAAGAATACATAGGTTATGGTCCGCCACTGTGCAAGAACTTAACTACAGCTCGATAATAAATGCATGCAGACCCATTAACTGGAAATATATGCCTCAAGTTTATTTGATTAGCATTTAATCTGTTTACAAAAGCTTCTCTGCCCATTGATGGTAAATTGTGCGCCTAATTTACGTAGTCACTTTTCTTTTTGGTATTATTATTTAAGGTCACTGTGAGGTCATGGATCATTCAAAGCCATGTCGGCCTTCAAGGCACCTGGTACTTCAACGTCGATATATGCTCACGAATTGCAGATCCCTGCTGGCAACATCTCTTCCCGCCGCTGCTCCCACCTACCCGCGAGGAAACGCGACGTGCAGGTGTTCTACAACAGACCACTGCCCAGAAAGTAAGCATTGTTGTTAGAGTTATCCCGAGCAGAACACACACAAGAACGCTGCTTCGCAAGGCACGCCGCATTTAAGGAAAACTGCGTTTTTATGTTTCTCGTTAATCTGTAGACATTGCCTTTTCCAATAATGTGGAATCTCGTTGAATCTTCAGAGGAACAGAATAATCAAATATGCCAAAATAATATGAAACGAATGGAAATTTATACATACCCTTACGGGGATGATGATCGAAGATCTTATCAGGAATTATCGTATCAACCGAATTACTCTGTACATATATAGCTCAAGTGTATACGCATACATTACATTACCAACCTACTGCTGCAGGACCGTGAACATCGCGAAGTCCGCCCTGATTTCAAATGTGGCACTGCCAACACCAAGCAAGGCCAAGGCCACCACGGCAATGTTTCACGCCAGCCGAAGAACTTCGGCTCTTCACCGTGGCCGCTCCATGACCGTTCACGACACATTCAGAAAATGGAGTCCGGGAAAGGAGGCCTCCGCCTGGTGAGCGCTATACGATTGCATTTTGGAGAAAAGGAAAAAATTACATCCCACACCTTTTGTAGCCCCAAGGAACTCTAGGGAGACACCTTCAAGTTTTCCGACTCTAAGATTTTTCTTTTTGCGGGGACGTCCTACTTCAGAAAAAGTTTGTTTTTGTGGCTAAATGTGTATGAAACCGAAATCTAACCGAGTTGGTAAGAGTTCATTCTGCGAATACAAGGTTTGAAAACACGGACACAAGAAGAGTGGACAACACTAACATGAAATCCACTGACCGAGAGGACGGGAGCAAGAAAGAAAGAAGAAACACCTTTGTCTCCATCCTGAGAATCGTAGCGCCACATGCCAAACGGGTGCAATCGCCGGTCTAAGTGAAATAATACTTTTAAAGTATTCTATCCCTTCGCCATATAAGCTGATCGAAGGCTCGCTCATGCAGATGCTCCAACTAGTATTTCTGCCAGGCCTCAACCAGCAAGCACGTTTCTTCACTATTATATCTGCACAGAATCACGCTTCCATCTACTAGGCCACGCGGTGACAAGCCCGATTCCAACGATTAACGGCTTTTATGTTCAGTTAATCTCTGAATATTAAAACGCCTCTTGCTACAACGAAGAACTAAAGCTTTCCCTACTTATGGAACTAGCGGTGCACCTCCTGTTAGAAGATAATCTTGGTAGGTACAGGGTCGTCCACTCTTAGGGTGAACACGACGCAACGTGGCTTCCTTTTTGGAACGCGAATGCTTCCGACGTGGGCGCACACATTGATTGATTTGATTTGTGGGGTTTAACGTCCCAAAACCAGCTCTGATTATGAGAGACGCCGTAGTGGAGGGCTCCGGAAATTTCGACCACCTGGGGTTCTTTAACGTGCACTGACATCGCACAGCACACGGGCCTCAACATTTCGCCTCCATCGAAATGCAGCCGCCGCGGCCGGGATTGGATCCCGCGACCTTCGGATCTGCAGCCGAGTGCCATGACCACTAGACCACCGTGGCGGGGCGTGGGCGCACACATGGAAGCTAATAATGTGCAGGCGCACAGAGTGATCCAAGCCCCTCTATGCCTGCACTAGATTAGCGTCGATGCGCAGTCTCATCGCGAGCGCTGGCGTTCTAAAGAAGGCAGCCGCGCTGCGCCGTGTTCACCCTAAGAGTGGACGACCCTGTACGTGGTAATGTAACGAAAGCAACTCGCTCACCTAAGAACTCTTTTCTCCTCCAAGACATACAAGCTAGAAATTCCTATTTGTGGAAACGTTTCAGAAGAAGATACCTGGCAAGTTTGATTATTAGGTAATCTACACAACTGTTTAACGTCGCTAAGGTTTTCAGACCGTTCTCGCGTACGTAATTCCCTGGCACTAGTTCAGTTTTTAAAGAAGAATCCTGGTGAATGAACAGCTTTCAGTGTCGATGTTAAGACCTGTATCTTTGGACATGACGGTTTGCCAAATTATTTTAAATGAGTGGACTCAGAAGCAACCGCAGATGGCGGCTTTCATATATGGTCGGAATTTCACGGTTGTATTTGTAGATATTATTTTCATGTATTTCAAGTCAATGCTGCTTATACGCACAGAGAATGCGCGCTTCTGCAGACGTGTGGAATTTCTGTAGGTTCAAGGATCATGCCTATTCTTAGTTATCTTTATCCAAGGAATATCCAGAGCAACTGAGGTCAGGCCTTATATGTCTACGTCGTTACGCTGTATGTACGTTACGCGCGTTACGCTGATGATTAGTAACGCGCTGATGATCAACTAATCATCAGCGCGTTACGCTGATAATTAGTTGATTTTTTACTAAGAATCAATTGGGATACATTATCACCTTTGCAAACGATCAATTTAAAATTAAAATGGTGATGGTTGAAAGTTCAAAAAGGGAGCTACTTGAAGTAGACATACTACATTTACTACTTATTTGTTTGGAATTTGGCAAGATTTATCTTTATCGGCAGTACTCCCACAGATCTTGTACTCACGTATTACTTGCATTGCTTCAGGTTCGTGAACGTGGCGTATTATGCGTGGATTTTAAAAGTGGCACCACCAACGCCAAGCCAAGCAGAAGCAATCGCGGCAATGTTTTATACCAGCCTTGGAACACCGTCGGGACCTCAGCGTGGCTGCGGCCGCCCCGTTCACATCGAGGCCGTGAACTGGAGTCCGGAAAACAGCGCTTTTGCCTGGTCAGTAAAACATGATTGCATACATTTTTTTTAAATTGCAACCTACTCGTTTTGCAGCACAAAGGAACTCTTGAGAGGCGTCTTAACTGATGAAAAATGTTTCTGACCCCGAGATTATCCTTTTCCGAGGGACATCATGCTTTAGAAATTATTGACAAACTGCGTCCCCAATCTTCACATGCTAAATAAGTACGAATGTTATAAGACACAATTTTCCTTCTGAGAGGATGAGGCCGGACTAAATGCGTAGGTACGGCTACGCAGAGGTCCCTTCCACCTTAACGATACATGATACACAACTGGCACATTTCACATATGTCTCACACATACACTCTTAGCACGGTAACCTTTAGTTTATTTTATAGGCAGACAAAAGTGTGAAAATGCTCATTTGGTAAAGGTTAAAGTGCTTTAACCTGTCGTAAAGGAGAATATTTTCACATTTTGGTGCATCTATAAAATAAACGAAAGGTTACCGTGCTAAGAGTGTATCAATGTCCATTGTTTACAGAAGTCGGTATTTTCATGTATGTATAATGGGATCAGTATTTATGTGCCGATTCTAAAGAAGTGAACTTCAACGTAGCTGAAGTTGTACGAACTGGGAAATAATTTCGTTGTTCTCCAAGTTTGTTCCACCAAAGTTTATCCCACCAAAAGTTGGCATTTGACTTCTCCGCTATATTTTTGCACGTTTGCATTTGTAGGGATGAGATGAGAAGGCATTTTAGAAGCAACACTAAGGTAAATGAACACCAAGTGCACTCTGCATCGCTTGATGACGCAGCAGCTGCTACGGCGAAGGCTTTCTTAGCCAATATGAAACTGAAGCCGGGACTGCTTTTCGCGAAGGACAGCATGTAAAGCAATATGTACTTACTACGGACTCATGGCATAGTGAATGTGTGTTCCGAAAAGGGAACGTTGCTCTGCAGATGGCAACATCGAGTGCACTACAGGGTGCTTTTAAACCGTGCCTCGCCTTTACGCTGCATGAACTGAGAATAACTAATTTAGTATCTTTCCTATTCAAATAGCAAATACTTCATCGCTTCAAAAGCGCTTCGCGAGTGTTTTTTTTTATAGGGTTAAAAAGTAGTATCTGAATGGAAGCAAATGCCGGAACGAAAATTGCAAACTGCGCTATGTCCACGATCTGCTTATATGCAGCGTTATTCCAAAAGTTATTGAGACATCCAGCCACGCATCAATGAATTCAGCTGAAGCGTGGTCCTCGCAGGCGAGATTTGTTTTGGAAGGTGTTAAGCTAAGTAACGCACGGGGTGTCAGCTTCGACCAGACCTCGATGCAGTAAGAGTATAATGTTGCGCAAACGCTGCTCCACAGTTTTTGATATCGCGGAAAATAAGGGAACTGGTAGCATGCGCTTGAGCAGCAGCACGTTATTAAACGTTGCTTTCACATATGCGAAGCGGCTTCCCAGATGCTTTGTAGAAAACGTGGACCCATGGCCGCATCTTTCTAACACGTCTTTCCTCTTCTTAGGGCTAGCTCCTATCTCTCCCCATTCCTCATCCTCTTGCGCGCTTCCCCCCCTCCCTCGAGCTCGTGCTCCACATTTTATATTTAATGTGCTTGTATTGCTTGAGGTGATTTACAAAAACGACGCTTTTCTGATGGATCTCAGAATTCGAGAACGGACGGCAGACCGTTGAAGAACTTGAACTATCTGGACAGGACAGGTGGCTTGAATGCACAAGTGAGGCTACAGTAAAATATGTTCCAGAATGTGAGCGTCCTTTGTGTAAGAGAATAATTACTGAAGACCTCTGAGAGGTTTGATCGTGATATGTTCTAAAACGAAGTCCTCGAGTGCTTTAGCAAAGCCGCCATACGGAAACGACCTGAGGCTGATTATCGCTGGACGATACACACGACAACAATGAGCCGTACACCGCTCTTCTTCGGCCACGCGTAAGGTTTGGTGCAACACTGCGCAGCCACCGCACAGCCTTCCTACGAGCTCGTCAGATTGTTTACAGCTCCCGAATCTCAATAGAAGCTTGAAGGACCACTGTTTAGACTATTTTTTTATTATCGAAAGCGTTCTCGCAATCTAAGTACCTTATTGTAGATGACAATCATGGAGCTTTTCCACCATGGGAATCTCGTCAGGTAGCTGTGCATCGTTGCCCAAGCATACTATATTAAAAATTTCATAATTTATAAATAATGCTTAAAAGATACCAATCAATGAAGCCATTTCAAAAAGCCGTCTAATTATTTACGGATAAAATCAGCATATATACTTTGTGGACAATATGTATGGTCTTTAAAATATTTGTGACATTTCATATATTGTCTCGGAGGGAGAATTTCTTAAACTGAGAAGGTTACAAAGCAAAGCATGCTGCTGTATATGGAAACCAACTACAATACTTGTTATAAGCAAATTCCAACACAAGTTATTCTCCACACAAAATAACTTTTCTTGGAATTCGTAATCTCGAAATTGCGGTCTTGGTATTGTTGAAACAGAGCTGGCATTGTGTTTTGAAAGCGGCTCAGAGAACTCGCTCTTCTTTCCTGCGGAGTGAAAAGTACACAGCTCATATTCTGAACAATCCTGACATGCATGTAGGCTTTCTATGTGGCTACCGCAGTCTGGGATAAGGACTTGCCGATTGCAATCGTGTGAAAACTGTGATGTCTTAAAATATGTGTATTGGCCTAGAATAGTAATTGGATCCTTGAAATAGGTACAGATAACAGGAATTACCTGTGGAAGTTCTACAGAAGCCTGGCCCCCCACCCTTATAACGTTCGTAAACCAGGATCGCCTTTGAGGGAAACTTTCTCACCAGGAAATATGGATACTTGTAAAGGAAATGGCATTACATAAACTGTAAAAGAAAAGAAAGATGCGCACGAGCGCATTTTCTACGTCCTTGTACATTTCTAGCGCACGTATTTGCTTTGCGTGCGTGAACCATCTCGCCCAGCAGATAGATATTTAACAATTATGCATAGATTTTTACGGTCCTTCGAAAAATCGACGATTGAAAGATTTACTTATTTATGAACATTCTGACGTGTCCCCAATATGTAAGAAACCACCAGAAGAAACTGTAGCACCCATTTCCTCCATTTCCCCGAAAAGCGAGCATAAAAATGCAATCACTTCATAATATGTAGTGAGGCTGGCTTCGTAGAAACTTCCGAATTGGTCGCGAGTAAACAAATGGCTTTTACGTCCTTAAACCAGCTGAGATCACGAGAGACGCCGTAGTGGAGGGCTCGGGATATTTTGTCCACCTTGAGTTCTTTTAACGTGCATGGACATCGCACAGTACAGGATCCTCAAAAATTCGCCTGCATCGAAGAGCTGCCGCCGCGGCCGGGATTCTATCCCGCGATCCCCGGATCATTAGTCCAGTGCCGTATCCACTAGATCACCGTGGCGGGTATAAATTTCTCCCGCATGATGCCTGATAAATTACGGCTAGATGTGTTTATTTTAGGTGTACAACGCATGTTTACCACAAAATGTAAACGCAGTGAGTTTCATGAAGATTGCTTTCTGCATTCAAAAGTTAGGGGATGTACTTTTAAGAGTTCACTGGTCTCTAGGCATCGCAAAATGAATATTTGTCCCGTGCTGCTACTGAGACGTCTTTAACTTGTTCAAGCATCAGTGCTTCGAATAAATACTCGCACTCCACTTGGCCCATTCACACATCACACCACAAATGCTTATCAAGTTCGTTTCCTTAGAGGTCTTTTCCGTTGCCTGATTCAAAGCCGGTGTACCCACAATCTTGCGCCGCCAGTGAATTGGCAGCGTGCCTATAGAAAACGATACGCGCCCGTGATGGCAAAAACCCAGAACCCTCCCAAGGCTACTCCGCCCCGCCACGGTGGTCTAGTGGCTATGGTACTCGGCTGCTGATCCGGAGATCCCGGGATCGAATCCCGGCTGCGGTGGCTACATTTCGATGGAGGCGAAATGTTGAGGCCCGTGTGCTGTGCGATGTCAGTGCACGTTAAAGAACCCCAGGTGGTCGAAATTTCCGGAGCCCTCCACTACGGCGTCTCTCATAATCAGAGCTGGTTTTGGGACGTTAAACCCCACATAACAACAACAATAACAACATCTAAGGCTACTGCCGAGCTAATTTTACTCGTGAGGCATTTCCGCTCATGAACATTTACTACGGAAGCATACATACAAAATGTGGTGCGTTGCATCGAGAGCGCCTTTGTATATCCGAAGAAAGTGCGAATAGGTACTTTGGGAAGGCTGTCGCAAAACATTGAGCCACAACCGCTGACGCTCGAATAGCAGTTCAGAATGCAAACTAGCTCCCCGTGCAGCGAATCGCCGCTCTTTGCCCAGCGCTGTCTGACTGCTCCTGCTTCGGCTCCGCTATGTACAGGAAAGATGCTGCGTCGTGAACAAAAAAAAAAAATAATAAGAAGAAATAAAATGTAACACTCACAATAAACGGCGTATATATAATAGCATAGCAGTAAAACGAAATCCCAGAAACGTGCTTAAAGGCGTAGATTGTGTGTAGTACTCTTTGCCCGGTTGTTCTTCCGCTAGTTTCTCCAGAGGAATTATAACAATACCCATGTCGTGTCTGCTGCACCCTCGACTGCCTTGGTGAACATAGAGATGGGTTTCCTGCTGAAGACAGCATCCGGTTCTATAATATGAGCTGTCCTTATTGGCGTGTGCAATGATGCACACACGAAGGTCCAGCGGAATATACATAGTACAGCAAGGTTTACTTCTGGATACCACAGAAAAAGCGACAGCTACGTTAAACCTAATAACTGGCTGTTTACTTCGCTCCAATTGGAACTTGTGTGCCTAAAATTTTCATGAAGAGTTAGCTATTCTAGCCAGGAAAAACGTTTTAGGAAGCTCTCACCTGAGACAAGTCGGCAGTGAAGTTTTGCGGCACTTGCTCTGGCAACCACTGCTCACGCGCTTTCTTTACTGCTGAGTGTGGGTTGGCCTCAGGTCACAAAATTATGAGCTAGTGCGAACGAACCACTAAGTTCGACATTTTTAAAGATTAGTAATCACCTGTACTTTTAAAAGGACACCCTAAAGGGTTAATTTCGTCTGTTCCAACAGAGGCAGTCAAAAGATCAGATAAAGCGATGAAATTAACAAGTTCGCGGGCATAAAGAGGAACCAAATCGCTCTGTATAGCGGAAAGCGGATGTCGTTGGGAGAGGCCTTCGACCAGCATTGGACTTAAAATATGATGATGATGATGATGAAAGGGATAATTTAAAAAGATTTTGATCTTGCATGTCGTACAGAACTAATCCTAAAACATCAGTTACTAGGAATACCAGGATTTATACTTTCTTGGTTTTTAGCTTATTTAGCGACTGAGCGCAGTCTGTGAGTAGTGATGGCCATTGCTCAGGCTGCAGCTACCCGTGTCATCAGATGTACCACAAAGAAGCTTCTTTGGCCCACATTTACTTTCGGCACACATAAATGATATTGTTGACGTAATAAATGAATCAGTTTGTATCCGAATTTTAACGAAGCTCGTTATGCGAACCGTAAAAACTCTCTTGCCAGTTTTAACAGCGAAGCTGTATAATTGTTATGGGAGAAGTGCGCGCCTGTGGTGTTTGGTGCTGTGGCGAAGACGCAGTGAAAAGAGCGGCCACGAAGTTGTGTCGGTTGACCACGCGAGTCGACGAAGATAACGACGAAAGGTGGCGGCGCATGGTCGCTAGGAGAAAAGAAAGAGACGGAGCGTGGCGCGTGGGGCGCGCACGTGAGGCGCCATACTGGGGAGAAGCGAGGCGGCGTTCCATCAGCGCGGACGTGGCACCGGAGCTCTCCGCCAGAACCACGGTCGCGGCGTAGTCCCGAGTGCCTCGTGGGTGCCAAGAGTCGGAGTGTATGGCTCCGCTTGGCACCGAGCTCCTGACGTCGTTTCCATCCTACGCCTGACGAGCCGCTCGAACCTCCGGCAGCAGCGTCGGGTGTAGGTCCGAGTGTTGCGCCGCCGAACGAGAACCTGGCGAGGAGGTCCACGACTCTGCGCGTCCTCGGTCCGTCTACTTCTTCCTGGCGGACCTAGGAGAAACAGCACCGTCGGGTGTAGGCCCGAGTGCTGTTCCGTCTCGAGTCACGAGTTGGGGTCCGAGGCTCCCCGTGACTCTGGTGCCCGTCGTCTCCGTTCCTGGCCCTCAACACGACAGCATCATAAGTGACGCAGCACCATTCAACAAGCGACAGCGACGACCTCTCGTCCACACTGACGCCTCACCTTCGTAGACTTTCACACGTCAGCCGTCCAGCCTCGGTGAGAGCGTTCCGAACTATGACATTGCTCGCGTGTTCTTTTGGATTCTTCTTCCTCTATGTTCCAAAGTGCTGCGTCCCCGTATTCATTTAATGCTCTGTTTGGTCCATCTCGTTGTTTGTGATTGTTTTCGTTTTGTGTTTGTCATAAACTCTTCACAGAAAGCAGCCTCGCCGTATTCCTGAACGCGTTGTGGTCGTAAGACGCAACGTGCGTTCACTAAACTCACAAAGAACCCCATCACAATAATGTAGCCGTAATTCGTCAGACATCATGCAATACCACATGACATCGCATAACATGATAGTGACTAGAACATGTCATGTGACATTTCTTTACGTGATTTTGGCGGGAACGAATTGATTTTGGCGTGAAATTTCATTGCGTGATTTCGGGCGATCACTCTACGTCTTCCCGCCAAAATCAAGTAACAACGTCACCTGACATGTTTCCGCCAAAATCACTTAATGCAACATTTACTCTCCCAAAATCACTTAGCGCAATGTCACGTGACATGTGTCCTTCAAAATATCACATGGCTGCCAAGTGACCTGTTTTAAGATGTCGGCCAGGTTCTGAGTGATGTGGCCTTGCACGACCTTGCGAAAGCTGCGTACTAATGTGTGCTGTTCAATGATGTGCAGGTTGTGGAAAATCAAGCAGTCCTTAATCATAACTTATAGAATGTTCATGAATGGCGTGAGGAGTGGTATGTGGTTCTTAACGGCGAAAAATGTGCTTGTGCCCTCGTACTCCCATTCATCATTGCCACTTGTCGAGGTTAGAAACTGCAAATACCTGGGCATCCCTGCAACAAACACACTGAAATGGAATATACAGATATCGAACGGTTGTGCGTCCACCTTCCGTAACGTTGGCTTTCATACAGATATATTACAGCGTAAGCTGTTATGAGATCACAACAACGGCGCCGTAGTTGTCCGCCGCCGCCGCCGCCGCCGGTGTCTGCCCGTGTCCGTAACCAATATCGCTCCTCGTGAAGAACAGGACAACTGCTGCCATCTATTGGCGCTGATTTCCTCCGCATAGCCTTCGCAATGTGTTTTTACGAAGCACTGCCTCGTGAAGCAGTTTTGTTGTGTCGCTCCATGCATCACGCGACAGGCGACGTGCGCAGCCCCGACAGCAACCTGACATGGCTCTTCGATATACCTGATGGTGCCTCCTCGCAAGATGGGGACCGCTGCTGAGGAAGTGAATCGCAGAGTTACGCGCGCGGCTGCAGCAGGGCAACGTCGGACACAGCAGCCCGCTGTGCAGATAGAAGCCCAAACCGCAGAGTTATGGCGCAGGGGATACCCACCGCCTGTACTTGCACTAGTTTCCCCAAGCGTTCACAATGGCCTCTAGGAAGGTCGCTCCTTCAGCTTACGCTGTCACTGCCCTGCGATTCCGCGCAGGCCTGGCTCTTTTAAAACAAGCAGCACACTAAAACATGACATAGATGCACTCGAGAAGCATTAGCGAAAAGATAAATGGCTTATTTATTCAAAGTATCGCCATACAGACTCCACAACAATCTTAATGCGTCTGTACGGTATTTAAACATTGCTGCTTCGGCGTACGACAGAGATTGAAGCTTTTGCAGTTGAAGCACAGGAAACTACCTTTAATCCACAGAACTTCATATCGCCCATCTTAACCTGAGAAACAAGTCACCGCCAATCCTATACCATTACTGCTAGCAGCAACAGAACCAACACATAAAAATTTTCTTTCTTTCCACGGACGATGAAGAAGTGCAACATTCTTCCATCAGAAACTTTACATAGCGATGAGATAATAGAGCAGATGTGGCATAGGGTGCGGCGGCACCTTTTTCTTTTTCGTTTTCTTTAAGCTTTCCAGGTAACTATACCTTTAGGATGTCTTCATTTCCCTTTTTGCTGTGGTAGCATCCATGATTTTGTTGGTGTATTTGGCACTCCGTATTGTACTAGTAGGCTTGTATAGTGTAATCTGATGTGTAGATGCTAGGAGATTTGTGGTAATATTTTATGTTAATATTTGTTGCAGCCCTTATGGCGTATAAGAGCGATTTCATTTAGTTAATGTTGTTATCCTTATTTCTACTATAATTTTGTATTGCTGTTTTTCTCGGTGTTTGAGATATTGCTTTCTCATCATGATCAGCCTATCTACGCAGACTGAAGTTCAAAGGCCTAACCCATGGATCTCCAGTTATCCCGGTCCTGTGGCCACTACCACCTCGCTATCTCCGCTAACTCACAATCTCACCTGCCCACCTTACCTTCTGGCGTTACTTTCCATGGTACCCTTATATTGGAATCCTCTCTGCTACACTTATTACCCACGGCTGTCTTGCTTTGCATTACACACCCAACCGACGTCCACTTCTTCTTCGTCCTTAACACGCGTTTGTTCCCTGCCCCACTCTGCTCTTTTCTTGTCCCTTAACGTCATGCCTATCATGTTCCGTTCCAGTGCACGCTGCGTCGTCCTCAATTTAGAATGTACCCTTTTAGTGAGCCTGCATGTTTCAGCCCCGTAGATAAATAGAGCTAAATACATACATACATACATACATACATACATACATACATACATACATACATACATACATACATACATACATACATACATACATACATACATACATACGTATTCAATGCTTCTACCCAAAGAAGCATTAGAATTGAACAAACATTGCAGCCATGTGCCACGAGGTGACACTTCACTAAAGCTATCTCTTTGTTCTCCCGTTCAAGGAATGTGGGCCCACCGGCGCAGACCAAGACTGGTTTCTTCTGGCCAAACCAATACACACGGAAGATGGCCTGCAGCTCACGTGCGGAGTTCCACGAGGCCTCCATGAGTACCACAATGTTGGTACCCACAAGTCTGGCACCCAGAGAGCGTGCCTTTGTGGAGACGAGGAAAAGGTGGCCGCGGGGATCCTTTACACCTTTCAACATTTCGATCCATCGTGCACGCATGTTGACCCATCCATTCGGAAGTAATCAATGCCGCGTGCCCTTATGTTGTGGCGGTCACGCAATGGGTCCGTAGCATCATCTAGGGCAGTGTTTGGATCCACAGCAGCTGCTCGTTCATTCTGCGTCCGAGCAAGCTCTGTACCATCCCTCGGAAGAAAACTCTTGCAAACTGAAGCTGGCAACGCGTGAAGTAAATAATGCTACAGTCGAAATGAAAGTAGCCTACTTTAAAACAATTGAACGTAAAATAACGCAAAACCCGAAAGAACTTTGGAGGTATATCAAACGAAACAAGAAAGACAACATTTCAATTCCCGCTTTGACCAGCGGTGATATTACCGTGAGCGATGCGACAGAAAAGGCTAAGTTGTTCAATTTATATTTTACGTCAGTGTTCTCAGCCGCTACTGACCCCCAAAAAGACTTGAAATTGTTGGTACACGAATCCACATCCATGCCTGATGTAGTACTTGACGCTCGTGGCATTGAATTACTACTTAGAGATCTAGATTGTGCGAAAGCAGTGGGTCCTGATTGCTTGCCTAATTTTATGTTGAAGTCTTCTTCCCATGCAGTGTCTATGTACTTGAAAGTTATTTTTGAAAAATCGTTAAAACAGAGTTCTCTCCCAACTGATTGGAAAATGGCGTCTGTTGCTCCTATACATAAATCTGGCCCGCGCAATGCTGTGAATAATTACCGCCCTATCTCACTCACTTCTGTGTGCAGTAAAATTCTTGAACATATTTTATATACTGCGATTGTAAAGCACATAGATAGTAATTCCCTATTCAACTCTAACCAGCATGGATTTAGGCAGGGGCTATCATGCGTCACACAACTGGTAGAGTTCACCCATGTTTTAGCAGCAGCACTGGACGACAAATTTTCGGTTGACTGTATTTTCCTCGACTTTCAAAAAGCGTTCGACACTGTATCACACTTCTTATTGCTGAAAAAACTAACCAGCTTTAATATTAATCACCAAGTTATTGCATGGATTGCTGAATATCTACATGAGAGGCGACAATATGTAGTTGTAAACGGCGAACAGTCTGAAATAACTAGTGTTACGTCAGGGGTACCTCAGGGATCAGTTCTGGGACCATTACTTTTCTTATTATATATAAATGACATTAACGAAAACGTACAATCCCATATTAGGCTATTTGCAGACGACTGCATTTTATACCGTCAGATTACCTCTGAAACTGACTGCTCCGTAATCCAAAACGACCTATGTGCAATATACGCGTGGTGCCAGCGATGGGAAATGAAACTGAACCTTAAGAAAACTGTATGCATGAGGTTTTCCAGAAAAAGAAACCCAGGTGAATTTGAATACACAATAAACAGCTCTCCGGTAAAAATGGTGCGCGAATACAAATACCTAGGTGTTTTCTTTTGCCCTTCTCTATCATGGAATCGGCATGTGGATTACACTGTAAATAAAGCTAGTCGGAGCTTAGGATTCTTAAAAAGAAACACACGTGCTTTTCCACAGCAAACCCGAGAGGTACTATACAAAACATACGTGAGATCAGTACTGGAGTACGCATGTTGTGTGTGGGACCCTGCAACATCATCAAATAAAGAAAGATTAGAAAAAGTTCAGTCTATGGCGGCGAGATATGTGTTTAATGCACCTATGTACGACAGACAATTCAGTGCGACGGAAGCCAAGCTGAAGTTAAAATGGAAGTCTCTGCAGCACCGAAGGGCATCGTTTCGACTGAAGCTATTGCACAGCATATTTTATTCTCATACTCGAATTCCCCGTGACGTATACATAAGCCGGCCTCACTACATTTCAGCCCGCAAAGATCATGAACACAAGATAAGAGAATATAAATGTAATACATCGTCCTTCAGCAACTCTTTTTTTCCGAGAACTATCAGTCAGTGGAATCGACTTCCTCCCACAATTGTAGAAATTTCTTCAACGGATGCGTTCTTTTCTGCAATAAAAATGATTGAATCTTTGGACCGCTAAGCCCTGTAGACTACGTGTGTGCGCCTGGCAGTCGCCATGATCTGTACGGTATCTTGGTTGTAAGCTATGTTGTTTTGTTTTGGTGTTAATTTGCCCTTGTGCTAGACGAATGCTGCACTTTGTTTTAATTATCATGAGATTTTCATCAATTTTTGTGGTTTCTGCATTTCTTTTTCTCTAATACATATGACTTTTCTGACGCATCTGTGCTCGGTGCAACTGTGTATGTTTTTGTGTTTTGGAAATCTACTTCTTTTCTCTTTTTTACTTATGTGAATGCAATTATGTGAACTTATGTGAGCCTGCAATTTTCATGTTCTTTTCTGTACCCCCCCCCCCCCCCACTATAATGCCTGTATGGGCGCTGTGGGTACTAATTAAATAATAATAATAAATAAAGAGTCAGCAAGCTTTGGCTGAAGAGTAACACTTTTTCTGCACAATGTATAATGTGTTATATCAGTGTATTAGAGTTTAAATTACGTGAACGAAAAATAATATTGGTTAAGCTTAATAAAAGGTATTACGCGTCGTATCCGTCTAATTAATTGAAACAGCGTTCCCTTATACCTACAGGCATCAGCTGAGAGCAATTCAAATGGAGATATCATAGCGGCATGGAAGTATGGGGAAACAGGGTTTGTTCCAACACAACGAAGTGGAATCAAAGCTTTGTTGACATCCCTCAACAGGTACTGTATGTTAGTCTTTAGGTGAGTTACTTAGCGCTAGATGATTTTGCGAGCGTTTTCGTGGAGTGAATGAACCATCATATTTTACTTATATGAAAAATATGAAGGCATGCGATAATCCCCTACCGTGATATAGCTAACGCATCTCCTGTTATATCGTACAGTACATCATTATACTTCCAAAGTAGTCAACGCGGAAAAAGATCTTTGCAAGAATGTTAAACCTATAGTGGAGCCATGCATTTTTTCATATCCCGGGTTCTTCCGTGTCGAAACAGACTTATCAATGATTGAGTTACTGTAACTGGATTGTTTATTACTATAGTGGTTAGTGTAACGAATTAATTCGGTGAACTGTTAGCTTAGTATTGTAAGGAATTACTTCAAGCAAGTAAATTCAGAAAGAAACTCAGTAGTTAAGAAAACACTTTTACGGTTGTCGAAGCACTTTGTGGACACAGAACTGGAAGATTCCGTCGGCAGCGGATATCAGTTTCCAGACAGGCACGGCTCAGCGGCGAGCAACTTGAAGAGCTAACAGGTTGTCGGCGACCTTACCAATTCAGCCATCAACCGAATAACTTTATAGCGTCGTGAGAATAGTTGCTGGGGTTCAACCTGTTTGTTCAACCCGATGCCGCTGCTTGCCGTTGGCATCACGGCTTCCAATCTTCCTGGTCGTTTGGAACTGGGCGCTCCATCGAGGAAACCGCCCACTTTAAACACAGCTTAACTAAATTACGATGTATATCGTACCAAAAATAAATCGCAATCGAAACGTTTCATGCCGCCATGAGCAGCGACACCTGAGAGTGGCTCGGTAGCCTCTCCCAGAGTGATCACAGCGACGCCGAACCAAACGACGCCTCCAACTGTTTCACGTTGCACATCTGCCGCTCTGCCATGTGCTGTACACCTATCTCGGACGGTCCGATCCGACCACGAAAATCTACGCCGCTCGTCTACTCGGCTCGTCAGGCGTCTGGTAATGGCGCTCCGTTGCGACAAAACACCCCTGATACGACTGCTCTAGCGGCTGCGCTTTTGTTACAGGCGCGGATTAGGATCCCTTAATCCACGACAGAGTTCAGTGCTCCTTCGCGGAGTCTGTCGGCTGCTCCGAATCCTATATTGGAATTAAACACAAGTCACAGATTCCTAGCTAGGAGCCGAAGAAATGTCCTGCTCCAAGAGCACATATTCTTGCTCCCATTTTTCTTGCTAGAAAAACTGCGTCAAAACAAGAAAAACCAGTACCATTGCTTGGTTAGGCCCTGAGGGTTTAGGAAGAACATGGTTTCAGACACGCGCTGCCTCCGGGAGGAGGCTCGGAAAGGAAGAACTTCTCTGTACATAAAAAAAAAGCGGAATATCCAGGGATTTACATGCACATGTCGGCCAATGTACCCCACACTGGGTTACACGATGAGATCGATGTAGCACGCTCTGATCACTGACAGACGCCCGATGTGCAAAGCCAATATGTGGCCATTGGAATGAATGAAATGCACAAGCATCGCCAAAGCCTTATGATGTGTCTGGCGAAAACTATTCAATTTCTTCGATGCTTAACAGCCCATCTTATGTGACATAAGATGGGCTGATGATGATCGAAGAAATTGAATAGTTGCCATAAAGAAAAATCACACACACACACACACACACACACACACACACACACACACACACACACACACACACACACACACACACACACACACACACACACACACACACACACACACACACACACACACACACACACACACACACACACACACACACACACACACACACACACACACACACACACACACACACACACACACACACACACACACACACACACACACACACACACACACACACACACACACACACACACACACACACACACACACACACACACACACACACACACACAGAGAGAGAGAGAGAGAGAAAGAAAAAGAGCGCGTGGTGCGCGCCGTAAGAGGCGTACCAGCCAAACTAGCAAGCACCGATGTGTTCTCTTGCTCGTGGACGTGATGAGGTATAGAGCCGTCACAGGCAACGTCTTTGGCATTGCGAGGCAGATAAAGGAACATAAAAAAACATAAAAAAACACCACTGACATTTTCGTCTAGTCTCCCGACGGCTACGCGGCAACGAGTGAAAAGAAAAAGGATTAAACTTTCTTCGTCTTTCCACGGATATCTTAGAGAGCGCAAATATGGTTGTTTTCCTTATTATCCGCATTGTCCAGCCATGCCTCGAGTTTTTCGTTCAGGGTACGCAGTCGCCGAAGCAACGTTTACTACTCCGACGTAACCCTCGGGCCGGCGAACGGATCGTGCATACTGTTCCTGTGAAATCAATGTTGGACTGGACCACCTCCTCGTACTTATCGTAGTAGCCCTGGAACGATTTTAGCATCTCCTCCCTCAGAAGCGCAGGACAAGGGGATGATCCCTTGAGGGAGGTCTCGACAGTGTCGCACGCGGCCATGCGGATCGTCTCGTGTTGCTCCATGGACTTGTAGTGTTCGGAGTCGCCCTGATGCCCCCTTATCGTGCAGCCCAGGTCGTTGAAGTACGGCTTCTCCGTTAGCAGTCCGCCGCTGTGGTGTAGTGGTTACGGTAATCGGCTGCCACCGAAAAACGCGGTTTCGATGTCAGCTGCAGCGGTCGCATTTTCGATGGAGGCGAAAATGCCAGAGGCTCGAGTACTGTGCGTTGCCAGGGCGCGTTAAAAAACCCTAGGTGGTCTAAATTTCCGGAGCCCTCCACTACGGCCTTGCTCTCTTCTCTATTTCTTTCACTCCCTTTTCCCACCCCCACGGACGTTTAGCCGTGCTCCCTACATGGGCTACAGACATCATAGCGTCCTTTACTAACCGAACCACTATCATCGTCATCAGCAGCGACTGGATCGAGGTGAGCACACTCGAGAGGCACAGAGCGGGGCTCCAGGCCGGTCCAGCGCAGGTGCCCAGAATACTGAGGCACACCTTGCCACACGGGTGCTGGTTCGAACTGAACCGCACGCGGCCGCCGTCGGTGTTCATGAGGCGAACGCAAGGGGGCTTGATCGGGTATTCTGCCGGGAAGTGTATGACGAAGTGGAAGAAACCGCACTGGTACGGCGTGCACGCGGGTCCCAGCACGAGTGCGTGGATAACGTTCGCGTTGTGCTCCACGAGCGCGATGGGCACTCCCGGTGGCGCATCGTTGAATGGCTCCGTGATGTCGCACTTAATTCGGAACCGGCACAGCGACAATGTCTCCTCGTGCTTGAAGAAATCTGGGTCCGAACCTGAGCGGGCAGGCTCTGAACGAGGTGTAGACGGTCTTAGGGTGCGGGTTGGTGGCTGGTATGGCGCTATGATAGCAGTCCTGTTTCGAAAGGCATGGCTTCGCTTTTCTCGAGCTGACGGCCTCGTCGTCGCTGTCGTTGTAGACGTCAAACTCGAAGTCGGACGCGACATCGCCGGACAAGTCGATGGACTCGTCGTCGGTCGCATTCTCGTCGGTCGCTTCATCGACGGTCTTGGCGACAAAAAACCAGTTCCTGGTCTCGTCCGCGGCCGAGAGGGCGCCGCACTAGTTTACAGTCTCTTCCTCGTCAGGGTTGGTGGAGACGGTGCTGATTGTTGCCGGAGTGTCCGCAGCCTGTCGTTGAGTCGTCATCTAGGAGGTAGTAGCAGGTTTTTGAAGCACGGTGCTTTCCGTGCTCTACCACACGGGGGTTAGCGGTACTGTTGCGCACTCGTAGATGCGAGCCGGCTGTTTCGACCGCAAAGAGCGAGTGCTGCAGCAGCGCCTCCACCTTCTCTCACGGTCAGGTACACACGGGGTTACGGAGCCTCCAATTTCTTTTCCTCTTTCTCCTGGAAGCGGGTAACAGGACGAAGAGAAAGAGATGGTGAGGGCTCCAAAACAGTGTCTATCGCATTCCTAAGTCATTGATTATTTTTTATCGCCCAATTGTCGATCACTCGCCCAGAGTGTGTGTAAGCCACAAATTGGTGTAAGCCACTAGATCACGGTGGCGGTACATTTTGGTGCATTGAGGATTTGTATTGCATTTATTGTTGACTTCCACTGGTCAGTAGCAGTGTGCCCCAAACCCCTGTTTGTGTAGTCGGACAAACGTGACTACGTAAGATACTGAGGGTGTATTTTCCGCTCGTAGGTATCGCCTCAGACAAAAAAGAAAAGTTGATGGGCGAGTTCTTTGATTTCATTTCAAATGCTTTTCTGCTTATCCAATTCTTGTCCCACGGTAACAGACGTGTGTTTGTCCAACACTGTTGTGATGTGCCTGCACCCTTGCCTTCAAGACAAGCATCATGCAACACCTTCGTGTGTACAATTCTCTACAACTGTCTGCTCGAACTGAAATTAGTATAAAATTCGTATTACTAGCATCTGCTCAGCATCCTCAATTAAACACCTCGGTGAACTTTTTACATCGAACTGAACCTGGAATACGCACATTGAAGCCGTCACTCCTATAGCTTGTTAAAAATTACGCTACCTAGAAAAACGCTTACACATTGCAAATACTAATACCAGATTTCGTGCATACAACTCTCTCTTTAGGCCTTCCATGGAATGTGAGTCCATCATTTGGCTCCCACATCATGCTTTCCTGACTAACGTAATCGAATCAGTTGTAAATAAAGTAGCCCGGTTCATCTTGTCTTCATACTCTCGATGCGCAAGTGTATCCGCCCTAAAGAAATCAATAAATCTTTTTTCGCTTGATGTGCGCAGAAATACTCCGTGATTGTCGGTTTTTTTTTTCATTTTCTGTATTATCGTAGCACCCAATTTGCTTCGAGCTTCGGAGCAAGAATACTCCTTTCTCCGTGGCTCGAACCCAATTTCTGCCGGCTCCACACGTATCAATCCGGCGTGACCACACTCACAAAATAAACCTATAGTTGCCAGAACAAACGTGTATTAAAAATCGCCTTTAGTATTATCGCTTACAGATTGCAATTCTTTGCCCGCATGAGTCGTGTGGCTTACGAAACCATGGTCTTTCAAAGCTGCCAACGCTGCCCTCATAACGTTTTTTTAAGGAAACATGCCGTAGTCTAGACGTTCCAGGATACTTGAGTAAAACAAAGCTCCTGCCTTAACATTGTATAACACATCATTATCACTTCAGTTCTATTTCGCCTTTTTGATCCTTATGTGTTCAACTCTAAGGATATATTATTTAACTTGTGTTTTCTTGCTGTGTTGATTCCCTCCTGTATATTTTTTCCCTCTTTTCATTCAAACTTGTTTCATTTTATCCCCCCCCCCCCTCCGCCCCCACCGCAAGTCTACGTAATGGCTTGAAGGGCCCATAGAATACTAGTATAAATAAATAAACAAATAAATAAATAAATAATAGCCTAATACCGGACATGACCAAGGTGTCGAACCAAATTAGAAATAGATCCGGAATTTTAGGTGGAATTGGACACAAAACCGAACGGATATTCTCCGAACGCGGCTTAACCCGAACCGAATCAAAGCCCGAAAGAATTATCACTTCGGAAGAAAGTCGTTCAAATGTTACTATTTCGCAGTGTACGGCATGGCATCACCTTTGAAATTTGTACCGGGCCTCTATTATCTTCCGATGAATCAACGGTGAAAGTTAACTAGCGCGAAAATGTAGACCTCGTATCAAACTGAAACTTCTATGTATAGCCAACAAAGCCATTCCTAATAACAATGAATTATTGTTTAGTTAATACTGTGAAATTGAAACTGGTAAGCACTAAACGAATATCTCCTAAAGAGCAAGGATAACCGCCAATATTTATTTATTTATTTACTCATATTGTTTTACCCTCAGTCGCGGGTTGTTGCAGGGAAGGTGCAATGAATGCCGGCCTCCTACACAAACATACATTTCACAATGGTGAACAAATCGATGGCAGCATAATAATTGAAATGGTTATCAATGCACGCTTGAAAATTGCATGTATCATTCTTCTGCACAGGTTCTGCTTGGTGAGTTGTTCCCTAAATTGCGGTGTCAGGAAAACGAAAGAAAGAAGCAACCTGCCGATCCCACGCATTGTGGAAATCGGTGTTATGCGAAGCAGTCAACAATAAAATTTTTGATGACAAATTGTTCGGAATTCAGCCAACTGTTACGAGCACGATGAAAGTGTTTGTGCATAGCGAACGTACCCACTCATGAGTATTCTTAACTAATTGGATTAACCAGGAACGCCGACAGCACCTTGGGTTCTTAATGGTAACTAACGGTACGATATATCGTTGCAACCCACGTTAGTCCAAAGCACATATACCTGATGTTTCAAAAAAAAAAAGAAAGAAAGAAAAAAAAACGCACCACATTGTGCGTCGTCGTGCTATCAAAAGTGTCGTTCATTGAAGTATTCCTACAGTATCGAGCAAAATATCACAAAAGCAAGTACAACGGTAGCAGAACATATCTATTGATATCATATCGCTTGCCGCAGATTAAACGCAGATTTCATTAAAACGGACAGGCGCGCTAGTTGGTTTGACATCGTAAAGCAACTATTGCGCACGCAACACGGACCACACAGAAAGAGTACACAGGACTAGCGCAGACTATCAACTGGCCTTTATTCATTGAGGAAAAACATATATATAGTCACGACACGCACCTCACAATCACTGCACATGAGCACAACGGCATTTTGTAATCTATTACATAAAAAATACAAACTTCAACAAAAACAATGCGCTGTCACATCTTATTCATCAAGTCAATTTCTTTGTCATTTAGTGCTATTGAAGGATGACTGACACATGTGTCTTGAAGTCTAGATATATGCCAAGCTTCCACATTCTCTCTTGTTGTCTGATTAGGATGAACATACAGAATATCAGTCTGATTACACAATGGACTACATAGATTCGATGAACATCGCGCACAATGTAAAGCCAAATGTGTCAGCTGCCTTCCCTTCAAATTCGC
This sequence comes from Hyalomma asiaticum, assembly GCA_013339685.2. Taxonomy (NCBI): domain Eukaryota; kingdom Metazoa; phylum Arthropoda; class Arachnida; order Ixodida; family Ixodidae; genus Hyalomma; species Hyalomma asiaticum. Next base: position 271,195,311 of record CM023481.1, read on the forward strand.
CAAGTGCTCTTTTAACCTAACGTTCACGCATCGACCAGTCTGCCCTACGTAACACTTGCCACATTTAAACGGGATCTTATACACTACATTTCTTTTGCACTTAATAACTTGGTGATCAGAACGCTTGGAACATTCATTACTGACACTAATAGGCCCGTCTTTATACAATTTGTTTACAGCCGGACACACGCCCCCTACTTTGTTTTTTGCTGAGAAAGCTACTCTGACACCATACTTAGCGGCCACCTTCTTTATTTTATGGGAAAAACCATGCATACAGGGGATTACCGAAATTTTCTTAGTTTCCTGGCTTTCTTGCTTTTCTTTCTCAACGAATTTCATTTTCTTCAATAGGCTTTCGCTTGCAGTAAGAAGAATCGAGGTAGGGTATCCAGCCTTTTCCAGCCGAACCTTCTGCTCTAAGAAAGATTCATTTAACTTGTGCGTGCAAGTTTTCGTTAGAGCTAAATGAAAACATCCCATTGCGATCCCGTTTTTTATTATCCTTGAATGACCGGAAGCATACTGTAGCAAGGGCTTCTCCGTTCTCGGGGAATACTTCCAACACACATGGTTTATTTCGAATATGAGCTTCACGTCTAGGAACTCGTCTAGTACATTATGCTTTCGGTCATTCAAGGATAATAAAAAACGGGATCGCAATGGGATGTTTTCATTTAGCTCTAACGAAAACCTGCACGCAGAAGTTAAATGAATCTTTCTTAGAGCAGAAGGTTCGGCTGGAAAAGGCTGGATACCCTACCTCGATTCTTCTTACTGCAAGCGAAAGGCTATTGAAGAAAATGAAATTCGTTGAGAAAGAAAAGCAAGAAAGCCAGGAAACTAAGAAAATTTCGGTAATCCCCTGTATGCATGGTTTTTCCCATAAAATAAAGAAGGTGGCCGCTAAGTATGGTGTCAGAGTAGTTTTCTCAGCAAAAAACAAAGTAGGGGGCGTGTGTCCGGCTGTAAACAAATTGTATAAAGACGGGCCTATTAGTGTCAGTAATGAATGTTCCAAGCGTTCTGATCACCAAGTTATTAAGTGCAAAAGAAATGTAGTGTATAAGATCCCGTTTAAATGTGGCAAGTGTTACGTAGGGCAGACTGGTCGATGCGTGAACGTTAGGTTAAAAGAGCACTTGGCGAATTTGAAGGGAAGGCAGCTGACACATTTGGCTTTACATTGTGCGCGATGTTCATCGAATCTATGTAGTCCATTGTGTAATCAGACTGATATTCTGTATGTTCATCCTAATCAGACAACAAGAGAGAATGTGGAAGCTTGGCATATATCTAGACTTCAAGACACATGTGTCAGTCATCCTTCAATAGCACTAAATGACAAAGAAATTGACTTGATGAATAAGATGTGACAGCGCATTGTTTTTGTTGAAGTTTGTATTTTTTATGTAATAGATTACAAAATGCCGTTGTGCTCATGTGCAGTGATTGTGAGGTGCGTGTCGTGACTATATATATGTTTTTCCTCAATGAATAAAGGTCAGTTGATAGTCTGCGCTAGTCCTGTGTACTCTTTCTGTGTGGTCCGTGTTGCGTGCGCAATAGTTGCAGATTTCACTTTGCGCCAGTCTCAATTTAACTGGTGGTTTACAATATATACCGAGCGGGAGAAGCAGCCGTAGCCTTGTGGTAGCGTGCTTGCTTGACACTTCGAGGTCCCCTTTTAGATACCACGCTAAAGCTCGATATGTGGTATGTGCGTGTGTGCTTCTCATGTCTCCATTGCACTCGCAACCTACGGCAAACGGTGTAACCTTCTAGCCTTAAGAGCGGAGCTCCTTGAGCCAGGCGTTCTGTGCCAACCTTGAACACGCGAAATGCGAGGCCCGTGTACTGTGCGATGTCAGTGCACGTGAAAGAGCCCCAAGGGGTCGAAATTTCCGGAGCCATCCACGAAGTCGTCTGTCATGATTATATCTGGTTTCGGGACGCTATACGCCAGCAATTACTGCGCATGCCCACGGGCTCCTTCAAGACCTTTTGTCAGTACGCATACAAGGCACCCCTGTGGCACGTCTAGCGGTGCTACGCGAGCGATGCTCGGCCTCCCACAGACGGTCTTCGTCGTTGAGGGGATCACACTACACCCTCTGCACTAACGTTCATTGGAAGCGACAGGTGTCTCCATTGTACGCACTTCGAATTTCCAACGGCACTTAAGGAATTCACGAAAGAAAATCACGCAACACGATGTAACGCGCCTTTTTTCGAAAATATCAGGTAATGAAATGTCACGTGACATCTTTAAGCCAAAAATTCTTTAAAGCAACCTCATGTGACATTCTTTTGCCATTATCACGTAACGCAATGACACGTGAGACGTTCTCACCAAAATACACGTAGCGCAATGTCACGCGACATCTCCTATAAAAACGTAAAGCAATGGCACGTAACATTTTCTTGCCCAAATCACGTAATGAAATGTCACGTGACATGTTCCCACCGATATCACGTAACA